>OZ022582.1:934535-1242035 GCA_963669155.1 Arbacia lixula | reverse complement strand
TTGCATAATGAATTGATAATAAATGAGTTTTATTAACAATTAAAAATCTGCTCATGCGTACTTAGAGATTATGTTATAGATGATGCTGTGCAAAAATCTTTGTACTTTATACCTAGTTACAAGATCAATTTGACTCCCACATAGTCCATAGATGTGCCTCTGCTTGTTTGTTAGCTTCATCTGATTGAAATGGATAATCTAATGTGCTCAGTAAACTTTGTTTTGGTTGACATTGTACCATTGAATTCCTTCGTGAAATTAAACCATTAAGTTTCTAGTATTTGTCTTATTTTTTTGTCGCATTTTTAGCCTAGTTTGGCAATGTTGATTGACCGTTCACCTCTTCCATTTTTGACTTCCAATCTAACCAGACTATCTAAAAGTAATTATCCATCCTTGGATAGGTTTTTGTAGAATTGGATTATTCAATTCAGTTATTGGCAAAAAATATAGGCTATTTTGGCAAAGTTCAATGACCTTTTAGGAATTTAAACCAAAATGTCATCAGTGTACCTCCATGTAGTGATCCATTTCTGTAACATGTTTGGTTTAAATTGGATTTGGATTCATTGTGACAAATTTAAATTTGGGAGCAATCTTTTACAGACAACTTTGGTAAAGTTCATTAACCTTTGACATGTGATCTTTCAGGAATTTTACCAAATATGTCATCTGTCAACCACCACGTAGTGATCCATCTCTGTACCATGTTTAGTTGGAATCAAATACAGTGTACATGTAATTGGATTTAGATTTCTTGAGGAAAAAAGCAAAGTTTGTTAACCTGTGACCTCTGAACTCTTAAGATTTTATCAAGTATGTCATTAGATTACATCCATAAAGTGATTCATTGCTATACAATACTGGGTTGGAATAACACTATTGGATGTACATTTAATGTGGAAAATATTGATTTGGGGGCAATTTTTAGCCAACTTTGGAAAATTTCATTGACCTTTGACCTCTGACCTTTCATGATTTGTAACAAATATGTCATCAATCTATTTCCAAGTAGTGATCCACCTTTGTACCATGTTTGGTTGAAATCGCATCATTGGATTTTCATTTATTGTGAAAAACAACTTTTTAAAAATGTTTTACAATGTTCATTGACCTTTGACCTCGATCAGCATTGACCCCTATTTTACACAATACATTGGTTTCATGCAATGCACACATGTACCATGTTTGAATCAAATATGATGAACGGTTCTCAAGATATTGTGCAAACAGATTCGGGACGGGCGGACAACCCAAAAACATAATGCCTCTGGCCACTTCATCGTGGAGGCATAAGAAGGACATGGTAATAAGAAGACTCCGAATACTCAGGGTTAACCCTGATTATTGTTAAAGAAGGATATCTAAAAGAATTAATTGTATTAACATACTTGGTTTGTTGCATTAATAATATTGAATGGTTCCAACGTAACAAACAGCAATTGTTTTTTTTTCCCAGTGCACAAAGTGAAATGTAACTTAATGGTGCATTTGTTCTCGTAGTTGAGACAGAAAAGCTTTCTTTTACAAAACTTGATATTGTATGAATTGTGCTGTCACCTTGACACACTTTGTTTCAGATGCACCTAGCTTGCAGGCCGGTGGAGCACCCCAATTACCGACCCAAAATCCAGTGACAGCGGTACGTCATTTGCATAAAGTAAACAACATGTGTTCGTACAGTGCGGAAAAAAGTAAACATTTTTCTTGCCAAAAAACTCACGGAAAAAGTTTGGATATTATTACTACTAAACATACAAGCATACTCATATTCATATCTGAACAACTTTAGCATCAGAAAATGTTAAATTCTAGCGATATTTTGAAAACGAGAACTGAGCAAATGTTGGCTTAGAATTTGTCTAAATTTCTGAAATGTTTGCCGGTGGCCCGCTAGGGTATGATAATGTATCGAATAATAAATGACTTATTGATCTATATACGAAATCTCAAGAAGATATTCGCTCAGCCAGACTCAGGTCAATATTGGATTGAAGACGATGTCAAATTGGAGTCGGGAGAAAACCAATGACACGATGTTACACCTGCGTCCCACACATTCAAAATCACGTGCGATACCAGCATTGATACATACGCAGCGTGCACTGACTGAGCCTGCAGCTAAACACTCGCAACGAGGGTCTCGACGAGTCAGTGCACTGAGCTGATTTGTCAAAATACATTGTTTAATGATCATGAATGCCATTGATTGTTAAAGTTCTTCTTTATCACTGCATATGTTTGGCTTAACGGGCTCATATAACATATTTTTAATGAAGAACATTTCCCAAAACTAAAAAAAAATTTACCAAGTCCATGAAGTCGCATACGTGAAATCGGCGATCAGCTGTTCCACCCATCAAAATATTCACGAACCCGGCCGGTCAAAGCATTGTGCGCATGGGTATTTGCCTCGGTTGCAGTTCACTGACTCAAAGTTTTTATTTCCAGCCCCATAGAAAACCAATGATATCTCAAAAACTACACGTGGGCCCTAGCGAAAATATTCTGCCATATATGGATTGGACCTTCATGAATATGTATAGCGAATATCATGTTTATTGAACACCAGCCAGAGTCAAGATTTGAATAGACGACCTGTTTATCGTTCGTATGATTTCAAAAACAGTTTCATATCATATTTTTATTCCATCAAATTTCATATTTTTTCATGATTATGAAGTTCATTGAAAACTTTTATATGTCGCAAAGTTTCACTTCATAACTCGGGCGCAAAGCGACCAGACGCGAATAGAAATATTTCCCCTATCAGTAACCACGTTTTGGGATTGCCGTCGAAGTCCGGTACAAATTCAAATAGATCGGGCAGATAATGAGATGCAAATTGAGGTGCTCCACCGCACCTGCTTGAGGAAACTTTGGTGGTAAAAGGCTCATTTTTCCCCATATCCTTTCTTTGTTACATAATTAATCATATGGCACTTCAAGTTCTTGTCATCACTAGCAAGAGTGTTTTCAAAGACTTTATTCTGATGCTGCAATGATGGTTATACTGTCATGTGGTGGAAAAGAATGGAAACATCAATGTAACTTTCTGCAGCACCCAAATATGTTAGAAAAGATACCATGAAGTGTAACATAGCAAATCATGGAATTGCCCAAATGGTGATTCGACTTTCTACCAGCTTTGATTAAAGGTACAGGTGATTTTTAGCCATAAAAAAAAGATCTCTTGATAGCATAGTGAATTGACATTTGATCTCTCTGGATTTTTGTACTACTTGAAAAGCACTAAGGGACTGTCTAATTGGCAGAGTAGTCACTATGAATCCTGGAGACGTTGGGATGTTTTCTCAGATCTATTGAAGGGTGAACTTCCCAGCTAGCCTCCAGGAGACAACTTGGCAGCTTGGTGGAGACTCAATCTCCAACAGGAGGCTCTGTCCCCATCAAGAGCCTCTGTCTCCTATGAGTTATCAACAATCTTTTGCCAAATTTTGGCAAAGCTCAATGATTTTTTATCACTTAATTAATTTCCATGGAGTGATCCATCATTGTAGCATTTGGTTGCAATTTGGCCATGGAAGTCTATATAGCTAGTCATAGTGAAGAAGATCCCTGTCTAGTCATTTTTAGCAAAGGATCAGTTTTTTGTAATTTGTCATTGTTTATCTTCCTTTGACCTTTGAACTCAATCCAGTTTGACCTGAAATTTATAGTACAATGGTTACATAAATTACATCAAAGGGATGTTAGGAAGGAGAAGAAACTGAGCGTAATACACTGAAACATCTATATGGGTACTAAAGCATTTGAACCCCAAATCCCATGAAATGGAGTACTTGCACTACTCCAACGATCCCTGCAAACACAATTTATATAGAGTGCATTACAGTCTTCTTCTGGTTCTCCTTGCAGGGGGGTTTATACCCAAAACCTGATGAATGCCAGTCTGCACCACTCCAGCGAACTGTTACAAATTTGAATTATGTATCCATTAAATGAAGTGCACTCTGTGTGCTTGTGAATTTCCTCACTGGTGAAATAAACATTGCGTAATGTGTATTGCCTGGAAGACTCTGGTATTTGCTATTTACATGAAAGAATGTTACAGCTAGCTGAGACTCATTAGCATGATAAAGGGGCTCAGATGGGCCAGTGATGACTCATCAGTGTTATCTGGGTCAGGTCAATATTGATTGTCATGTTTACAAGCATAGATACAATGTAGAACTTACTAGATCTATTGAGAAATTTCTGGAAGTACAGATAATAGAACCTTCTAGAATGTACAGATTGTAGTATATATATGAGTTGGTTTCGATAAGAGCTCAGAGTTTTACAGATCATCTAGCTCCTGTCATGCACTTGTGGTAACCTGCATTAGAGTTGTATATCATCCTGCTCCAGTTACCTGCGATAAGAGTAATCTGCATCTAAGATATTGTTGTGACCCTGGCTCAATACACACCTGTGGATTCATACGAGGATTTTCTCTATGTGGATAAATACCTGCCTGTTAAATAGCGCTTATGAGATCCTGCCTGTGAAAGCCGTGAAAGCTCGGTGGAATAACATTTGACCATCTTGGATCATCTATTTGGACTTGACTATCTGGAATACCTGCTCTTCAGCATTCAACATTGGGATCAACACTGCAATCATAATTTGGGAATACTGGATCGGATTATCAACTGGACCATCAGCGGGAGCCGTGGATTCATTTGACTTCAGTATCCTCCAGCACTGTAAGCTAACCTGTATCCATACATTGTAAAGTAATTTATATACATGTATTGATGTATTGATGTACTGAAAGAAAGTGAAAGCTTGTCTTGATTTTAAAGGGGAAATACCCCATATAATAAAGAATACATAAACTAAATATTGGTATCATTTTGTGCGATCCTTTCTGGCGTGAACTGATCGTAACTGATCAGAGTGCATTACAGTCTTCTTCTGGTTCTCCTTGCAGGGGGGTTTATACCCAAAACCTGATGAATGCCAGTCTGCACTACTCCAGCAAACCAACATTTTTAAATGGATAAAGTAGAGTGAAGTCCCGTCTTCTTCTGGTACTCCTCATAGAATTTGATGCTCTCCGCAGTAGTCTGAGGTTGGACACTGCTCAAAGCTTGGTCAAAATGTCGCTGACCGACAGCATCGATGTCCAGACTCTCCTGCATAGCAGCCAAAGCTGCCTCACGACAAAGGGCTACCACCTAGATGAGACAGAGAAGAGAAAGACATGTACAAAGGGCTACCACCTAGATGAGACAGAGAAGAGAAAAACATGTACAAAGGGCTACCACCTAGATGAGACAGAGAAGAGAAAGACATGTACAAAGGGCTACCACCTAGATGAGACAGAGAAGAGAAAGACATGTACAAAGGGCTACCACCTAGATGAGACAGAGAAGAGAAAGACATGTACAAAGGGCTACCACCTAGATGAGACAGAGAAGAGAAAAACATGTACAAAGGGCTACCACCTAGATGAGACAGAGAAGAGAAAGACATGTACAAAGGGCTACCACCTAGATGAGACAGAGAAGAGAAAGACATGTACAAAGGGCTACCACCTAGATGAGACAGAGAAGAGAAAGACATGTACAAAGGGCTACCACCTAGATGAGACAGAGAAGAGAAAAACATGTTGCCTGGAGAGGACAGAGCTCTACTTAGAAACCTCAACAAGACAACTGTCAATGACACCCTCAAGAATAGAGATATCTTACCTTAAGTAGCAGCTACCCTATTTATGAAAAGACATCCATCTTGTTGCAGGTGTTGAAAGTGTGTTTAATTACCTCCCACTATTATTTGTGCAAGTGTGCAAGCAAATCCTGTCAAGTTGTGCACTATTACATAAGCCATTAAATTAATTAAATGAACGTTCTTCTTTAACTTCAATTCTCCCTATCGCATATAGCCGATATCCAGCGATATCACCTCGCGATACCGATATCTGATCGATTGCTCTTGGAACATATACTTCCGGTAAGAGTTTGTTGTCGGCGCAAAGTGATCTAGAAATCGCTTTTTTGGGATGAATTAATCAGTGAACAATTTATCTATGGTTAAGGTTATGGTCAGGGTTAGGTATAGAATTAGGTTTAGGGTTAGGGTAAGGGTCAGGGTTAGCTTTAGAGTTAAAATTCATAAAATTAGTGGGAAACCGTGGTCCCTATTGTACGGGATGTACGTGGACCGGAAGTTCGTATCCCAAGAATTAAAGGTAAAATAATTAGAGCGCCACACACGTTCAGATTCGGAGGGCTATATGCGATAGGGAGAATTAAATAACAAGCTTTCTGGAATATAATTTTATCTGATATTGGGCTCATAAAATAAATCTGACCAATTATGTTACTTGTCATAAAAGACCTCATAAATATCCAAATGTTCTGCAGACTTGGCACATTCCCATGGCAACCCCAGTACTTGAGGCACATTTCCTCACCTCAGCACCAGAGTACCCCTTTGTCTGTGTCACAAGTTCCTCTTCACAGCAGTCCTCGGCAACGGGCATCTTCCGGAACTGGATGTTGAGGATCTCACGTCGGGTGTGATCATCTGGGAGCGAGACATAGAGGATGCGATCTAAGCGGCCAGGCCTCATCAATGCCTGGCAGAAGCAAAAAAGATGCACACATGGACAGATTTTACACACCCACACACACATATATATATATATATATATATATGAAGAGCTCATTTTCACTGGGTAGATTCTTCAACCCATGATCACATAAATATCCTTCACCCCTGAATCCCCCCCCCCCCTCAAAAAAGGGGAAAAAATTCTTATACAGTATAATTATTAGCAAAGTTCAGTTCATTTAAAGACAGGATGTGCCATTTGCAATAGTCATGAAACTCGGAAGCGGTCAGCAGTATACCCTTACGATAACATGTATAAAATCTCAGTCACAGCTTCACAAATTTTTTCAGGAAAAGTGAAAACTAACTACTTGCCTCAATGCATCAATGTGAGGTGCAAAAAAACGTGATGTGCGCTATTGCATATTGCGGTCTTCAGTCTCTAAGCTATAGGTTTCGGACAACCCGTCCAAAACCTACTCAAGATTTTTAAAGTTCTTGATTGTTTTCAAACAGCACACATCATATCAGTAGTCAATGGCAGGATTCTAGCAATGTATGTCTGCATTGTGGTTACTGCGCACCTTGTCAATCATGTCAGGTCTGTTTGTTGCAGCAACTACTACCACATCCCTCAGGCCTTCCACACCATCCAGCTCAGTCAACAGTTGGCCCAGCACCCTGTCTCCAACATTGCTACCACCAGAGGAGCTAAACAGAACAACAAAAGAATGAGCTCACAATGAGCACACAGATCAGACAGTCCCACATTTCACACCTTCCACACATGATGCATCAAAATCACGCCAAAATACATCTTTCATGATGAGAAATGAATGTATGGATTTTGTGCGAGTGGCACTCCTCTTATATACACAAATACAGTAGCATAGATATGCTAGATGACAAGTGCACAAATAACTAGAGCAATTCGACTGCCATGCAGTCTATAAATATGCCTCCGCCTCGTTGCTAGCTTTATTTAGATTTATTCTTAGAAAATGTGGAGTTTGGTGGGTAATGTACCATTGAATCCATATGTGAAATGAAAATATTGTTTTTCCATGTTTAGCCAAGTTTGGCAATGTTCATTGACCTTTGACATCTTATTTCATTGACTTCCAATCCAACTAGTCTGTCTAAATCCATCCTTGTATCAAGTTTGTTGAAAATTAGCAAATTTTGGCAAAATTCATTGACCTTTGAGCTCTGAACTTTCAAGGATTTTATCAAATATGCCATCAGTCTATCTCCATGAAGTGATTCATCTCTGTACCATGTTTGGTTGGAATGCATCATTGGGTTTTGATTTTTTTGGGGGGTGAAAAATATCAATTTTGGGGCAATTTTTAGCAAATTTTGGCAAAGTTCATAAACCTTTGACCTCTGACCTTTCAGGAGTTTTCCCCAAACTTTCACTAGTCTACCTCCATGAAGTGATACATCTCTGTACCATCTTTGATGTTTGAAGTGAATCATCAGATTTGGATTCAATGTGAACAAAAACACAATTTTCTTAAAGTTCATTGACCTTTCACCTCTGACCTTTGAGTCACCAAGAATGTCATGTCTCTCCCCCTCCCCAAGAGGTGATCCATCTTTGCACCATGTTTGGTTGGTATTGCACCATCGGATTTGGATTTATTTTGAAAAATATCACTTTGGGGGCAATTTTTAGCTAATTCTTGGCAAAGTTCACTGACTTTTGAACTTTCAGGAATTTTACCCAAACTTTCACCAGTCTACCTCCATGAAGTGATACATTTCTGTGGTACCATGTTTGGTTAGAATTGCACAGTTGGATTTGGATTTGGGGTTACGGTGAGAAATATACATTTTTGCAAAGTTCATTGACCTTTGACCACTGACCTTTCAGTAATTTCACCAAAAATGTCACCAGCAGTGATCCATCTTTTCACTATGTTTGGCTGGAAATGCACCACTGGAATTGCATTTATTGTGAAATATATAAAGTTTGGGGCAGTTTTTAGCCAATTTTAGCAAAGTTCATAGACCTTTGACCTCTGACCTTTCAGGAATTTTACCCAAAATGTCACCAGTCTATCCCCAAGTAGTGATCCATCTTTGTACCATGTTTAATGAGAATTCCATCCATGGATTTGGATTTATTGTGAAAAAGGTCATTTTGGGGCAATTTTCACAAATTCATTGTCCTTTGACCTTCTTTGACCTCAATCAGATTTTATCCCAATTTTACACACTTAATTGGTTTTATGCAATACACATATGTACCAAGTTTGGAGCAAATCTGGTTAGCGGTTCTCAAAATATTGCCTAAACTGATTTGGGACAGACGGATGGACATCAACCCGAAAACATGCCTCCGGCCACTTCGTGGCAGAGGCATAAAAAAAAGTTATTCCCACAATTAATTTCATAGTATAGAATATACCTTCCCCAGTTTTCAATCCTATGTGCATAGTGAATTCATGATAAGTGTGCCAACTATTCAGTGCCTAGGCCTCTAGCTACAGCTCAGTGTTCTATGCTGAAGTTGAAGCAAGCCAATAGTGCAAATTATTTCAAATTCTTACTAAAACGGTACCTACCATTGAAAAACATTCTTTACATTCTCCTTTATTCCCATTAATAAAACTATAACCCCCCTTTCTCCTTTTCCTCTTCTCCCCTTTCTCTTTACCAAGGTATATTTTGTATGCTTGTATTTTTTTATATTTCTTTGTATGTTTTGTTATGTAGTTGACTGTGACTCGTGTGCTTATATGTGCAATGGGACCATACCAACAAGCCTGCGTGCTTATTTTGGTTCCCCCACAAACTTGTGAATCTACAACATTATGCAGTTTTTTTACATCTTGTTTTTTAAAGTGGAATAAATTGAATTGAAGTTGGCGGCGCATCATTTAGTTGTGCACACACTGAGATTGGTGCATGTATATGCCAATCATCTCACAATTCTCGGACATAAACAGTAGTTAGCTATGACATCTAGCATACTCTGTGTGCATACTAGCGTATGAAACATCTTCTGTGTGTATAATTGTTACACATGATCAGATTTTCAGTATTTCCATACTGCTGCAGTCTAGTTTTATTTTCATATGAAATACATCAAGTTTGTAGTGGTTGGTGGCTTTATAAAGCTGTTACCTGCAATCAAACAAGACAGAAACTAGAGAAGGGGTCAATATTACCACTGCACATTTTAAAGAGAAAAGAAGTTGAAGGAGAAACTTGTACCTTCCTCGTTCAACTGCGATGCCATCGATCTCGTCAAAGAAGACAATGGCCGGTGCGGCTGATCGAGCTTTCCTGAACACCTCTCTCACGGCCCTCTCAGAGTCACCCACCCACTTGGAGAACAACTCCGGCCCCTATCAGCAAATAAGGATTGGAGATGTCTTTCAAACATATTTCACAAGTGGGTACCCTAGATATCTAACCATTTATTTGAATATGGAATCGTAATGAAAAAATCAAAGACTGAATGTGAAAAAGTGAATATGTTATTCATTTGCACTGTGTAAAGGTGATTATGCATGACTGTGGTGCTCTTAACATGGGATTCACTTCACACAAACCCTGCTATACTTTTTTAATGCATTCTACAACTAAGCTAACAAACAAAATTAAAGTAACCAAGTTTCATTTTATATATCAAGTAAGTAGTCAGATGTAGGCAATGTCATTCATTTCATAAATGGTTGAATGTATTCAAGTGCTTAAAGGATAGTCACAAGTAAATTGTCTTAAGCTCAATAGCAACAAGACCAATAGCAAGAAATGCCAAAATTTGGCTGCAATATTTGATATGACAATTTTCTTTCACTTAAATTCAGATCAGCATTTTTTGCACGGCACAAACTTGGAAAAATTTGCAATGTGATAGATAAACTGGTTGCTATTAGAGAATATGGTAGTATGACATGGAAACAAACGGCGAAAGATCAAAATGGAAAAATGAAGAGGAGGCCTTCCTTCAGCAGTGGAGAGAAATAGGCTAGATAAATAGATAGATAGATAGATAGACAGACACACTAGAGCAATTTGAACGTCACACAGTCGATAAATATGCCCCCACTTCTTTGGTTACTTTCATGTGTTTAAAACATTGATAATGGTTGGCAAGGTAACATTGAATTCCTATGTGAAATCAAACCATTAAATTTCTAGTATGTGCAAACATATTTTTGGCCCTGTTTAGCCAAGTTTGGCAATGTTCATTGACCTTTGACCTTGACCTCTTACTTCTTTGACTTCAAATCTAATGGAGTATCTAAGTGTAGTCATCCATCCTTGCATCAAGTTTGTTTCAAATTGGATTATTCAATGCAGTTAATTTTTTGTGAATCGGTGTTTGTGTTTCTTATTATAAGAGACTTACAATGGCTTCACATTCATTCTCGCTTTTCATTCAAAATGTCAGGTAATTAATCCAGCGTGATATTAAAGTGGATTCTTATTATCTTCAGCGTTTCCTCTCTTCAAACCAACCTTGACTGAGATAAAGTTGAGTCCACTCTCAGTGGCCAGGGCCTTGGCAATCAGGGTTTTGGAGCACCCAGGTGGACCATAGAGGAGCACCCCACGGGGTGGAGACACGCCCAGACGGGCAAAGGCCTCTGGGTACTTGATGGGCCACTCCACGGCCTGGCGCAGCTTGAGTTTAATGGCCTCCTGCCCCCCGATGTCCGTCCAGTACACCTGAACGATATCCACAAAGAAATGAGTTTTATCAATAACATCACTGATGGCCCCAGAGTATGGTAGCCATTACACATAGACAGGGCTGCCAACCTTTGAAAGTTCTACACTCATACTCCTTGTTGAATAAGCCTTTACCTCACATGATTGGTTTGGTTCTACATACTCACACTCCTTGTTGAATAAGCCTTCACCTCACATGATTGGTTTGGTTCTACTAACTCACTCCGTGTTGAATAAGCCTTCACCTCACATGATTGGTTTGGTTCTACTAACTCACTCCGTGTTGAATAAGCCTTCACCTCACATGATTGGTTTGGTTCTACTTACTCACACTCCTTGCTGAATAAGCCTTTACCTCACATGATTGGTTTGGTTCTACTAACTCACACTCCTTGCTGAATAAGCCTTCACCTCACATGATTGGTTTGGTTCTACATACGCACACTCCTTGCTGAATAAGCCTTCACCTCACATGATTGGTTTGGTTCTACAGGCTCACTCACCTTGGGGATGTCAATCTCCACTTCTCGGAGAGCGCTTGGTTTGACCTGGGTCATGGCGTGTAGAAAGTCCGCCTTGGAGACAGAGCCAACTGGGCCGGGGTAGGTCTGCTCATCGGACCCCTCCCTCATGGGCCGAAGGCGTTCAAAGGCACACATGGCAGCTAAGGAAGGCAAGACAAAGCAATATACGTCACACTCTCAATCTAAGAGACAATCAAATGTGTGATGTAGTACTATAGTTCACATACAACTGTAAGATTGCAAAAAACAGTGCTTTTAAATTAATACCATACAACATAATTCCAGTTTTGACTACTGCCCAAATTGATTTTTTCCCCTGTAAATGGACATCCCACAGAGAGTTTTGTGTGTACCTACCTTCCTTGCACACTGCAGTGAGATCGGCACCAACATAGCCATGTGCCGAGTCCGCAATGTACGTCACATCTTCAGCTGTCAGGTTGTGTGAGAGACTAGCTATCAGCTTTTCAAGGATCTGGTATGAAAGAGAAATGTATGTGCACTGTCAGTCAAATAAGAAATAGAGAGGGCTTTTCCAAGCATCAATCGATAAAGCTGTCAATCCCTGAGATGCCTGCCTTTACCTACAACAAATTGCATCAAAGATACACAATCATATATTTACAAGCAAAAATAAATCTTCTGAACACATGAATACACATTTTCAGGAATGCAAGGTCATCAGGAAAAGTCAGAAGAAACAGAGAAGAATACAAATAAAATAAAAAAAAGCTATGGATTGGGAATAAATGATGAACTGGATATCTATACACATCAAACCACTTCCTACCTGTCTCCTTTCTGTGGCATTTGGCACGCCTATCTCAATTTCACGGTCAAATCTCCCTGGCCGACGTAGAGCTGCATCTACGGCATCGGGACGGCTCGTTGCTCCGAGTACCAGAACATGTTTGCCTGATAGGCTTCCCTGAAAAAATGGAGTTACAGGAGAAAAAAATCACAGCTCGCAAATTGTAATGAAATAAGCTGTAGGGACACTGTGAAAACAAGTTATTAGCAGCTTCTCCAATGTATTTAGTGATAAAGTCCTTCCCATATCTCTCTCTGTCTGTTTCTCTCCTTCCCCTATCTCTCTCTATCTCTGTATCTCTCCTTCCCCTATCTCTCTCTCTATCTCTGTATCTCTCCTTCCCCTATCTCTCTATCTCTCCTTCCCCTATCTCTCTCTATCTCTGTATCTCTCCTTCTCCTATCTCTCTCTATCTCTCTATCTCTCCTTCCCCTATCTCTCTCTTTCTCTGTATCTCTCCTTCCCCTATCTCTCTCTATCTCTGTATCTCTCCTTCCCCTATCTCTCTCTCTATCTCTGTATCTCTCCTTCCCCTATCTCTCTATCTCTCCTTCCCCTATCTCTCTCTATCTCTGTATCTCTCCTTCTCCTATCTCTCTCTATCTCTCTATCTCTCCTTCCCCTATCTCTCTCTATCTCTGTATCTCTCCTTCCCTTATCTCTCTCTATCTCTGTATCTCTCCTTCCCCTATCTCTCTATCTCTCCTTCCCCTATTTCTCTCAGTCTCTGTTTGTCTCTCTGTCTCTGTATCTCTCTCTATCTCTGTATCTCTGTATCTCTCCTTCTCTTATCTCTCTCAATCTCTGTATCTCTCTTTCCCCTATCTCTCTCTATCTCTGTATCTCTCCTTCCCCTATCTCTCTCTGTCTCTGTATCTCTCCTTCCCCTATCTCTCTCTGTCTCTGTCTCTCTCCTTCCCCTATCTCTCTCTCTATCTCTGTATCTCTCTTTCTCCTATCTCTCTCTATCTCTGTATCTCTCATTCCCCTATCTCTCTCTATCTCTGTATCTCTCTTTCCCCTATCTCTCTCAATCTCTGTATCTCTCTTTCCACTATCTCTCTCTGTCTCTGTATCTCTCCTTCCCCTACCTCTCTCTATCTCTGTATCTCTCCTTCCCCTATCTCTCTCTATCTCTGTATCTCTCCTTCCCCTATCTCTCTCAGTCTCTGTTTGTCTCTCTGTCTTTTTCTCTCTCTATCTCTGTATCTCTCATTCCACTATCTCTCTCAGTCTCTGTTTATCTCTCTGTCTCTGTATCTCTCATTCCACTATCTCTCTTTCTCTGTATCTCTCCTTCCCCTATCTCTCTCAGTCTCTGTTTGTCTCTCTGTCTCTTTATCTCTCTCTGTCTCTGTATCTCTCCTTCCCCTATCTCTCTCTATCTCTCTCTGTCTCTGTATCTCTCCTTCCCCTATCTCTCTCAGTCTCTGTTTGTCTCTCTATCTCTGTATCTCTCCTTCCCCTATCTTCCTCAGTCTCTGTTTGTCTCTCTATCTCTGTATCTCTCCTCCCCCTATCTCTTTCAGTCTCTGTTTGTCTCTCTGTCTCTGTATCTCTTCTTCCCCTATCTCTCTCTATCTCTGTATCTCTACTTCCCCTATCTTTCTCAGTCTCTGTTTGTCTCTCTGTCTCTTTATCTCTCTCTATCTCTGTATCTCTCCTTCCCCTATCTCTCTCTATCTCTGTCTCTGTATCTCTCTTTCCCCTATCTCTCTCTATCTCTGTATCTCTCCTTCCCCTATCTCTCTCTTTCTCTGTATCTCTCCTTCCCCTATTTCTCTCAGTCTCTGTTTGTCTCTTTGTCTCTGTATCTCTCTCTATCTCTGTATCTCTACTTCTCTTATCTCTCTCTATCTCTGTATCTCTCCTTCCCTTATCTCTCTCTATCTCTGTATCTCTCCTTCCCCTATCTCTCTCAATCTCTGTATCTCTCTTTCCCCTATCTCTCTCCATCTCTGCATCTCTCTTTCCCCTATCTCTCTCAATCTCTGTATCTCTCCTTCCCCTATTTCTCTCAGTCTCTGTTTGTCTCTCTGTCTCTGTATCTCTCCCTGTCTCTGTATCTCTCCTTCTCCTATCTCTCTCCATCTCTGCATCTCTCTTTCCCCTATCTCTCTCAATCTCTGTATCTCTCTTTCCCCTATCTCTCTCTATCTCTGCATCTCTCTTTCCCCTATCTCTCTCAATCTCTGTATCTCTCCTTCCCCTATCTCTCTCTGTCTCTGTATCTCTCCTTCCCCTATCTCTCTCAGTCTCTGTTTGTCTCTATGTCTCTTTATCTCTCTGTTTCTGTATCTCTCCTTCCCCTATCCTACCTGTCCCATCGCATCCATCTGCATCACCACTGTTGACACCACCCGCTTTTCCAGCTCGCTACCGACTCTCTCTCTCCGAGGGCAGAGGGAGTCAAGCTCGTCAATCAGGATCAGGCTTGGAGCGTGCTGCACAGCCTCCTCAAAGAGTGCCCTCAGCCGCGACTCAGATTCCCCATAGTATCTGAAAAGATGGACAACAAACAGAGCGTGGATCTTTTAATGCAGTAATAAACAGATTAGCCTTTTCTACCTACTCAGTACTGGCTCTCCATTTTCAATAATGCAATATATATAAATGAATCATTGGATACTTTCCTTGGCCTGGTCTGATAATTAGACACAAGGAAAGCACTGCTGGCAAAAAGATGCAATCTGGGAGCAGTCTGGGGACTTAGTATCTAGACAGCTTGTGACAGTCTGGGAAGAAAGTATTTACTGATGCATTCTGGGAGAAATCTAAAAAGTTATTTACAAGGCTTGCCCAATTATTTGTGATGACAGGTTCAGAATTGAGTGTGCATTTCAGGGAGTATATGGTTGTCCTTAGTTACAGATGACCTAAAAATAATTGCATTCCTGCTGCTTTGATGATCAAAATACATTGTACACACAAAGTGTAGAACAGGGAAAATGTGAAAAGAGCTCCCTAAATTCCCATGGACACTGTGTAAAATTGTATCCAAATGACTAATGTGCTCATAAAGTAGCCCCCAATAATGTTGAATTGATTTTCTCCCTGGTGTAGATCCAGCTGACTTGCAAACAAACTTCAATGCTCTATCATATCAGGAGTTTCCATGGTACACTATGTGTGTAGTCCTGAATAAGACTGTTGGGTTCCCACTCCTTATTCTCCTTACTTAGCATGGCCTCCAGTCAGTAGGACATTCCTAATGTAGACATGGTGCATTGTAAAAACTCATTACACTCTCTAGCTGTGCAGGCACCTTCCTTTGAGGAACAATCAAAACAGATTTGGAGCAGGGTTATTTATAGGTACTTCAATACTCTATACATGATCAGAGATTTGAAGCAGGCTTGTAAACTCACCTACTGAGTACTTCTGGTCCGTTGATGATGACAGTATGGACATTAACCTGACAGGCCACAGCCCTGGCCAGCATTGTCTTACCCACACCAGGAGGGCCATACAGCAGAACACCTCTTGGGGGTGGGATACCTGCAGGATGACAATTAGCTCATTAGGCCATACAACAGAACACCTCTTGGGGTGGGATACCTGCAGGATGACAATTAGCTCATTAGGCCATACAACAGAACACCTCTTGGGGTGGGATACCTGTACTATGAAAATTAGCTTATTAGGCCATACAGCAGAACACCTCTTGGAGGTGGGATACCTGCAGTATGAAAATTAGCATATTAGGCCATACAGCAGAACACCTCTTGGGGGTGGGATACCTGCAGTATGAAAATTGGCTTATTAGGCCATACAGCAGAACACCTCTTGGAGGTGGGATACCTGCAGTATGAAAATTAGCTTATTAGGCCATACAGCAGAACACCTCTTGGAGGTGGGATACCTGCAGTATGAAAATTAGCATATTAGGCCATACAGCAGAACACCTCTTGGGGGTGGGATACCTGCAGTATGAAAATTGACTTATTAGGCCATACAGCAGAACACCTCTTGGAGGTGGGATACCTGCAGGATGACAATTAGCTTATTAGGCCATACAGCAGAACACCTCTTGGGGGTGGGATACCTGCAGTATGAAAATTAGCTTATTAGGCCATACAGCAGAACACCTCTTGGGGTGGGATACCTGTAGTATGAAAATTAGCTTATTAGGCCATACAACAGAACACCTCTTGGAGGTGGGATACCTGCAGGATGAAAATTAGCTTATTAGGCCATACAACAGAACACCTCTTGGAGGTGGGATACCTGCAGTATGAAAATTAGCTTATTAGGCCATACAACAGAACACCTCTTGGAGGTGGGATACCTGCAGTATGAAAATTAGCTTATTAGGCCATACAGCAGAACACCTCTTGGAGGTGGGATACCTGCAGTATGAAAATTAGCTTATTAGGCCATACAGCAGAACACCTCTTGGAGGTGGGATACCTGCAGTATGAAAATTAGCTTATTAGGCCATACAACAGAACACCTCTTGGAGGTGGGATACCTGCAGTATGAAAATTAGCTTATTAGGCCATACAACAGAACACCTCTTGGGGTGGGATACCTGCAGTATGAAAATTAGCTTATTAGGCCATACAACAGAACACCTCTTGGAGGTGGGATACCTGCAGGATGAAAATTAGCTTATTAGGCCATACAACAGAACACCTCTTGGAGGTGGGATACCTGCAGTATGAAAATTAGCTTATTAGGCCATACAGCAGAACACCTCTTGGGGTGGGATACCTGCAGTATGAAAATTAGCTTATTAGGCCATACAACAGAACACCTCTTGGAGGTGGGATACCTGCAGTATGAAAATTAGCTTATTAGGCCATACAGCAGAACACCTCTTGGAGGTGGGATACCTGCAGTATGAAAATTAGCTTATTAGGCCATACAACAGAACACCTCTTGGAGGTGGGATACCTGCAGTATGAAAATTAGCTTATTAGGCCATACAGCAGAACACCTCTTGGAGGTGGGATACCTGCAGTATGAAAATTAGCTTATTAGGCCATACAACAGAACACCTCTTGGAGGTGGGATACCTGCAGTATGAAAATTAGCTTATTAGGCCATACAACAGAACACCTCTTGGGGGTGGGATAGCTGCAGGATGACAATTAGCTCATTAGGCCATACAGCAGAACACCTCTTGGATGTTGATACCTGCAAGTACAATATAAAACTTAACTCATTAGAATATCACATCTACCCCCTTTCTGAGTATGAAAGTACCTCTATAGACAACTAAAGCATTTCATTAGAAAGGAACTTTTGTATACATTTATATTTTGTATTTGTTGCATGCTGCACCGCACGCTCTGTGCCCTGTGGCCAGTTGGCTTGGGCAGAGAGATGGGATATCCTTCTTAACATGATGATGACCACTACATGGGGTCAAATATTGGCCCCGTGAAACGAAATGGTTGGCCGCTGTGTGCATTGGACAGGTGCAATCTAATTAAAGGGCCTTTAACTCTGAAATTCTCTGCGGAGGAGTTAGGGGTGCCCACTATATGTGGGTAAGCTATAGAGAGGTGCCCCTGAGATAGGTTTGACTGTACTGTAATGTGAAACGACACTATAAACAAATGCAAAATTACTTTTCCATTAACAAATCCATATATAATAGTGGCATTATTTCAGTACATCCTGACAAATAGCCACAATTGTTGCAATAAAGCACATGTGACAAAAACATGGTAACACAAAACATGTAACAAGTTGCTAATGTAGATGAATAAATAAAGTTATTGTATTACAAATTACACTTTCTTGTTTGCAAGTACCAAGTGCATATGTAGACATGAAACACATCATATGGAAGCTGGAACTACAGTAAAATAAAACTTGATGTCTGCTGATCATGATGTCAGTATTTTTCTTACCAAGATTGGAGAAGACTTGTGGCTGTGTGAGAGGCATCTGGACCAAGTCTTTGACGGCCTTCACCTGTCTCTCCATACCCCCAATCATGTCAAAGGTCACCAGTCCCCCAAGCTTTGCTGCAAGCTGTTCCTCCGCACCACTGCTACCTTGCTTCTTCTCACCCCCTTCTGCATTTGTCACAATCTTGTACTGAGTGGTCCTGGTGAACCTATACACCCCCATGTCATTGGATGATGACAGACTCTTTGACAGTGCTCTCTCCACACCATGTTTCCTGGATTGCTGTGTAGTCCTTTTGGGAGTTGAGGAGAAAGATACAAAACTTCTGCTGCTCTCAGTTAGATTTAGTGAACTGAACTGGCTTTCCAAGTCGCTGGAGGAATCGTCCATGAGTGATGAGCTTGTTTTTACTGTACCTAGGATTATGCTTTCATCTTCACCATCACCACTGGCTTCACGTTCATGAGTTGACATGCTTCTTTCTCCAGAATCACTCCCATCTCCAAAGTCACTTTTGTCTCCAAAATTGGTAGAACTGGCATCAGTGAAGGAGCAGTTGGAGATATCTGTCCTTGACAGATGTGAAATAGCGCTGGTATTAGCACTGTCCCTTGCTGCAGATCCATTCATCTGTTGACTTCCCACCTGGTTAGAGTCCAGAGCAGAGGTTGTGACTGCATGAGATGGAACTGAGCCCGTTTGACCAGTGATTTCACTGATTTCCAAGACAACTGACTTTCCATAGTATGAGAGACTGAATAAGCTTCCACACATGACATGCTTGCTGACAAGGTACCTGGTAGCAAAATTCTTGAAGAAGACAGTTTCCAGTGACAATGCCTGATCAGACCTGTAATACAGCCAAATAAACCAAAATTAATCAGTGTCATGAGAAAACAGTTCATTAATGTTTTTTCTAGCATTCATACAAATGTAAGTAAAGTGGTGTCATACCAGGTTGGTGCCAGTCTTAGATCATCACATGATTGAATACATCATTCAGTCTTCATGGGGGCTCTTTTTACAACTAAGCTCTGTTTGTTTGTTTTTTGTGTGGAGGGCATATCATTTATCCTTAAACTTACAGTAGCCCATTTGCAAATGTAATGGAACTTGTATTAACAGTATAGCTTTATAAAAACTTGTATGAAATCTTTGTTATAATAATAGCTTCACAAATCTTTTCAGGAAAAGTGAAAAACTATGCCTGTTTACTATTGAAACGGCTCATTTCGTACCGACCATGGTCTGAATAATATACCATATTGCAACGCTCAATTTATCGCAAAGTGGCGACCCACTTGCCCAAACGCGTCACTGTTCAAAAGGCTGTGATGTGCTCTATTGAGTATTGCGGTCTCCAGTCTAAATGCATCACTGTTCAAAGGGCCATGATGTGCTCTATTGCGTATTGACGCATCACTGTTCAAAGGGCCATGATGTGCTCTATTGCATATTGACGCATCACTGTTCAAAGGGCCATGATGTGCTCTATTGCGCATTGATGCATCACTGTTCAAAGGGCCATGATGTGCTCTATTGCGTATTGACGCATCACTGTTCAAAGGGCCATGATGTGCTCTATTGCGTATTGCGGTCTGCAGTCTAAATGCATCACTGTTCAAAGGGCCATGATGTGCTCTATTGCGTATTGACGCATCACTGTTCAAAGGGCTATGATGTGCTCTATTGCGTATTGACGCATCACTGTTCAAAGGGCCATGATGTGCTCTATTGCGTATTGCGGTCTGCAGTCTAAATGCATCACTGTTCAAAGGGCCATGATGTGCTCTATTGCGTATTGACGCATCACTGTTCAAAGGGCCATGATGTGCTCTATTGCGTACTGCGGTCTCCAGTCTAAACGCATCACTGTTCAAAGGGCCATGATGTGCTCTATTGCGTATTGCGGTCTGCAGTCTAAATGCATCACTGTTCAAAGGGCCATGATGTGCTCTATTGCGTATTGACGCATCACTGTTCAAAGGGCCATGATGTGCTCTATTGCGTATTGCGGTCTGCAGTCTAAATGCATCACTGTTCAAAGGGCCATGATGTGCTCTATTGCGTATTGACGCATCACTGTTCAAAGGGCCATGATGTGCTCTATTGCGTATTGCGGTCTCCAGTCTAAACGCATCACTGTTCAAAGGGCCATGATGTACTCTATTGAGTATTGCGGTCTGCAGTCTAAATGCATCACTGTTCAAAGGGCCATGATGTGCTCTATTGCGTATTGACGCATCACTGTTCAAAGGGCCATGATGTGCTCTATTGCGTATTGCGGTCTGCAGTCTAAATGCATCACTGTTCAAAGGGCCATGATGTGCTCTATTGCGTATTGCGGTCTGCAGTCTAAATGCATCACTGTAAGGGCCATGATGTGCTCTATTGCGTATTGACGCATCACTGTTCAAAGGGCCATGATGTGCTCTATTGCGTACTGCGGTCTCCAGTCTAAACGCATCACTGTTCAAAGGGCCATGATGTGCTCTATTGCGTATTGACGCATCACTGTTCAAAGGGCCATGATGTGCTCTATTGCGTATTGACGCATCACTGTTCAAAGGGCCATGATGTGCTCTATTGCGTATTGCGGTCTGCAGTCTAAACGCATCACTGTTCAAAGGGCCATGATGTGCTCTATTGCGTATTGACGCATCACTGTTCAAAGGGCCATGATGTGCTCTATTGCGTATTGCGGTCTGCAGTCTAAATGCATCACTGTTCAAAGGGCCATGATGTGCTCTATTGCGTATTGACGCATCACTGTTCAAAGGGCTATGATGTGCTCTATTGCGTATTGACGCATCACTGTTCAAAGGGCCATGATGTGCTCTATTGCGTATTGCGGTCTGCAGTCTAAATGCATCACTGTTCAAAGGGCCATGATGTGCTCTATTGCGTATTGACGCATCACTGTTCAAAGGGCCATGATGTGCTCTATTGCGTATTGACGCATCACTGTTCAAAGGGCCATGATGTGCTCTATTGCGTACTGCGGTCTCCAGTCTAAACGCATCACTGTTCAAAGGGCCATGATGTGCTCTATTGCGTATTGCGGTCTGCAGTCTAAATGCATCACTGTTCAAAGGGCCATGATGTGCTCTATTGCGTATTGACGCATCACTGATCAAAGGGCCATGATGTGCTCTATTGCATATTGCGGTCTGCAGTCTAAACGCATCACTGTTCAAAGGGCCATGATGTGCTCTATTGCGTATTGACACATCACTGTTCAAAGGGCCATGATGTGCTCTATTGCGTACTGCGGTCTGCAGTCTAAATGCATCACTGTTCAAAGGGCCATGATGTGCTCTATTGCGTACTGCGGTCTGCAGTCTAAATGCATCACTGTTCAAAGGGCCATGATGTGCTCTATTGCGTATTGCGGTCTGCAGTCTAAATGCATCACTGTTCAAAGGGCCATGATGTGCTCTATTGCGTACTGCGGTCTGCAGTCTAAATGCATCACTGTTCAAAGGGCCATGATGTACTCTATTGAGTATTGCGGTCTGCAGTCTAAATGCATCACTGTTCAAAGGGCCATGATGTACTCTATTGAGTATTGCGGTCTGCAGTCTAAATGCATCACTGTTCAAAGGGCCATGATGTGCTCTATTGCGTATTGACGCATCACTGTTCAAAGGGCCATGATGTGCTCTATTGCGTATTGCGGTCTCCAGTCTAAATGCATCACTGTTCAAAGGGCCATGATGTGCTCTATTGCGTATTGCGGTCTGCAGTCTAAATGCATCACTGTTCAAAGGGCCATGATGTGCTCTATTGCGTATTGCGGTCTGCAGTCTAAATGCATCACTGTTCAAAGGGCCATGATGTACTCTATTGAGTATTGCGGTCTGCAGTCTAAATGCATCACTGTTCAAAGGGCCATGATGTGCTCTATTGCGTATTGACGCATCACTGTTCAAAGGGCCATGATGTGCTCTATTGCGTATTGCGGTCTGCAGTCTAAATGCATCACTGTTCAAAGGGCCATGATGTGCTCTATTGCGTATTGCGGTCTGCAGTCTAAATGCATCACTGTAAGGGCCATGATGTGCTCTATTGCGTATTGACGCATCACTGTTCAAAGGGCCATGATGTGCTCTATTGCGTACTGCGGTCTCCAGTCTAAACGCATCACTGTTCAAAGGGCCATGATGTGCTCTATTGCGTATTGACGCATCACTGTTCAAAGGGCCATGATGTGCTCTATTGCGTATTGACGCATCACTGTTCAAAGGGCCATGATGTGCATTATTGCGTATTGCGGTCTGCAGTCTAAACGCATCACTGTTCAAAGGGCCATGATGTGCTCTATTGCGTATTGACGCATCACTGTTCAAAGGGCCATGATGTGCTCTATTGCGTATTGCGGTCTGCAGTGTAAATGCATCACTGTTCAAAGGGCTATGATGTGCTCTATTGCGTATTGACGCATCACTGTTCAAAGGGCTATGATGTGCTCTATTGCGTATTGACGCATCACTGTTCAAAGGGCCATGATGTGCTCTATTGCGTATTGACGCATCACTGTTCAAAGGGCCATGATGTGCTCTATTGCGTATTGCGGTCTGCAGTCTAAATGCATCACTGTTCAAAGGGCCATGATGTGCTCTATTGCGTATTGACGCATCACTGTTCAAAGGGCTATGATGTGCTCTATTGCGTATTGACGCATCACTGTTCAAAGGGCCATGATGTGCTCTATTGCGTATTGCGGTCTGCAGTCTAAATGCATCACTGTTCAAAGGGCCATGATGTGCTCTATTGCGTATTGACGCATCACTGTTCAAAGGGCCATGATGTGCTCTATTGCGTATTGACGCATCACTGTTCAAAGGGCCATGATGTGCTCTATTGCGTACTGCGGTCTCCAGTCTAAACGCATCACTGTTCAAAGGGCCATGATGTGCTCTATTGTGTATTGCGGTCTGCAGTCTAAATGCATCACTGTTCAAAGGGCCATGATGTGCTCTATTGCGTATTGACGCATCACTGTTCAAAGGGCCATGATGTGCTCTATTGCGTATTGCGGTCTGCAGTCTAAACGCATCACTGTTCAAAGGGCCATGATGTGCTCTATTGCGTATTGACGCATCACTGTTCAAAGGGCCATGATGTGCTCTATTGCGTACTGCGGTCTGCAGTCTAAATGCATCACTGTTCAAAGGGCCATGATGTGCTCTATTGCGTACTGCGGTCTGCAGTCTAAATGCATCACTGTTCAAAGGGCCATGATGTGCTCTATTGCGTATTGCGGTCTGCAGTCTAAATGCATCACTGTTCAAAGGGCCATGATGTGCTCTATTGCGTACTGCGGTCTGCAGTCTAAATGCATCACTGTTCAAAGGGCCATGATGTACTCTATTGAGTATTGCGGTCTGCAGTCTAAATGCATCACTGTTCAAAGGGCCATGATGTACTCTATTGAGTATTGCGGTCTGCAGTCTAAATGCATCACTGTTCAAAGGGCCATGATGTGCTCTATTGCGTATTGACGCATCACTGTTCAAAGGGCCATGATGTGCTCTATTGCGTATTGCGGTCTCCAGTCTAAATGCATCACTGTTCAAAGGGCCATGATGTGCTCTATTGCGTACTGCGGTCTGCAGTCTAAATGCATCACTGTTCAAAGGGCCATGATGTGCTCTATTGCGTATTGACGCATCACTGTTCAAAGGGCCATGATGTGCTCTATTGCGTATTGACGCATCACTGTTCAAAGGGCCATGATGTGCTCTATTGCGTACTGCGGTCTGCAGTCTAAATGCATCACTGTTCAAAGGGCCATGATGTGCTCTATTGCGTATTGCGGTCTCCAGTCTCTAGGCTACAATAACGGGTAGATTTTGGATGACCTGTCTACTCAAAATCTAGCAATCAATAGAACTCTGTTTAAATATTGTCTGTCCCTTTTGCAAGCTTAAAATTTGAAATCGTCTATCATGATCGTAAATTGAAGAAAGTGTGATTCAAGACCATTTCTAAGAATATAGCATGTTGAAGCTTTCTGAATATGTAAAAAATTTCAGCCGTTAAATTTCAAACCGACTTTTTTCGTACTACGAAAAAAGTATTAGTCTTTGTTACAGTATCTATGTGGTTATTATGCGTGTGTGAAATCCTAATTTTATGAGTAATTACCAAACTTTGGAGATGATTCCTTCTATAGAACATTTTTTTTCATAATGCGTTTTATAATTTAATAAACAGATTAATCAATGAAGCACATATTTCAACACAAACTGCTAAGAGCCTGAGGTAAAGACTATTAATCAGACGTTGTTTACGTGCATTATTTGAATTTTACACTACGTATCAGTTTCAAATTGTGAATATAGAGCTTGCTAACACTTCTCTATATGTTTTGCCAATGTTTCGATGGTTTTGTGGTGATCTGAAAAAGGGACGGGCTGTCTTTAAAGCTAGTTTCCACTCCTAACACTGGAAGGGAAGTTCTTAAACAGTATTTTTTTTCACTACCCACATTCATTTCTTGACCTGCAAATGGCTACCCTGTCCTTAAGCCCCATAGTTGTTGAGAGCTGATTTGACTGACCTGACAAGAATCGTAGCTGCAGCAGCCGGAGCTACGCTGCCCTTGACAGCCTCTACCCTCAGCAGTCCTCCCCCTTCCTCTCCTTCCTCATCAGCCGTCCAGCTGTGTGCCCTCTGCACCATCTCATGCACCCCTACTGACCCTGCAGGCAGGCCTTGAACGGGCCATGCCATCAAGATGGACTTTGGGGAATCTTCTCCAAGCCTGGCAAAGGCCTGGGCCGACGTGACAATGGCGGGCTGACCAAGGCACAGGCCACACAGCGCCATGGTTTCAGGACTCAGTTGCACAATGTCACGTTTGGTGGCATGGGGAAGCTTGGTTACTCCTAGATTGGTTTTAAAAGATGAGAAAAATATCACTGCAGCATAGAGGCCTATTCCTATATAACTATATAGTCATAAAGGTTGAAAAGTCGGGATAAATTCAAGGAAACAAAAATACCTAATTTGTCATTAGTAGCCAGGAGCAGTACCTTGCAGAGAAAATTTTAAGATCAAAGGGATAGTCCACCCTGAAGATATGTTAGTTTCACTAAAAGCAGAAACATAAAAGAAACAAATTAATGAAGGAAAAATTGATGAAGAGGAAAAAAAGTTATGATCTTTTCAATTCCAATTTTGTGACGTCATGTGCGTGGTGCTCTCCCAAATGTTGTGTACAGTATAACTACATAAATTGCTCTTTTTCTGCTTTTGACAACGGAATGATTTTTTTTTCCTACAGGTATGTGCGTAAAAATGTATTTCTAATGTCAAATGCACAGGTAAAAGGTTGCACATTTTTTTGAGAAAATGCACATTTTCAAAAAAAATTGTACACAACATAGGGGAAAGCACCTCGCACGTGACATGACAAAGATGAAAACTTTTAAAAGATCTTAACTCTCATTTTCTTATCTAACGTAAGTTAGAAATTGAAAGTTTGTTATAACTGATTCACTCCCTATTCAGGTTAATCAAAAACCAGCAAATTACAATGGTTTATTTTCCCCCTTACTGCGACCAGCCCGCTCACGCAGAGAGCGGGCTGCGTTGCACCGAGCATTGGTGCAAGGGAGTCGAGATTAGCAGTGATTATTTTAGAAAATATCATCAGTTATATTGCTCAGAACTTTAAGCTATTGAACACACTTACGGAGAATACATACATGAATACTTCCGCAGTTGGCTCGAAGATGAATTTAATCCATGATGTGTTTTTTTTCTTGTAAACAAACCATAGTAAGGTGGTTAGAATTAATGCAGCTGCGATACATGTGAAGATTGCCGAATTTTTTAAGTTTATGCGCATGCGCCAGTACTCTATACGATTCGTGTGTGTTACTTTTTCAACAACAATCCATTGCCGTAGCACTCTTTTCAGATCATTGTTTTTTTCTTTTTTCATTATTATAGGAAAAGATTTTATATTCTAATTTTTATTTCAATGTATTTGAAACTTTTTTTGGGGGGGGGTTATCATATTTTGCATATTTATGTTTGTCCAGTTTTTGTTTTTGTAAAAACCACTTTTTTCAATGCCACCCCGCTATACCCCCGCTGAGCTAGATCTCAGTGATGGTGCATGGTATTAGGAAAGTTGGAAGATTCAACCCTATTTCTCTTACAAAATCCTTGATCCGCCACTGAAGTTTATAACATAGAAGTTAATGATATTTTGGTCACTTTAAATGACACAATTAATGCAAATCAGGTTGATAATTTGCACAATCAAAACAATAAAAAATCACTTTTCTCATGCATATTCATCAATAGCGCTAAATATGGTCATCAGAGCAAAAGCGTAATCATCATGAATATTATTTTGCGCATGCGTACAAAGTCATTAAACAGCCAAGATGGCAGTCTGGAAGGATCCCGTTTTGTTAGACCATGGTTAGAAAGACACATGAAGGGGAAATTGGTAACGTACGCGTTACTCAATATTTTCCATCATTTTCTTACTTCAGACATATGGAAGTTACATTCAACCATTTATATGTGATAAATCTACTTTAAATTAGTAATTCATCCAGGTGCACGGGTCGATTATTCATTAGTAGTGGGACCCGACATGCAAGGAAATCGGGGGCGAGCCCTCAGGATGCTCCCGCTGCACGGGAGCAGTCCCGGGGCGATTTTCCCCCATGAATTTTATACAGTTCAAATGAAAAATCAATCAATACCCTACTTTGTAACCCAGAACTTGCTTTTTACTGATGTTATCATACTAATTTGATGTTTTTCAACATATTTATTTATACATTGCTGCAATAAAATGTTACTCCTTTAGTTTTTAATGCTGGTGTGACTTAGCTGCAATTCTGATAATTTCACCGTCGGACTCTATTTAAAGAATGCCCCAAATCAGATGCTCATTCCTCATTTCCTGTCTACTGAATTTGCATCAAAAAATGTAATTTCCTTTTTTTTTTTAATACCCCGCATGTGGAGGTCATTCCAGTCTTACTTCATAAGTTCATTTCTGAGGAGCCTGAACAACGGCCAGATCAGCAGATCGAACAACCTAAAGCTACAGCTCAAGTTACTGCGACCAGCCCGCTCCCGCGAGTCCCGGGGCTACAGCTCAAGTAACACTAACAGCCACGAAAGCTAATTTTTCAGACAACTTTCGTGGAGGAAACTATGATGAGGAAAATGGCTCTCAGCAGTCTCGGCAAATCCAATTCTAGAGACTAGAAGACTAAAAATACTCAGTTTGCAAACATCTTACTTAGGCTATAGTATTAAGGATTGTAACGAACTAATGTTAGTATAATATTACCTTTGTCTACTTGACCGCATGTATCCCCGTACAGCACGTCGTTGATAATCATTGGGAAAGGTGGTTTCTCAACCAATTTCTTCAATTCCTCAGCCACAATTCCAACTGATCCCACCTCATTTTCTGAAGATGTCGACGAAGATACGACTCTCCTGACAGAGTTGTCGTCTTTTACCCGATAAAATACATTTAAGTCACCACCCTGTATGTTCAACCAGCACCTATTGGCCTGATTTCTCTTTTTGGATGACATTTTGAGTTAAGCTAGCGCTGGCACGAATTAAATGTACATACAATTAAGTATGTTGGACTACTACAGTTTATATGTTACTATTAGTTGGTGCATACACTGCTCTGCGCTGCATATTGTGTACAATGTACAGTGTTGTTGTATGAGCTGCACGTGTGTATCTATGGTAAGCTAAAAGGGTCGTGGTATTGTTGTTTTTATTTATTTACACGTATGTTTTTCTTTTACTTCTCAGTCGCACTTTGTCCTCGGTGCCACAAATGTCCATCATATATTCTTGATAAGATAAGATATGATATTGATTTGTTATTCATCTATGTGTTATTAACGAAAAACAACATTTTATATTTCAATAACAACTTAAACATGAAAAAAAACATTAACAAATCGTCAGAAAGGGAAAACAAATAATAAAAATCATGAAAATAAAAAAGCAGCATGCACAGCAATTTTGATATCGGAAGCTCTTACACTTTCATCAAAAAATAAAATATCCACCAAAATTAAGACTATCAACAGTATCGACTGATAGTATATGACTGTTCAACACAATTATGATTTGATATAAAGCCTACAATAATGTACAACACTTCTGCATGTGCACAGGATTTTTTACAATTCTACAACTTACTACATGGCTTTACCACGCCGTTTTGGGGGTATACATTTCTAAAATAATTGACGATTTACAACAATTATTAACCGGCAAGAGACAGCAAGTGGTACACCAATATGAAGAGGAATAATCAGTCTTACGATACCAGAGTCCCATACACCGATACACCAGACAAGCGATATTCTCCCTCGATCCAACTGGACTTTTGCAGGGGATTATATCGATAGCTATTGAGGCCTATAGTATAGGTCAAAAACCTAAGTTGCCTGCATGCGATTATACGTAAGGCCTGATACATTCCGCAAGTTTCATTTTCTCTTTTCCAAAAAGAAAAGGTTAACAAAGAAATTATGTAAGTCATCCCCTGTATTTGACAAACATACAGGGAGCACATAAATCTTCATGCAATATGTCTGAGTCAAACCTGGTATTAGTTACAGGTAATCATTATGTCTGAATCTACACAAAGTACGCGGCATCTGTACAGGTCCGATTCAATTTCCCCACAGAATCTTTGTCCGCCCGTCTCGTGTTTCATATTCACTCATTTTAACCGGCAGTATTGTGTGCTTTTGCATCGAATTTTTAATTCACGTTTACAACCGACATTATTTTGCTCTTTTGTCCGTACATTAATAATATGTTTCAGATAAAGTATGGAATGCCATCTTAGGGTGGCATGGAACATTTTTCCTATGTTTGATAAGACATTGAGAATGATGGTCATAATCCATGATGTGAAAAGATGACAATTACTGTACGGGAAAACTCATCCTCTGTACAAGTAATGCATATATATTTTCAGGCAATATGTTTGCGATATCATATTAAGGGACGGCATGAATGTTATTGACTGCGCATTCTGTCATACCAAGCCCCTTAATTGTACATCACACTGGCCAACTCAGAACATCATTTCTGTCAAAAGCATCATGTATTATTAATGACACTGTGATGCAAGTTGCAAGTGGTTATAAGCATAATACACAATTTGGGTTTTCGTGTTCTGATACATAAATACATTATAGGTCCAAATTTGTCGAAAAGTGAAGAGCTCAATAAAATATTCCAAGGATTATTACAAAAATAATGATTGATATGTCACGAAACCTACTTCTAAAATAATTACATCCTTCGGCGTGATAATGTTTAACTTTCAACTTGATTCGAGCCTTAACCTATTTTAACTATTTTTAAAAATGTTAAAACACCTAGTACATGTAGTACCGACGAAATAATATTTATTTTTGTTATTTGCCTAACATATTTTACCCCCCCCCCTCCCTCTCTCTCTCTCTCTCTCTCTCTCTCTCTCTCGCATGGCGTTTTTCCCCATTTTCTAAAAACGAATCTTGTCACCCTTTTCTAAAAGGGCTGTTCAGCATGTTCTGTTCATCCTACTGCTAATTAACATCGATCTGTATGTGGCCTGTACCGTAAACTTTCCATCCACGATGTTTTCTTTCACTTTCGTTAATATAATCAGGTAAATATTTTCATATCCTGTCTCGGCTTGTATGTATATATGCTCCGTATGAGTTGAAGTGAGAGTCGTGCACATCAATAGGCGTCTAATTATGGGAGGATCGAGTACAGAATGAGATCTGCATCACTACGGGCGATTTGTCCGATTATGTTAATGATCTACCAACCCCAGCTCACGCCACTTTACATTTATGAGTGCGATGGTGAAGGCGAAAGATGAAAATAACTTAACAATGCCGCTGGTGGTGCTGCTGCTGCTGGTGATGCCGATGCTAGTAAATAGGTGATCAGTGGTGATGATGATGGGGGTGGTGACGATGATGATGCATGGCTGATGATGATGATGATGATGAAGATGATGAAGATGATGGTGATGATGTTAGTGATCGATGATGATGATATCATGATGATAGTGGTGATGGTGGTTCACGGAGCGTGTTTCTATGCATGTCACTCTGTGGCTCATTAGCGTACCAGTCTTTCCATAACGATTTGGGTGGAATAAGGGATATATTTATAAACATATATAAAAAGATTTACATATGACTCTTGCAAATGGCCTATTCTTCTCTGGCGTGCTTTTTTGTTTGTTATCTTTGTCTACATTTTCAGCACCACTGCAACCTCTTATGTTCTTCTTATCTAAGTTGTATATGTAAGCGAAAGAAATTAACACATGTTAAATATAAGACTCATTACATCGAGGGACCTATGCTCTGAAGGGAATATTGGCCCGTTGAACCCGTTCAAGACGTCTCATATTCAATCGTTAAAATTGGACCCTGCGTTTGGCAGAGCACTTTATCATATCTGGTCGGGGCACATACATCTCCTCAAGGAGTACTTTTTGACTTGCAAAGCATCCTTTTAATGCAAAAAAACTTTCCATATGGTGCTGTGCATATTTAATGCATGGCCTCTAAAATACATTATTGAGAATAGCCCCCCCCCCCCACACACACACACACACACCCTCCCCCACCCCTCCGACAACATGCTGTATTTTGGGTTTGTGTGTAGCACTTGTGCAAAAATCACACCAATGGCGCATAAAGGGACGGTTCATTTAGCTTAATTCTTGCAGTCTTGTATGTTGGTGCTAGCTGACGGTGGGAATGAAATGATCACGTGACCTGTACTTACCATCTCTGTGGTCATGGGATCACCGGATAACTCCGAAAATAAGCATGTCGGTTGACAAAAGTATGACCATGCATAATAATGACATACTGAGTGTCTGGCTCTGTAATTACACAAGCTCTGTGCAAATTGTCGACAGCTCTTGTCAAATTATACAGGCGCGCTGACGCAGCAAATGATCTCTATCAAAATAACTTGTACCTAGCTGAGTTGATGGAGACTTTAATATCCTTTCAGTCGTGGTTTCATCGTTTTCATCTGCATTCATTTTAATTAATTAGGATTGGCATTTGCATTGCAGCGGGAAATGACAGTATGAGTGTTGTGCAAACACGATCTCTGTTATGAGGCCACTTAATTAGCAGCGCGATTGGGATATTAACTCTCAATTCCAGCTCTAACTAATTATCATGCGTTCTATAAGAAATTTAAGGGAAAACAGTTATAAGTGCTTGAGAAATAATATTTATCTTGCTGTTCTGCCATGTGTAATGTTTTTGTCACGATTTTTGACTTATGTAAAATAATTGCGAACGAGCATTCATGAGGCGCATGACTTACACATGTTCCCTTTAAATTGGTAGAAACATGACAACTTTCAATCTAACTTACAATTTACACATTACTTAGTTGTAGGATGCGAAGAAGAATCCAAAAATGTAAATGGCGACTGACAAAGAGATGATTCTGATCCATGATATTGATGATAATGCGATGCACGGACTCGTTCAAAGTATAGCCATTAGCAAGCTATACATTAATTTAACACATTTCACACAAGCTTTACAACACATACATCACATATTGAAAGACGTTGCAAATTATACGATATTCTGGTACAACATGATCGTCATGATAATTGAGCACACACACACCCCAACATTTCTTTTGTTATTCTTGTATTCTACTTGCTAATAGGAAGAAAAAGAAATAATAAAGCATATACATGAATTGCAATACGCCATTAACAATATTTAGAATTAAATGAAAACACACATCCAGGTCATCATGCACATGCTTACTGACATACTCCTCACCCACCGTGACCCAGAAAGAAAATAAAAGAGAGAAAAGAACATAGAGCTGTGAGAAAGAGAGGGAGAGAGAGAGGGGGAGAAAGAGACGGAGAGAGAGAGAGAGAGAGAGGGGGGGGGGATACGGATATATCATATATATTATATATATGTATATATATATATATATAGAGAGAGAGAGAGAGAGAGAGAGAGAGAGAGAGAGAGAGAGAGAGAGAGAAAGAGAGAGAGAGAGAGAGAGAGAGATTTAAACCATTCATTAGTCAAGGGAAATCAGAAATCTAATTGTCTTGATGGCGCTAGAGGGTTAATTGTGGGTGTCGCCTCGCTCAGTAAGTGTTGGACCCGGTCTTCAAGACATTGTGGGCATGGTGGATTGTGGTAGTAGCGGGGGTCAATGGCTCTCGAGAGCAAAACATTATTTAAAAGGGATGCTGTGTTGGGGGGGGGGGGGGGTGTTGGGGTGTGTGTGTGTATGTGTGTGTATGTGTGTGTGTGTGTGTGTGAGTGTGTGTGAGTATGCGTGTGTGTGTGTGTGTGTATGTAGGTGGGTGCGTGTGTGTGTATGGGTGTGAGTGTCTGTGTGTGGGGTGTGTGTATATGTGTGTGCATGTGTGTGTGTGTGCGTGTGTTTGTGTGTGTGTGTGAGTGAGTGTCTATGTGTGTGTGCGTGCGTATGTCGTACACTGAAGGAGAGAAAACGTTTGGGTCGAAATGACGGGAATCGATGGGCTTCACGGGCAATCAATCATGCGATGTCTCCATTTTTCATGTTAAATGTAATGAATGAGTTCGAAAGTAATGGAGTTAATGCGTCATTTAGCTCATAATTTTATTTAGCGAAAAAGAAATTGTGTGAAGGGAAACGTATCCTTTTTTTTTTTGCATAGAAAAAGAATTCTGACATTTTACAATTTGCATGAAACACAGGAGCTGCAAGTAGATCCAGGGTGTGAAATATGAAAATATAAAATGTCAACAAAACACAACAAGCATTTTGCAGTTAGCTTTTCGGGCTCTGCTCATCTAATTTAACAATGTGGACATTTGGGTGATTGCACTCGAGGCAGAGAATGATGACGTGATAACTTCAATGATTAAGGATTGATCGCATCGCCATGTAGAAACCGTCTCTTTGATCTGTAAACTCTCTCGTATACACTCCCCTTTTAATACTTTACGGGTCTCCATTGTCGAGTCTCATGTGAAACATCGTTTGACCGTTGCTATGGAGATGGATTTCACCTGGCAGAATACTGAAATACGCTGGGGAGTCTTGTCGGTCTTACATGTGTCTGAGAATGTGTGGTATATGCAGGGATGTGTTAAAGGAAGGAGAAGAAACTCGAGTATAATTATTATCAAACGGCGTGGAGCATGGGTTCAAAGAAAGAAAGTTGTTTTATATCCTTCCATAACAGTATCCCTGGTATATGCATTATCATAGAACTGGTGAATGCATATCAAGGATATGGTTGCCCAATTTACTTCCACAAGTGAATACCACAGGTGTGATTTAAACATCAAAAGTATGATCTGACAAAAAATGAAATGAAATGGAAACGAAATAGAGTTAAATACGTAAGTGTTGCAATGTTACATTACTGTAGTGTGTATTTTAAATCAAACCAGCTCATGTTGGAATAATAATGGACACATGCATGTGGTAACAATCGAGGTGTTGTTGTTATTTATTTTGTATGTCGTGTATGCTGTTGTTATTTATGTTGTATGTCGTGTATGGAGAGTGTATAGTAGGGAAGAGGTGTGGTGGTTGAGATCACGTGATCAATTTGCTCCCTCTGTCATGCTCATTATCATCAGCATAATCAGTGTAGCGCGAAGCATGCTTGCTACGTCTTGTCATGGTTATTGTTTTTAAAGTAGGCCAATTACGATACCGCTAGAATAAACGTCACCGCTGACGAACTAGATAGGGTCCATTATTAGGTATAACAGACCCGTTTTATTAACTTGTGCCTGGATCTTCATTTGGCCGGGTAGTCGGAATCAGTATTTCATAGTGCCAAGGTCTCTTTCTCCCTCCCCCTCTCTAACGTACACACCCGACTCTTTCTCTTTCATTTCCCCTTATTTCTCTCTCTCTCTCTCTCTCTCTCTCTCTCTCTCTCTCTCTCTCTCTCTCTATATATATATATATATATATATATATAGACATATATATAGACATATATACATATATATATTCTTCCTATAACTTATTCACGCTCGCTTTGTATTTATTTCGCTCTTTATCACCCCTTTTCCCTCTCCTTACATCATTGTACAGAGCAAAAGTAGATTTCATTGCACAACGATCTACACGGGCCCTAGACTAGTTTGAAATACACACTAAGTTTGGATTCACAATTAAAGGTTTAATACAGACGTATTACAGTAAGCCTACTAACATTGACACCATAAATTTCTTGCTTAACGAAAAAAAAAACAATCTTAGCTTTAGACTGTATCATCTCATTTTCTTGGTTTACAATCATTAGGATTTAAAGAATGAGTGGCCCATTTGCAAAATTTATACTCTAATGATAAAGTGTATGAAATCTCTTAGCCGTAGCTTCACAAACATTGTCAGGGAAAGTGAAAAACTGTCCTTGTTTACGTTCGAACCATAGCGAGCATAGTCTATATTCATAATCGTATTGTCCTTGTCAGCGCGCACGCGTACGATGAAGAGCGAACGGGTGCGGACAGCGGTCTCCGGTGTCTACGTTATAGGCATAGAACCCTATGGTTGTACCAGGGGGGGGGGGGGGGGGGGGGGTGAGAGTTGAGACTCCCACCTCCCTGGTTGTACCAGGGGGTGAGAGTTGAGACTCCCACCTCCCTGGTTGTACCAGGGGGTGAGAGTTGAGACTTCCACCTCCCTGGTTGTACCAGGGGGTGAGAGTTGAGACTCCCACCTCCCTGGTTGTACCAGGGGGTGAGAGTTGAGACTCCCACCTCCCTGGTTGTACCAGGGGGTGAGAGTTGAGACTCCCACCTCCCTGGTTGTACCACGGAACTATAAGAGAGGGGAAGGCTGATCAAGCGTGAACCAGTGTCGCCGGCGAGAGTGCGTAGTCACGTGATCGCCGCTATTGGTATTCCCTCAGGTGTTTATCTGCGATTCGGGCTAGTACGTTATAAGTGTCTTTCTTCTAGTTTCGTGGGTTATACTGAGGTTTCAGACAAGCCGCCCAAAACCTCCTCGAAATCTAGCGATCGCTATAATTCCGCTTGGAGTCAGTTTCCTGTTCTTTTATTGGGAGGAAACTTCTGATACAACATCATCTTACATTTTCCGTGGTTTTGACAGAAGTTTATTGTATGACCTGCAAAAGGGACACCCTGTCTTTAATCAGGATTTGATAAATTGATCAGCTCATTTTAAGGCTCGTTTCTTTCTTGCTGTTCCCGCTCAAGCATATCTTGAATTTAATGGTTGTGTTCTTTGTTGTATAGTCCTTCGTTTAACCTTTAACACAATTTGGTATCTACATTTTAATGGAGAGTGAAATAAAATTCACTTGGACCTGAACACGAGCTTGAATTCGAAATAAGACATTGTCTCACAGCAACACACGACTACCTGCTTCTTGTCAGCCTGGCGAGAGAGTTTAATTAGTTCTACAGCGCAACATGAGGGGTTATAATTGACTGGGACATGTATGGCCCGCTTTATTGCTTTCGAAGCTCAATTCGTGGCTGGAATGTAATCGAATTTGACATGAAACCACGTTTCCTCTTTTATCGTGAGATAAAAAGAGTTCTGCGTTAAATGTGAAATACATGTACACTCCGTGTGAAGTTGCAATTCAGCATCAAGATTTAGTTCTGAGTAATGGTCTATATAGGTAGTGCGCGCCTGTGTTTAATGTCATTACAGCCTTTTGAACATTTCATCTAAAATCCAGCGTAATATTTGTTTTAATGCAAAGGTATCATGTTTATCATGCTCAACTGAAATTTTACAATGATGTTTTAAAGTTATATAAAGCAGGGAAGAGTTTGTTAACTTTCTGGGTCGCGTCATAGGCAATTGGTTATCGTGGGAAAAGCATGTTCAATATATCGCGAGTAAAATTAGTCAAACATATAGGTATCATATCAAAATTACAATTTGTCCTACCCTTGCGAATGAAAGGACTCTATTGCACTTAGATTTTACCATACTACGACTACTGCAATATCATATGGGGATACGTAGGGCTACAACAAAGATTCTCAACAGATTAATAAAAACGGCAATTCGAAATTTGTACAGGATCCCATTATCTTGCTCATACAGAAGCTTTGTTCAAACAATTGCAGATGTTACCTATCGCTAATCTTACGGGGATCTAAAATATGACATAAATCTATAAATACCAAGACATTTCATTGCCCGGTATATTTTCTAATTATTTTTCAAAGAAAAACTAGATCCACTCACAGAGCACAAGGTTTAATTTTCACTTCCGGTTGCCAATATTTAGATCTGCTATCGATCAGAGGCAATCCGTACAATTTACTGGTGTCAAAATCTGGAAAACCTGGTGCAATATAAAAAAATAATAATTACATCATACTTTCTGAATAAGTTTTCTGTTATTCTGCCAATCTATGCCATTTTCTCATTGATCCTCTCTGTCCGTATTAATTTATCTTTTAATGATTAGATGATGATTAAGACCAATTAAGCACAGATACTATGTTAATAGTGATACTAATGTGTTTTGTAGTTGTTAACTATATTTCGTTATGTAAAGCAACTTCTTTGTTACCAAAACATATGTTTTATTCTCTCAAGCCTTTGGATTTTCAAAGAAATATTCTGTTACCTTTACCTTGCACATTATGTTTTTATCTGACATCTTATTGAATAAATATCGAATTGATATGTTATGTTAATTGTTAATCCATAACGATTGACTAAAGTGAATGCACATCCTTAGCCTAATACACAATTGCAATCAATGGGAGTATGACAACATTGCACCAGATTCCGATTTTAAATAAAGCATGTTGTTTGTTGACTTTGCGTGCCTCTGCAAAACGTCGTAACTGAACAGCCATTTTAACATAAATTACATCAAAATATAAGGAAACATTCTTTGTGTTATCATCATTTAATGTGCCTCCATAATGTCTTAATACATGCATTATTCATTATGGTGCAAAACTCTGCAAAACGTCGTAACTGAACAGCCATTTTAACACAAATTACATCAAAATATAAGGAAACATTCTTTGTGTTATCACCATTTAATGTGCCTCCATAATGTCTTAATACATGCATTATTCATCCTTCGGTGACTAGACAGTTAAATTCATCAAACCGATAATATATATGTTTATATAATTTCGAATACCATTGGAAGAGAAAGAAAATTTTTCAGCTACTGTAATTATTAACAGAATATGGCCATTCGTGGTTTATGGTAGAAGTCAGGACAGCTTTGGGACGAGCGTACCATATGCGCCGCTATAATAATGCGCATGAGTGACTGTAACAACCATACTCGCCTTCTTTTGTAATAAACGTCGACAGAAGAAAACAACAGAAAGACGCATAGTCCAATTACGAAAAAGAGTGGTGAGTTGCGACAACCACTCCGTCTTAATTCAGACCTGGAAAAAAACGTCTTAACACTTTTTTGTGTGTGTGTGTATGTGTATGTGTGTGTGTGTATATTTCTACCCGTCACAAGTCAGTCAACATTAAGATTAATAATAACACTTCAGAGGCACTTCGGGGCTGATTCTCAGATGAAGGGTATCACTTCCTCATTCGACCAAGGAATGAGCTTGAAACCGGCATACATGTATCTTTTTCATAATCCACTTTAATTATTACACAATCACATTTCAAATAAAATGACGATAACTACACCACTCCCCTCTCCCTACCCCAGCTGCATTAACTACACCTCTCCCCTGCCCCTACCCCAGCTGACATTAACTACACCTCTCCCCTGTCCCTACCCCAGCTGCATTAACTACACCTCTCCCCTCTCCCTACCCCAGCTGCATTAACTACACCCATCCCCTTTCCCTACCCCAGCTGCATTAACTACACCTCTCCCCTCTCCCTACCCCAGCTGCATTAACTACACCCATCCCCTTTCCCTACCCCAGCTGCATTAACTACAAATCTCCCCTTTCCCTACCCCAGCTGCATTAACTACACCTCTCCCCTTTCCCTACCCCAGCTGCATTAACTACACCTCTCCCCTCTCCCTACCCCAGCTGCATTAACTACACGTCTCCCCTCTCCCTACCCCAGCTGACATTAACTACACCTCTCCCCTCTCCCTACCCCAGCTGCATTAACTACACCTCTCCCCTCTCCCTACCCCAGCTGCATTAACTACACCCATCCCCTTTCCCTACCCCAGCTGCATTAACTACACCTCTCCCCTGTCCCTACCCCAGCTGACATTAACTACACCTCTCCCCTGTCCCTACCCCAGCTGCATTAACTACACCTCTCCCCTCTCCCTACCCCAGCTGACATTAACTACACCTCTCCCCTGTCCCTACCCCAGCTGCATTAACTACACCCATCCCCTTTCCCTACCCCAGCTGCATTAACTACACCTCTCCCCTTTCCCTACCCCAGCTGACATTAACTACACCTCTCCCCTATCCCTACCCCAGCTGACATTAACTACACCTCTCCCCTCTCCCTACCCCAGCTGACATTAACTACACCTCTCCCCTGTCCCTACCCCAGCTGACATTAACTACACCTCTCCCCTCTCCCTACCCTAGCTGCATTAACTACACCCATCCCCTGTCCCTACCCCAGCTGCATTAACTACACCCATCCCCTATCCCTACCCCAGCTGACATTAACTACACCTCTCCCCTGTCCCTACCCCAGCTGACATTAACTACACCTCTCCCCTCTCCCTACCCCAGCTGACATTAACTACACCCATCCCCTATCCCTACCCCAGCTGACATTAACTACACCTCTCCCCTTTCCCTACCCCAGCTGACATTAACTACACCTCTCCCCTATCCCTACCCCAGCTGACATTAACTACACCCATCCCCTATCCCTACCCCAGCTGACATTAACTACACCTCTCCCCTTTCCCTACCCCAGCTGACATTAACTACACCCATCCCCTATCCCTACCCCAGCTGACATTAACTACACCTCTCCCCTATCCCTACCCCAGCTGACATTAACTACACCCATCCCCTATCCCTACCCCAGCTGACATTAACTACACCTCTCCCCTTTCCCTACCCCAGCCGACATTAACTACACCTCTCCCCTCTCCCTACCCCAGCTGACATTAACTACACCTCTCCCCTTTCCCTACCCCAGCTGACATTAACTACACCTCTCCCCTTTCCCTACCCCAGCTGACATTAACTACACCTCTCCCCTATCCCTACCCCAGCTGCATTAACTACACCTCTCCCCTTTCCCTACCCCAACTGCATTAACTACACCCATCCCCTTTCCCTACCCCAGCTGCATTAACTACACCTCTCCCCTTTCCCTACCCCAGCTGCATTAACTACACCTCTCCCCTTTCCCTACCCCAGCTGCATTAACTACACCTCTCCCCTGTCCCTACCCCAGCTGACATTAACTACACCTCTTCCCTGTCCCTACCCCAGCTGCATTAACTACACCTCTCCCCTTTCCCTACCCCAGCTGACATTAACTACACCTCTCCCCTATCCTACCCCAGCTGACATTAACTACACCTCTCCCCTCTCCCTACCCCAGCTGACATTAACTACACCCATCCCCTGTCCCTACCCCAGCTGACATTAACTACACCTCTCCCCTCTCCCTACCCCAGCTGCATTAACTACACCTCTCCCCTCTCCCTACCCCAGCTGCATTAACTACACCCATCCCCTTTCCCTACCCCAGCTGCATTAACTACACCTCTCCCCTGTCCCTACCCCAGCTGACATTAACTACACCTCTCCCCTGTCCCTACCCCAGCTGCATTAACTACACCTCTCCCCTCTCCCTACCCCAGCTGACATTAACTACACCTCTCCCCTGTCCCTACCCCAGCTGCATTAACTACACCCATCCCCTTTCCCTACCCCAGCTGCATTAACTACACCTCTCCCCTTTCCCTACCCCAGCTGACATTAACTACACCTCTCCCCTATCCCTACCCCAGCTGACATTAACTACACCTCTCCCCTCTCCCTACCCCAGCTGACATTAACTACACCTCTCCCCTGTCCCTACCCCAGCTGACATTAACTACACCTCTCCCCTCTCCCTACCCTAGCTGCATTAACTACACCCATCCCCTGTCCCTACCCCAGCTGCATTAACTACACCCATCCCCTATCCCTACCCCAGCTGACATTAACTACACCTCTCCCCTGTCCCTACCCCAGCTGACATTAACTACACCTCTCCCCTCTCCCTACCCCAGCTGACATTAACTACACCCATCCCCTATCCCTACCCCAGCTGACATTAACTACACCTCTCCCCTTTCCCTACCCCAGCTGACATTAACTACACCTCTCCCCTATCCCTACCCCAGCTGACATTAACTACACCCATCCCCTATCCCTACCCCAGCTGACATTAACTACACCTCTCCCCTTTCCCTACCCCAGCTGACATTAACTACACCCATCCCCTATCCCTACCCCAGCTGACATTAACTACACCTCTCCCCTATCCCTACCCCAGCTGACATTAACTACACCCATCCCCTATCCCTACCCCAGCTGACATTAACTACACCTCTCCCCTTTCCCTACCCCAGCCGACATTAACTACACCTCTCCCCTCTCCCTACCCCAGCTGACATTAACTACACCTCTCCCCTGTCCCTACCCCAGCTGCATTAACTACACCCATCCCCTTTCCCTACCCCAGCTGCATTAACTACACCTCTCCCCTTTCCCTACCCCAGCTGACATTAACTACACCTCTCCCCTATCCCTACCCCAGCTGACATTAACTACACCTCTCCCCTCTCCCTACCCCAGCTGACATTAACTACACCTCTCCCCTGTCCCTACCCCAGCTGACATTAACTACACCTCTCCCCTCTCCCTACCCTAGCTGCATTAACTACACCCATCCCCTGTCCCTACCCCAGCTGCATTAACTACACCCATCCCCTATCCCTACCCCAGCTGACATTAACTACACCTCTCCCCTATCCCTACCCCAGCTGACATTAACTACACCTCTCCCCTCTCCCTACCCCAGCTGACATTAACTACACCTCTCCCCTGTCCCTACCCCAGCTGACATTAACTACACCTCTCCCCTCTCCCTACCCTAGCTGCATTAACTACACCCATCCCCTGTCCCTACCCCAGCTGCATTAACTACACCCATCCCCTATCCCTACCCCAGCTGACATTAACTACACCTCTCCCCTGTCCCTACCCCAGCTGACATTAACTACACCTCTCCCCTCTCCCTACCCCAGCTGACATTAACTACACCCATCCCCTATCCCTACCCCAGCTGACATTAACTACACCTCTCCCCTTTCCCTACCCCAGCTGACATTAACTACACCTCTCCCCTATCCCTACCCCAGCTGACATTAACTACACCCATCCCCTATCCCTACCCCAGCTGACATTAACTACACCTCTCCCCTTTCCCTACCCCAGCTGACATTAACTACACCCATCCCCTATCCCTACCCCAGCTGACATTAACTACACCTCTCCCCTATCCCTGTCCCAGCTGACATCAACTGCGCCCGTCCCGCCTCCAGATGCCTCTGATACGGAAATGTGGATATTCATTATTCATCCGACGTGAAATGACAGAGGCCTCCTGGGTAATTAGATAAATTATGCCAACACTCGTCTTGGTTCAATGTGCCTCTTAACCCAGGTCGAAATTCCCATAGAAACCAGTAGAAACCAGTAGAGACCGTCTACTGGTTTCTACTGGTCCAGTAGAGTCTACTGGTCTGAAGAGGAACTACGAAATCAAACCAGTAGAAACCAGTAGAAACCAGTAGAGTCTAATGTGTTGAAGACCAGTAGAAACCAATAGAAACCAGTGAGATCTAATGGTTTGAGAAGGAGTGTGAAAAAAACAAAGTCAAACCAGTAGAAACCATTAGAGACCAGTGGATTCTAATGGTATTGAAGACCAGTAGAAACCATTAGAATCCACTGGTCTCTAATGGTTTCTACTGTTTTTGACTTCTTTTTTTTTTACACTCCTTTTCAAACCATTAGATTTCACTGGTTTCTATTGGTTTCTACTGGTCTTCAATACCATAAGAATTCACTGGTCTCTAATGGTTTCTACTGGTTTGACTTTGTTTTTTCACACTCCTTCTCAAACCACTAGATCTCACTGGTTTCTATTGGTTTCTACTGGTCTTCAATACCATTAGAATCCACTGGTCTCTAATGGTTTCTACTGGTTTGACTTTGTTTTTTTCACACTCCTTCTCAACCATTAGATCTCACTGGTTTCTATTGGTTTCTAATGGTCTTCAATACCATTAGAATTCACTGGTCTCTAATGGTTTCTACTGGTTTGACTTTGTTTTTTTTACACTCCTTTTCAAACCATTAGATCTCACTGGTTTCTATTGGTTTCTACTGGTCTTCAATACCATTTGAATCCACTGATCTCTAATGGTTTCTACTAGTTTGACTTTGTTTTTTTCACACTAATAGAAACTAGTGAGATATAATGTTTTGAAAAGGAGTGTGAAAAATTCAAAGTCAAACCAGGAGAAACCATTAGAGACCAGTGAAACTTAATGGTTTGAAAAGGAGTGTGAAAAATACAGAGTCAAACCAGTAGAAACCATTAGAGACCAGTGAATTCTACTGGTGGAGACCAGTACAAACCAATAGAAACCAGTAAGACCTAATGGTTTGAAAAGGAGTGTCAAAAATTCAAAGTAAAACCAGTAGAAACCAATAGAAACCAGTGAGATCTAATGGTTTGAAAAGGAGTGTGAAAAATACAAAGTCAAACCAGTAGAAACCATTAGAGACCAGTGAATTCTCCTGGTATTGGAGATCAGTAGAAACCAATAGAAACTAGTGAGATATAATGTTTGGAAAAGGAGTATGAAAAATACAAAGTCAAACCAGTATAAACCAATAGAAACCAGTGAGATCTAATGGTTTGAAAAGGAGTGTGAAAAATACTAAGTCAAACCAGTAGAAACCATTAGAGACCAGTGAATTCTACTGGTAATGGAGACCAGTAGAAACCAATAGAAACCAATAGAAATAGAGATGCTCATGAATATTCATGCATGCATTTACGTGTCCTAATTTTGTACTTTTAAATAGATAACCTCCACCTAACCAGATAAAAGGAATTTTACCAAGTAATGATTTCAAGTTTAAACGTAAAATAGTGAATGTCACCTACTTAAGTGAAGACAATAATGATAACAACAACAAAAATGATCTTCTTAAATGTAAGTTAGAGTAACCAATATCTTATGAACCTTATAACCGTACTGCTATATATATGAAAGTCTGTGAAGGAGAGTAGAAAGTAGGATAGGTATAGGATAGGATAGGAATAAATATAGGACAGGATAGGATTAGGTTAAAACGATAAGGAAATATGCCATTATTCGGATTATCATATACTAAATTTAAATCGATATTTCATCAATATTTTTAATTTTGATTCCTATTGGTCTCCTGATGGCTCCAGTAGGTATTCTACTAGTTTCTACTGGTATTCTGATGGATCCAGGAGAAATTGCTACTGGTTTCTACTGGCACTCTACTGGTATTTTTCTAATGGTTTCTACTGGAAATCATTTCACTTTCCATATTCAAACCAGCAGAAAAATTCCAGTAGAAACCAGTAGGAAGCTCTATTGGATCCAGTAGAGATTCCTACTGGTTTCTACTGGTCTTCTATTGGATCCAGTAGAGATTCCTACTGGTTTCTACTGGTATTCTACTGGCATTTTTCTAATGGTTTCTACTGGAAATCATTTCACTTTCCATATTCAAACCAGTAGAAAAATTCCAGTGGAAACCAGTAGGAAGCTCTATTGGATCCAGTAGAGATTCCTACTGGTTTCTACTGGTCTTCTATTGGATCCAGTAGAGATTCCTACTGGTGTCTACTGGTATTCTAATGGTCTTCTATTGGTCTTGTATTGGATCCAGTAGAGATTTCTACTGGTATTCTACTGGTATTTTTCTTATGGTTTCTACTGGAAATCATTTCACTTTCCATATTCAAACCAGTAGAAAATTTCCAGTAGAAACCAGTAGAGACTCTGATGGTTTTTCTCTACTGGTTTCTACTGGTTTTTCGTCCTGGGAAGTAAAGAAGATGACCGCTGCCTGCAATGTCTTCCCTTTACTATACGGTCTGATTATGATAGTAAGTTGTTGTAGGTAACTATGCCACTGGCCCTAATTACACGTTCGTTGGTCCCCTGACTGGTCTGTCCATTACAGCTAAACGGTCGATCACCTGAGAATTTCCAGAATGCTGATGGTAAGGATTTTCTTTTTTTTGCCGCCGCGGTGTAAATGCCTGACGCCAAAAAACACGCATTGTAATGAGCCGCATCGGCAGCGTCAGCCGCTCCGGCAGCCCAATTCCGTGAAGCATTTATCAATTAATCATCTCAGCTGGAAATAATTTGAATCAAATTCCTCATTTTAGCCGTTCTGCTTGCAAGCTAATAACCGAACCCGATTGCTCAAAGTCCAATCACGCTGAACCAGTGGCATTGACATATTGTAACCCCACATGGTGGTGAGCGGCTGGCAATTTTTGCTGGTTGATTGGAAAATAAGACCACGCACACTACTGCATGAATGACATTAAGGTGTATTATTAGATACATGTACTACCATCATCTCGCATAAAAACATTGTTTGATTGATTGATTGTTTTATTACCATCATCATCATCATTGACAAGAATATATAAAACTACTTAACATAACATTTCTACTGACAATTTCATTACATGAATACTTAATACACATGTCATAACAACATTTTTTTTTTCAACCGTCAGAGATTATTTACAACTAATGGCAATATGGAGTCAGATATAGCACATGTGCTAGTCGAGCCTGACTCGCATTTGATTACAAATCTGTTGAGACAAAAAATACATAAATATAAATAGGTTCATACATTAATTGTATAACGATTATACCTTCTTATGAAAATGATACTATGATCAAATTCAAAAGCAGTTCCTATTACAATTTGATTAATGCTTCATACAAAAAAGATGTACCTAATATAATATCACATGAAAGAAATGAAGTGGAAACTAAAATATTACATATATTGAAACTATGTATTTTTTCTTTAAAATTGAATGATTAAGGTATAATAATGTACAAGTTACATGATGCCCAACAGTAATGATAATTTTTCGATGAAAGCATGAAATTAAAAAGGTAATACTACTCTAACGATCTTCGCCTAAACATATAATACATGTAATGATAATGCACATGTTTACTACTTAATACCTCTTTCTCATCGTTATGCCTATTTTAGGCAAAGGGATTATTCTTATATTGAGGATGGCAAGGACAATAGTACTAATAAATACAAAATGAAAAGTTGTGTTATAAGATCTTTAAGGTAATATGAACATAAAACATAATGGTCATTAATGAACATATTACAATATGAACTAAAATGTATATAAATTTCAAATGCTATTGGTTCTTTAATGTTCAACATTTTTATGGATGAGGCTGACTTACGGGCACACGATCGGGAAAATTGGTGGTCCATGGTAGCCGAACTGCTGAGAGCAGATGGCACTTGAAGAAGAAAGAACATGTATACGCTATCTTTTCTCAGCTGCGCTTCGGAAAGATAGCTACATCCAGATCGCCTCGGGAATGATAGTTCGTCCCATCACCTTCACCAAAGTTGATTATTTGCTTACTAGCTTTTTTTTTTTTTTTAGGTCAAACTGTTTTGGGTAAAACCACGGAAAATGGAAAAAGTACTGCATAAGTACTAGCCTCCTAATAATGAAACAGTAAATTATTTTAAAGCAAAAATTGTCATTATTTGGTTTTCAATTGGCAGCATTATTGCATTTTTAGACGTGCATTATTGCATTTTTAGACGTGCATTATGTTGTATCGTAATACGGAACGGGCACTTTGACATTACGTCAAAATATACAATCCAGACTAAATCATTCTGCACATTTGAGGAGAAACAGTGCGAATTAAATCATTACACTTTATTATCAATTCAAAGATTCATCATTATTTCGCTTTGAAAAGCCATTAAAAAGTAGTTCATTATAACCGAACGATAAATTTTTTAAAATCTTTTTCATTTCATTTGACTCATTTTGATATTTCATATCAAAAGATAGAGCCATATGACAAATCTGCCACTGACTCGGTCCACTTGTCGGTCCCAATTGCCAGAACGCTCGCCACCATAAATATACACGATGGAATCAATCCACAGACAACGCATGTTTGGGACAAAATTCCTGTCGGCTTTATTAAAAGTACGGAGATAATCACTGCTACATAAGTACGCCTAGCAGTAATGTACTCGGCTCCTTCTCCCGATTAACTTAATTCTAGGCTCATTGCTCTCTTTTAGTTTTATACCCATCTGGGCACATTCAGATGTCAATCATAAAATGCTGACTATAAGGAGAAATACAGATGCTTGATTGTGAAGTAAACACATCCTCTCCAATCTATCTCCTCTTGACTGGACGTTGTCGAAAGAAAAAACATTACCTTCATCCAATCAAACAACGGAGTGGTATCTACTTTACTCCGTGTCTCGGATCATACAACAGCTTATGAAAAGAAACTACAGTACTTTGGGTCAAATTGGGCCTCTGCGATCCGAAAGGTCTTTCTTACCAGAGGTAGAAAGAAGGGGAACATTCGGGAGAAAAAGGACAACCAATGCAAGATACAAGCTACATGACCCAATCAATCAACAACAGCTGCATTCACTTATAAATATACAATGGTCAAAACATGTTTAGTGGTATGCAACATCTGTTGCATATAGGCCTTGTCAATACTGGGGATATTGCTCCTTCATCTTTAGAATGTGGAATGGTTCCTACTAGAAACATACTAGGTGAAATTCACATGGAAACTACTCTACTGAGACATGTTTGCATGTTGCAAACCCCCACGCACATTAATGTGTTCCAGACTGGGTTATAAGGTACGTTCACAGAGGAGCGGTCTCGTGTACTACGCCGCGGTAAAACATTAAGTACATGTGTATACACTTCACAAGGAAATAAGCAGCTTTGTATAAAGATAATTTCGACATGAAAGCAGAATAGGTTAAATACCGTTGAAGCTCACGATTGCTAGAGAATTAAACAATTAATTGTTGAATGCAGATTAAGATACTTTACAGAGACGTCACTGCATTTCAGTCTCTATTGAAACACGACGCATGACAAAATCTGTAATGCGTTTCTTAAATCAAAGTAAAGTTCAGACTGTAATATGAGAAACGCTGATAATATTACAGGCCATCATTATTTAACATTTTTAAATAATCTGCATAATTTACACATTCAACTGCCAATGATGTTCATATTATTTTTCTTGAGGCTCATCTGACGTATCAGCAAATGATATCAACACTAGTTTTAGAAAAAAAAATAAGCAATTCTCTAACCCTAACCCTACGAGACAGATGACGAGATCGGTTTAATTTGTGTTGACTACAATGGTTCACATGAAAATCGTTTATCGCTGCCTCGTGCGCTTTGCTGACAGTGAATTGCAGTGAATTGGCGGCAAAGAAAGAAACGAGATACATATACCAATGTGTAAATGTCTGGGCTGCCCATCATTTCCCATGGAGGGGTAACTTCGAGGACGGCTTCATTAACACAAGTTTCTTTGTGGCAAATAGCAGCGGTATACCCCTTTGGTGTGTGTGTCAATTTAGTGGCGATGCTTTGTATTCCTGTTTTGTAAGAACGCATTCACTTTCACATGCAAGACGTAACGTTTCCAGCCAGATACCGTGCATGCTGTACAAGCATTCGATTGTAGCTTCTTATTGTGAAATCATTTGCTTAAAATTTGATACGAGCGTCAATATATATGCTCGTTTGGGTGAAACGTTTGGGTATATCGAATAGTCGTGCAATAAAGGGAAGGTCGACATCCATCCTAAAGTTTAGTTGGTTTCAATAAAATTGGAAATATGAAAGATGAATATTAGTAGTGGTTTGAATGACTCTGCAGGATAAAATTAACAATGAAATATAAATAAAGAGTCAAGTTTTATATTACAGGTCGAGAATGAGTCATTAAATTCACGAGTGCGTATCATTACACCATTCAGATAAGAGACCATCAGTACCAGCATCCAGAAGGTAGCGCCGAAAAGCAGTAAGACGTCACTGGTTTCACCATGCTACCATGCCACGCTCTTTCCGAAGAATGCCGGGCGCAATAAATTAAGTGAAAATTATGTACAAAAGTCAATACAAGCAGCCAAACAGTAATACACGTACTTGATAAAAAGATCTCATTCTTAAGTAGATAAATCCAGTTTTTGCGTAAAGGGTCCATAGGGGACAATGCTGACCCCTTACGCTCTCCATATTCCCCCTCCCTCTCCTTCTCAGAACGTCACATCATAACACTACCTGTTCATCGCCTGATGACTAACCTGAGTCAGATCATGGTATCCCGATTGAACTTATCAGCAGTGGTGTCACAGTTTGTGTCGCGACAGGTCGTGGCGTACTGGGACCTGATGTGACACTTTGGGTTGGAACTCGCAAGGGTGGTTGGGGACTTACTGAAGACGAGGGATAGCCTACGAGCCCGCGCCACAGCCCAGGTCCGGGGCGCGTGATGCAGCAGGTTCTTGAAGGAGTGTCGAAACTCAGGATTGGAGATGGAGTAGATGCACGGGTTCATGCAGGAGTTGACGTAGCCCAGCCAGGTAAGAATCTGGTCGGTGGAGGAGTAGAAAGAATGACAGCTTTGAATAGAACACGCGAGAAGATTCACAAAGAACGGCAGCCAACAGACTAGAAAGAACCCGATGATCATACCAAGCATAACGGCTGCCTTGCGGTCCGATCGGTGCTGGGTGTTAACCCGGCAGCTGTCGCTAAATTTGGGCGCCGTCTTCCCTGAGCTAGCGGGAGCAGACGCTCTTGCCATGACCGGTAGGCGTCCAAGTCGTAGATTTCGACTGCGAGTCGTGACAATATGAAATATGCGTGCGTAAACGACGACAATGATGATACACGGGATGAAGAAGTCGATAATACTGGTCGTGATCGCGTAGGTGCTGTTAAAGGAGTGATCGCAGAATATGAATCCAGCAAGCCTCCACACCGAGTCATTTTGGATATTTGTGAGTTGTGTGGGGTTTGAATTCGAAGTATCATCCAAAGTATCTGTGATGGAACCTCCTTTGGAAAGACCTAGAAAGATTGGCAAAAAGCTTTTCAGCGCAGAAGTCGTCCACAGGAAAAAGACTACAACCATGGCCACGGTCTTGGTCATTCTCCGCTTGTACTTGAATGGTTCCAGGATGTTGAAATAGCGGTCAATACTAATGGCGCATATATGCAACAGCGATGTCGAAGAAAACATGACGTCGAATGATACCCACGCGTTGCAGAAGATGACCCCGAAGACGCGGTGATCGACGACGTCAGTTGACAGAGAGAAGGGCATGATGAGGACGGCAACTAGGAGGTCGGCTACGGCGAGAGATGCGATGAAGTAATTCCCTGGTTTGCGGAGCTGCCGGTCGAAAGCGACAGCGACGAATACAAGAAGATTGCCAAAGATGGATGCAATGATAATGAGGATGAGGAAAACGTCAATTGCCAATACGCTTGGGTCTGGGTGACTTGATCCAGTATAACCTGCTTCCAAATGCGAAAACGTTGTAGTATCCATATTTAAGAATGTATGACATGCACTTAACAATGAGAAAAAACACACTTCCGTATAACCTCGAGTCCCTATTACCAAGTTGCCTTCTTCAGTCCAATTACGCTAATTTAGGTTAGAAGTTGGCCGGGTTGACCGCTTTAGTTAATGCAGCTACATAACGGGGCGAAGTGGTTGGCTGTGGCTGCTGTAGCGTACGTCCATCGCGTGTACAATCTGTTAGGAACTGCATATTACCAGGGAGATGTGAACTCACATCTCTCTGCTTTTACTAATGACACAAATGGAACCCAAACACCGCTGCACGTATACGTAGTGATCCGTCCCATTAGACAAACGAGCCGACTATCCATCAATTCATTATTTTAATTACTTGTTGTTTGAAAGCTTCCTCTATCGGCATCGCCTAAATTACATTTATAAAGTGATCATTCTGTAGGCCTAAGCTGTCACACAGAAATTAAAAGAGACGCGATCATGTGCCACGCTTACGTGAAATAATCGTTCCTCTTCGGTGAATCGTCTGCGTGTCTGACCTTATTTCAAACTTTATTCCAGGGCGCCGGGCATGTCATGCATGTCACACACATTTGGCGCACACGCTTTGCCAGCGTGTTTTTTTTTTTAATATAATTCGACACAGCTCACTTATATCACAGACGGGGTATCAATCAGCCCATAGCGCCAGATATGCCTCGATGAATGGCTATTTTAAAGCCAGTTCGTAGTTGCAATCTGCGCATGAGCAGAATATTGCTGGTAGGAAATGACCACAGGTCAATTTCACTGTAAAGTGTATGGTCATTCATTAGATAGTCGACCACATTTCAACTTGTTATCATACAGGTAGTGAAAGGACATTCCACCATGTGCACCTGTTTCTATGTTTTTTTTTGTTCCGGGCAGACTGTAAAATGTCTTTTCATCGAGAATCCAACACAGCTTCATGAACAGATTTCAGTCTGCTGTCTCGTAGTATTTAGTCAGTGGATTGTCCGACCATGGTGTAAAGTATGAACTGGTCTATTTCATCATCTCAGCAATCTGCAATTAAAAGATGAAGCTATTGGTGGAAATAAATTTTCAAATCAAGAAGACATGCAGACGTCGATATATTTCAGATTCTCCTGAATTTAGGGCATTCTAGACAAATAGGTCTAATCTGCTAAGGACATGCCGCGACAGCCTAAATCAACCCTTTCTTTGCCAGAAAATTGCTGATATACGCGATGTATTTAGGCCTATATTTCATGTGCAAAACTTAAAAATGGCATTAAGACTAAAGGAGTTTACAGCTTCTTCGGAAGCTATATCGTTTTCCCTTTCCATACACTGTATGTGTTAGTCATCTTCTTTTTGTGTTATTTTTTCTCTAATGTTCTTTTGCGTTCTTCCTCGTCACCGTTCTTGTTGTCGTATTTTATCCGCTTGATTTTATTCATGTTTTTGCTGTTCTTCTTATCCTCCTTCTTCTCATTCTTCTTCTCCTTATTCTTCTGCTTCTGCTGATTCTTGTTCTTCATCATCATCTTCTTCTTCTTCTCCTTCCTCTCATCATTCTGCTCCTTCTTTTCTTCTTCTTCTTCTTCTTCTTCTTCTTCTTCTTCTTCTTCTTCTTCTTTTTCTTCTTTTCCTTCTTTTTCATCTTCTTCTCCTTCTCCTTCCCCTTCTTCTTCTTCTTCTTCTTCTTCTTCTTCTTCTTCTTCTTCTTCTTCTTCTTCTTCTTCTTCTCTTTCTCTCTCTCTCTCTCTCGTTCTAAGTCTCTCTGCCAATTGCATGACGATATTTAACTAGACTTTATACGTCTACGATCTACCTTTGGATATGTATGTAAACATACCTATAAATGATTGCATAGGAGCATAAGTATAACTGCATTCCGAAGGAAGGATGGGTTGGTACCAATGATCTCAAATGACAAGCTGAAGAGCGCCACCATCGCATCGAGTAGCACAGAACACCCAAAACATGCCAAAGAGCAGCTAAATAACGTATGTTCGTTAGGATGTTGATTGACTCAGTGAACATCTAGATCCCTAGATGATGCCATTAACTCTTTAACATCTACGTCACCTGATATCATGGATGTGAAGCATATTTTTTTGTAAGTGAGAGGGGTTGTAAATCATCCGAATAATGTCGCCCTACTTGTAATTACCATTTTCATTATCCTGAGAAATAAAAACATAGGAAGTCTGGGAACTGCAAAACGGGCAGTACGGTGAGCATACCCCCACCCCCACCTTCAAAAAGGAAGAAATAGATACAATCAATACGGATACTAATAATGATACAAAAACTGATGATACATACTTCAATAGAATTATATACATATTCTTGATTGATTACATCTCATTTCAATAAATGAATGGAAGTTGGTTTTTTTTAGTTGGAGTACAGACTTGATACATTTAAACCAAAACTTAATGCACGATGAAAACATAAAAATATGGCATTCATTACACCTATCATGGGACTTTCTTGATCACGAGAACAGGAACAGAGAGAAACCTGTTCTAAGATTGGAAGATTTGGTGAAAAGGCGGGGTGGAGGAGGGGGTGGCATAAGACGTAAGATAGAGTTGAGCTATGAGGACGGATCATCACGAGTCAAGCGCACGCACTTTAAAGGAACTGGGTAGTGCGAAGCAATTAGTTTACTTCTCCAGAAATTGTTAGAATGTAATCATCAGAGAATATGACCCAAGCGTGTGTAGGGCTACTTCATAAAGTCGTCATACAGTTAATCAGGGACCTTTCTGTTCTTAACCATTGTACACATAGTTAAACCTTTACATAGTTAACACTTAAAAGTTAAAACTTGATCTGAAGTGTTTGACAACTAACCCTAACATTGTTAGGGAATTCCTTTCTGAGCTCCTTTGTCACAATGAAGACATAGTTATAAACAGAAATCTTGTTAACTTTAGACAATGGAGTCAAAAGGGTGTAAAATTTTTAGCGACTTAATGGGAACAGATGGTCAAGTTTTAAGTAGACAAAGTATTATTGAAGTGTACAATATTTCCATTGATTACCTATCATATTTCATTATAAAACAATGTATAAGTGAGGAGTTGGACAGTTTTTCACCTCCTAATAACGATTTCGTGAAGTTAAGTATTCCACTCAGACCACATGTCATTAGTATTTTGATGAAGCAAAAAAAAAGGTTGTAAAAATATTTATGTTCCATTGATGAAAGAAAAGGTATCAAATAACTTTTAAAAAAAAGGAAAATGGGAAGAGATAATTCGAAAACAAGTTTCACCAGAGAAATGGCGTTGTTTTAATTCTATACCGTTTCAAGTAATGCAAGATGTTACAATCAGGTGGTTTCAATACTGCTTAATTAATTGTATTATTCCAACGAATTTGTACTTGTACAAAATCCAGGCTAAATCAAGTAGTACTTGTACATTCTGCACCTCCCATGTTGAAACTATCGAACATCTGTTCTTTGAATGTCACCTAGTTAGGAAAGTACTACTACTACTACTACTTAGCGGACGCATTCGAAATTGAGTTCACAATGCAACGCCATGAGTCTTTATCATTCATCAATGTCTGCAAGTCCCCAGTTTCACACTGGATGTCCCTTGCAATACAATCCATGTAGTTCAGAGGTCTCCTTCCTCTGTTAGGGCATGGGAGTCTCATGCAAATAACATCTGACATTACTTGGTCTTTAGCCCTAAAGCAGTGACCAGCGAATCTCGTTCGACGCTGAGCAACAATGGTAGAGATAGGTGGTATATTTCCATAGATTTCTAGTTTTGTTTTGTGTTCCCTCCAACTAATATTTTGTACCCTCATGAGTAACCGAGTATATGTCCCATCGAGGCGGTCCTGTAGTGCCTTCTTCATGGTTATATGCCTTCTTAGGTGGTGGCTTGGTTTTCCTATAACTGATTTGGCATTTGCAAGAGACAATGCGATGATCTGACTGAATACCTTCAAAAGAGTTGTAAGATCTACAGTTCTTAATAGAGTTGATCCATTTCTTCCTTACCAATATGTAGTCTAATTGTGCAAGATGACCTGTTGGACGGTGATGGGTCCAAAGTCTGTTCTTGCGGTGCTGAAACCTTGTGTTGGTGGCAATAAGGTTGTATTGCTCCATGAAGTCCTTCATGTACCAACCATTTCTGTTGGTTTCATCTGCACACGTAAATAGTGCCTCTGTAGGACCTAGTTGGGCATTGAAATCTCCCCCTATAATTAATAAATTATGAGCAGGGATTGTGTCAGTTATGGATGAGAGATCTTGATGAAATTCAGATACGTCTTCTTCAGGATATTCATTATGAGGGCTGTAGCAGGACAAAACAGTAGTCTGAGGATTTCCATGAAGAGTCATCTGAATCATGCGATTGTTGTGACTCACGATGGAATGAGAGGCTTTCAAGGCTCTTGGTGAGATAAGGAAACCCACCCCACCAGTTGCAGCGTTTCTTGTGTTTTTCCATGCAGACGATAGCAAATGGCTCTTGCAGTAGTGGTTCTGTGTGTTCAATGCGATGTTCCTGTATACATATGACATCAATACCATAATGGTGTGCTTCATATGCTAGCTCCTCTTTCTTAGCTAGAGAACGTAGTGTCTGGATGTTAAAAGTACTAATAATGACAGGTAGTTTACGTTGAACAAATCTGTCCATCTCTTCTTTGTCATTATCAGGGTTGGACCGTCCCGAGGGCTTTAGGTCCAGCCTGTCATACATGCTGGAAGGAACCAACGTGGGCAAATCAAATATGGACAATGGAGCAGGGGCTTTAACCCTGGTGCCTTTGCGCTGCAAACTCATGATCTTGTCAGTGGCTAATCCCGAGGGATTGTGAAGCTGTGGGTCGCTACTCCTACAGCCACCATGCGGCAGGTTGTACTGGGTTACATGGTACCAGTAACAGATCATCCAAAGATCATAAAAAAGTACATCCATATGATCCTCAAAATGGTTGATCCTCAAAATGGTTGATCCGACCTGACCTAGGAAAGTATGGGAATACTTTGAAAAGACTTTGTTTGAAAAATGCAAATTAGTATTAAAATTGACTATGGAAAATGTACTTTTCGGAATTACTCCCATTAAATATAACAGAACTTTATTTCGATAAAATGGGTGATATATAAAATGAAAATGTCTGGAATTCGCCTTATGCCACAAAAAATCCTCAACGAGGTAAAGATTCATTTCTTGTATGAGAAAGCTATTTCATGTGAAAATATGAGGCAAGTTTCCTTTGAAAGATGTTGGTCAAATTTCATTTATCTTTTTAGCTAATGTCGAAAAGATTTGTAATTGGTTTGATACATACAGTTTTACATCTTTATCGCTAATTCTCCACATAAATTGTAATTATGTCTTTGTTTATGTATTTTGTACTGTAAATTATTTATTTCATGACAAGATTGTATATTATCAGTTATTGTTTGTATCATTGTTAAACACACATCTGATGATTAGTATGCATTGACTATGAAAGTAAATGTAAATTGAAGATTTATTGAATAAAACGCCCTACCGTGGGGGAAAAGAAACTGAAAAAAAGCCCTAACATTGTTATATATTTAGTGTAGGGTTGAAGGTATACGTAAGGTATCTGTATTAAAAGGATGTTGTATCTATGGCATATAGGATAGTTTCATTCTTTGTGGATTATGAGTATGTTATATCTCTGTTGTTGTATTTGGGATGTACAAGAGCATTGCATAGCAACATACACATCCACAACATTCCAAGAAGTACACGTCGACTACAGCATCATGTTAGACTTCAACACCTTGTACATGTTGTGTTGTTTGAGTGTTGGGTGGTTGGTACGAGCTACAATTTAAATTACAATCACAACCTCAAGGCACAACTGCTATTTACATCATTCAAAAATTTATTTCACATGTATGTACATTTAATCGTTTTCCTCTGTGATCACATTATGCATTAGAATCAACATGCACAGATTTTCCTCAAACACTTTTGCAATGGAAGATGTTCTTGCACACCTTAACCGATACAATATATCTTCAGTAATATAAATACTCTTTTTTTCTAACAGATATTTACAACCATTAGTTATTAAATAACAACTTTGGCATATATATGACTTGGGAAAAGGACAGATATGGAGGGGGGAGAAAAGGGAAGAGAAGAAAAACAAAGAAAAGGAGAAAGAAAAAAGTAAATGGGTATAGGAAGGAGAAAGAAGGAAACAAGAAGAGGGAAAGGTTTGGAGGAAGGAAAAGAAGTGACATGGATATGGGAAGTTGAAAGGGGTACAAAAGGATGAGGAGGAGGAGGAAGAGGGTGAGGAGAGGAAGGGGATTCCCCTTTCTCTGGCTTTTCCCTTATCTTTCTCCTCGCCCTTCCTCTTCATCTTAGATACATAGCAATACATGTATTTTAGTTTACAGAAAACAGTCATATTGCCGTTGATTAACATAACATAACTCCTGATTCAGGACAGAAGAGCCTACAGAATGGAGAGTGTAAAGGTCTCCTGATATCAACATGTATGAAGACTTCTGTTGATTCATATTACTATGTACAGTACAAAATCATTCAATTTATACTGTATATATATATCATGTATTTAAAAATAGTTATTTTCATCATTTTTAACACCACGCTTCGCCTCCAAAACATCGTCCAGATCAACATTCCCACTGTAACATCATCAGAGGTAGAAATGAATAGGACAATAGTCAGAATTATGCATGCACGTAACTAGGCATTACAATGACTACGTCCTCCAGCTCACAATAGCATCACATGTCTTGTAACACTAACAAGTAACAAAGTGAACAGCCTGTCAGTATAGTGCACTATACCATGGCTGACGTCACAGATATGTCCATCTCTTTTATAAGCAGGACACGTAAAATCTTCTCCAAAAACATTTTCCAGCTGCTCTATTGCACTTGAGCAGACAACTAAATGGCACACCTTGGCAGGTCTAGCAGTAGTGTGGCCAAGTCACAACTAACACTTATGTTGGTTTGCTCAAGCCACAGGTATCAAAAAATGATGTATTTATATCTAACATTAGAGCAAGGACCCAACTACATGTACCTGGTAAGTAGTTAGAGGGTCTTTGGAAAATGTTAATATAGTGGAATGAGGGATTCCTTGGTGACAGAAATACATGTAACACTATTTCTGTCACCCAGATTCCATAGTTTGAACTAGAGCCTCTCAGAGTATGGTATATCTGTTTACTATGTCAGAAAAGTCCAAGCTATGCCAAGGAAGAAAGAATGACTTTGTGTTATGATGCTATGGTAATACACTGCAGGTAGTCATTGCAATGAATAGCTATGTGCTATGGTAATACACTGCAGGTAGTCATTGCAATGAATAGCTATGTGCTATGGTAATACACTGCAGGTAGTCATTGCAATGAATAGCTATGTGCTAGCTCATATGGTAATACACTGCAGGTAGTCATTGCAATGAATAGCTATGTGCTAGCTCATATGGTAATACACTGCAGGTAGTCATTGCAATGAATAGCTATGTGCTAGCTCATTTCTGCTTAATGATGTTATGATGGGAATCGGTATCAGGAACAGTCCTGAGAAGAACACAGATAAATCATCTTAATATATATGACAAATATTTACATTGAATAGCTAGTGATTTTGTAATGTACATACAACTAGTCACATGCATCATCAGAAGTCAACACGCATGTCTATGTGAGTTTACCCCACAGCAACGGTCCTCTCACAAACACTCTGACACATGAAGTTAGTTGGTATGGGCCTGGTATCACAAAGAGTGAGTAGCTACCTATTGTACCTCACTGTACGTCTCACTAATGCAAGTCCAAGTACCCATGTATGAATAAATTTGTGATTGGAATTAAGGATCACTATTGATGATATATTCTTTGTGATATGGATATACGATCGATTTTAATTTGACAATGATGAGTGCTATGAGTCCGATATTGGGAGTGATAAACTGGTTACTGTTCAACTAGTTTATCCAGTCACCACAAAGACCATTTACAATTGGGCACCAGATATCCAGAAACCTAGCAACTCATTCTAACTGCACTACATCTAAAGCACTTATTCATCACGAATGAATAACACTGATTTGTATAATCACTAGTTATTTATCTGAGCTACAGTTTATGCTTGTATTTGAAGCAGTTTCTTCCATAAATTAGGTATGACATAGACTTTACAAAATGTTTTCTGCCATTATATAAAAGAAATCTCATGCATATATGATGTAAACAAACCAAATTTCACCATTTGCTGGCCTCATCTCAAATAATTGGCAGCTTTTTAAGCACCAAAAGTCCTCCTAGCAGACAAAAATAATTATGTTTCAGGGTATTTGCGCCAATTAAAAAATCTTGTAGTAGACCAGAGACAGCCATTATATTGAGCATTTGTTTGCATAATAAATAGGAATAGCTTACGCAAGACTCTTGCTTGAATCTGCACTATGTTTTAAATTATGTAATTATTTTACAATGATTAAACATTGGCATCAAAGATTGCTTGCTTGCTCTTGCAAGCATTTGATGCTTCTGGGTTACATTGTTTTTAAGCTCTGTCATACCATTTTGAGCTCAAGCTTATCAGGACGGTCATGCTTAAGTATATCATGATTAAGCTCAATGATAAAAAACACAGTAAGAGAGATGTAGAATACATTTATCTCAAGAAAAAAGATTATTCTGCAGAAGTGAACATTTGTTCCACTTCATTTGTGACCATGATGAGATACAGGGCAGAAATGCTTCCCCACATGAATACCGTATGCCATCCACATGAATGGTGTTTGCATGGGTTTTATCGAGTTATTGTTGAAACAGTAATCCTAAGCAATTATCAAATGAAGGCAAGCTAGAGCTTTGGGCAAAAGCAAAAGCTTATATGTACAGATTTTTACAGATTAAAGAAATGCTTCACTTATGCTCTTTAGAAGAGTAATGAAACTCAACGGGAATCAGCATCATACCCTAAAAACAATGTGTATGAAATCTCACAATCATAGCTTCACAAACATTTTCACATAGTGAAAAACTATCCTTGTTAACATCTAAAATGCAACGACCATAGTCTCCATTTATAAACGTAGTGTCCCTGTCAGCCTGTGTGCAGATATTGCTCCCCATAGAATGCATATACTGTGGAGCAGACCATTGAGGACCATAACCATAACGCAAAACGGTCTCCAGTCTCTAGGAGAACACGCCCAAAGCTTCAAAATCTAGCGATTGCTAGAATTTCGCTGAAAGTCAGTTTTCAGTTCTATTATTGAGAGGGAAGTTCTGATACAGTATCTTCTTCCATTCCCCATGGCTTTGGCCTGCAAGAGGGACAAATTGTCTTTAAGCATACATACCAACATTCTAACATTTTGGCACTGTCTGATAAAACTAAAGCATGTTTTCTTGACTTTGTTGCTTATGAACAAATACATGATAATATAAATGAGTAGAGAGAGCACCTGGCTACCTCTGCCCATTCAGGTGAAGGAACAAGTTACCTACACAGACAGGGGGAGGGAGGAAGGGAGGGGGGAGGGGGGGGGGAGGGGGAGGGGGGGGGGAGGGGGAGGGAGGGATGTAGGGAGGGGGGTGCTTCAGAAGTAACTAGGCCTATCCCCTACACAGACAGGAAGAGGGAGGGAGGGGGGAGGGGGGAGGGAGGGAGGGAGGGAGGGGGGTGTTTCAGAAGTAACAAGGCCCATCCCCTACACAGACAGGAGGGAGGGAGGGGGGAGGGGGGAGGGAGGGAGGGAGGGAGGGGGGTGTTTCAGAAGTAACAAGGCCCATCCCCTACACAGACAGGAGGAGGGAGGGAGGGGGGAGGGAGGGGGGTGTTTCAGAAGTAACTGGGCCCATCCCCTACACAGACAGAGGGAGGGAGGGAGGGAGGGGGTGTTTCAGAAGTAACAAGGCCCATCCCCTACACAGACCAGGGGAGGGAGGGAGGGGGGAAGGAGGGAGGGAGAGAGGGAGGGAGGGGGTGCTTCAGAAGTAACTAGGCCCATCCCCTACACAGACAGGGGGAGGGAGGGGGGTGTTTCAGAAGTAACAAGGCCCATCCCCTACACAGACAGGGGGAGGGAGGGAGGGGGGAAGGAGGGAGGGAGAGAGGGAGGGAGGGGGTGCTTCAGAAGTAACTAGGCCCATCCCCTACACAGACAGGGGGAGGGAGGGAGGGGGGAAGGAGGGAGGGAGAGAGGGAGGGAGGGGGTGCTTCAGAAGTAACTAGGCCCATCCCTTACACAGACAGGGGGAGGGAGGGAGGGGGGAAGGGGGGAGGGAGAGAGGGAGGGGGGGTGCTTCAGAAGTAACTAGGCCCATCCCCTACACAGACAGGGGGAGGGAGGGGGGTGCTTCAGAAGTAACTAGGCCCATCCCCTACACAGACAGGGGGAGGGAGGGGGGTGCTTCAGAAGTAACTAGGCCCATCCCCTACACAGACAGGGGGAGGGAGGGAGGGAGGGAGGGAGGGAGGGAGCGGGGTGCTTCAGAAGTAACTAGGCCCATCCCCTACACAGACAGGGGGAGGGAGGGGGGTGCTTCAGAAGTAACTAGGCCCATCCCCTACACAGACAGGGGGAGGGAGGGGGTGCTTCAGAAGTAACTAGGCCCATCCCCTACACAGACAGGGGAGGGAGGGAGGAGGGAGGGAGGGAGGAGGGAGGGAGGGGGGGATGCTTCAGAAGTAACAAGGCCGATCCCCTACACAGACAGGGGGAGGGCCAAGTTGGCAGCAGGTTCAGCTTCTTCCTGTATGCTGGGCATGCGAGGGAAGGATTGTGTGCGTCTGGTTGGAGTGCGTGCTGGCTGCTGCTGGATAGACCCATGGTCCTCTGGGCCAGCAGGGTACAGACGCCGGTAGTTATGGGTGGGACTGAAGGTTGATGAGAAGGACTGCACAAACACAACAAGAGAGAGATGTTACCACTGCAGATATATCAACAAAGATTCTTACATACAATCTCTATCCCACTTACTACAAGGACTGCACAAAATGTGCTTGACTTAAAATCTAACGGGTCTAACCTAGGTTGTCTCATCTTTCAATTGGCAATTTGACATTAAGATGGACAGCACCACATAAAAGGGCCCAGTTTGAATACCTTATATCTAACTCCAGCCAGACCCTAGACCAACTCTTGACTGACCATGTCACAATCTTTAGTTAATCCCACATCAACCTTGGTTTGCAATGTCAATGCAGTATAAAATACTAAAACCAGCCTGGTGGAGTTAGAGTTGGTCCAGGGAGATTTAATGAGACTAGCTTGAAACTACACCATTGTCTCATAGATGGCCAAGTTGGCAACATGTTTGGAACAATTGTGGCATTTGTGTTTTTTTGTTTTTTTAATTGTGTTCCCTGGACACAAAAGTCACATTCCACAAGGTAATATTGAAGCCATAGCACCAGCAAGCCAGTTACTTTATTAGAGATTTTGAGGGGTCACAGTCCTTGGCTGGCAAACTATATTGATTGATGGTGAAGAAAGGATGGACATACAACCTAAGAACATGTAACTAGCATTGTGTGGTACAAGCATAATGACAGTATGGTGACATCCACACATCTAATTTATGTAATCAATAGACCATGTGGCTAACAATGAGCCTTTGATAAGGTGTAGAAGTGTGTCAGTACTTACATCGTAATCTGATGGGTTAGAGACCAGGGCCTCTTCAGAGTCTCTGTCTACAGGATGGAACACCACCAGCAACGTCAGCAGTGGTACAATCAGCTTGAAGAACTGTCAACAACAACAACACATCATTAATGTCACCAGTGGTACAATCAGCTTGAAGAACTGCCAACAACAACAACAGAACATTAATGTTAGCAGTGGTATAATCAGCTTGAAGAACTAACAACAAAATCACAGCATCAATTTTTTGCATTGGTAGAACAACAACACATTGTTTGGGTGAAAGTAGGCAACTTCTCTCTTTCATCTTAGAGTTAGAGTTCACGGACATTCAAAGCTGGACTCAATGAGGTAATTGATCTTACCCCCTCCCCCCATGACTTTTCTCTTTCACCTTCTCTGGCATTTAACATCCATCTCCACAAACACCAGGCATTCCCTTCTCTTTGAGTTCAATGAGAGATCCCAGACTGGTCATGATGTTACATAAAAGTTTAATATCTGGAAATGTGATGTATAGGCTGAAGAGGGCAATATTGTGTTGTCTGCAAAGTCACAAGAAAACAAGTTAGAACTGGTTTGGTATTGTGTTTAGGGAGGAGTCCACCTATATATCACATATTCGTGTTGGTTGTGTTCACACCAGCAGTGCACCCACAGCCAGTGTAGCGTTCTCTTACACACTATAGCCTGTGGTATGAATCTACCCTTATACCATGTATCTGTGTTGGTTGTGTTCACACCAGCAGTGCATCCACAGCCAGTGTAGCGTTGTCTAACACACTATAGCCTGTGGTATGAATCTACCCTTATACCATGTATCTGTGTTGGTTGTGTTCACACCAGCAGTGCACCCAGAGCCAGAGTAGCGTTGTCTAACACACTATAGCCTGTGGTATGTATCTACCCTTATACCATGTATCTGTGTTGGTTGTGTTCACACCAGCAGTGCAACCAGAGCCAGAGTAGCGTTCTCTAACACACTATAGCCTGTGGTATGAATCTACCCTTATACCATGTATCTGTGTTGGTTATGTTCATACCAGCATATGGAGTATAATGTGAATCCACCCTCAGATTCATGACACAATTAGTGGCCTCATGTACACATACAAACATAATATAGGCAATGCCATAAAATACGTACCATAAGTATAAGATACACAATGCTGTATGATACATTGTTGTCATTCTGCAAGCCAAGACAAGAAAAAGCAGTATTCAATCAGTTCACAATTCATTTCAACACAGATTAAGTACCAAAACTGTAACATTCATGTAGTACTATACGTGTATGAACATTTTATCTAAGCAATTAAGTACTTGAAATCAAAATGACTGAAACTTTTCATTCTCACAATGTTCAGGGTTTCAACGATGGGGGCATTGTGCAAGGTGACACACTCTGCTTTCTTCCCAGAAAGGGCACAACAGCACCATGTTCTTCTCAACTCCCTCAGTTGCAGTTGTTTCTCTGCCCAAGCTAGGTAATAGATATATCCCTTTCTGTCTTATTAGATAGACCCAGTCGGATACAAACAACAACAAAGCTTTAAATCTATCAACTCTTTATTCTTGAATAGGTAAGAGATTGTAAAATATCATTTAGCGCAAGAATTGTAATTGTACCAAAAAAACTGTGTATGGTATGTACCTTATTCTTGTATACATTTAAGATGTCTTTTGAATTGCATTAAAAACATTGCCCTAATTGGGCATGTACTAGCTATAAATAAATAATCTTGCAGTTGTCAAAGCAAAAAGCATTATTTCAGATAAGATGAATTCAGTTCAATTACCAGTAGTTGTGTTATTGTACAGGTCAGGATTGGGGCTGTATTGTATACAAATTAACATGAAATATTGTGGCAGTATTGTAGCTTTTTCAGTGTGCAAGAATGGTTTTTTGATGCTCACAAGAAACCGCTCACCAACATGCATCAGAAATATTGCAGTATTATGTTTGGGCTAGGGGTTAAAATAAATAGTTTGAAACTCACATATACATCACTACACCTAGAATGGCCATCCATACCTAGAAAGAAAAAGAAAACAATTGAACACAGTAAAGAAAAAGATGGAAACTACTGTACATCATGATACCAACTATTCTTTGTGGAATACCAGATAGTACATGAAGCTATGTACATAAGATACAGGGGGGGGGGGGGATCTCTTTGAATAGCTACATCGATGCATCCTAAAGTAAGTTTGCAATCATTTAAATATAGTGCCAATGGTTTCTGTGAATGAAAAGGGTATAATTTGGCTCTACTATTGAGTGGCATGGGATCCATTCTTCCTGCAATGCTTTCAAAACAATGGTCTCCGTTTCCAATTTGAGCACAATAAATTGAAATTGGGAAATTGGCTTCCTAGCTATAGCAGAAAAGATGTACACTGTATCACTGGCAAGGATGATTGCACGTTCACCTTAGGCCTCTCATGGATCTGATCTCAAAATATTGGTTGACATTGAATCATTGCAAGTAAAGCTTTCATAAAAAGAACAAGGGGGGGGGGGGGTTGCCAAGCATAGACCACATGTTCTGGGGAGTGTGGCAGATATAGACCACATGTTCAGAAGACAGCGACTGATTTAGAATGCTAGGAACTGATGAAATGATGGTGTGTACAAGGAATCCACAAAACAACAATTGAAGACTTCAAGATCAGCACAGTATAAATAGTTTACATGTAACAGGTCTTCACTGGAAGCAACATCAACATGTATACATGTACATCCTCCCGGGTGATGTGCACGTCATGTGACAGACAGCACATATGTGCAAGGTGTGACGTCTTATAGAGCCTGGATGCACCCCCCCCCCCCCCTCCGTCCCCCACCCACACCCCTCCTCCACCCCAATCATACCCCACCCCACCTGAAATCTTCCCCTTGAAGTTTTGAAATGCAGAGAATGCTCTGTCTACTTACTTCCTAGCATGTAGCTGTCATAGATCACTGTTGCAATAGATGAAAGCTCAAAGGCAAGAATAATGCTGTAACAAAAGAAATGCACATAGCACCACTTGTGAATTATACCGACATTCAGTAAAACAAAAAAATACTAATTGATATCATGAGCTCCTTATGTAAGGCTGCAAATCTCTGAACATTGAAGATACACGTGTGTGGTTGAAAAAGAAAGATCACCCTCTATGCAATCAAATAGCATATATATCTTTATCCATGAAGAGTGATTGCAAGAATCAAATTTTACAGGCAAAATGCCAGCAATAACAAAGTACAGTGTCTCCAAAAAACACAGCTCAGCTTGAAGGAGCAGTTCACAATGATAACAAATTGTATTTGAAGAGCAAATTCAGAAAAATCAGAAAATACATCATGAAATTCTGAGTAAAATCTAGCCTGTCTTCAAGGCTGTTAGACATTTCTGAATCCAACTAACAAATATAGTCTGGTACTCTAAGACTAGTCACTGAATCCCCACTGACAAATAGAGTCTGGTACTCTAAGACTAGTCACTGTATCCCAACTGACAAATAGAGACTGGTACTCTAAGACTAGTCACTGTATCCCAACTGACAAATAGAGTCTGGTACTCTAAGACTAGTCACTGTATCCCAACTGACAAATATAGTCTGGTATTCTAAGACTAGTCACTGTATCCCAACTGACAAATAGAGTCTGGTATTCTAAGACTAGTCATTGAATCCCCACTGACAAATATAGTCTGGTATTCTAAGACTAGTCACTGTATCCCAACTGACAAATATAGTCTGGTATTCTAAGACTAGTCACTGTATCCCAACTAACAAATAGAGTCTGGTACTCTAAGACTAGTCACTGTATCCCAACTGACAAATAGAGTCTGGTATTCTAAGACTAGTCACTGTATCCCAACTGACAAATAGAGTCTGGTATTCTAAGACTAGTCACTGTATCCCAACTGACAAATAGAGTCTGGTATTCTAAGACTAGTCACTGTATCCCAACTAACAAATAGAGTCTGGTATTCTAAGACTAGTCACTGTATCCCAACTAACAAATAGAGTCTGGTATTCTAAGACTAGTCACTGTATCCCAACTGACAAATAGAGTCTGGTATTCTAAGACTAGTCACTGTATCCCAACTAACAAATAGAGTCTGGTATTCTAAGACTAGTCACTGTATCCCAACTGACAAATAGAGTCTGGTATTCTAAGACTAGTCACTGTATCCCAACTAACAAATAGAGTCTGGTATTCTAAGACTAGTCACTGTATCCCAACTAACAAATAGAGTCTGGTACTCTAAGACTAGTCACTGTATCATTCTCCTCTTTTCTAAAGTCTGTTTGGGTGAGCCAGAGAAGGAATTGAGATTGGTTAGTCGACTGCAGTCAGGCCTGTGCCCAAATGCCCAACAGCATAAAAGCCAGGCTGAGGAAAATAATAATAATAATGGTTCAACTGTTTTCAGCTTAATGAGAACCTTTCCTAATGGGTAACACTGTCATGTCAATGACAAAGAGAAACCAGATCAACACTTTTCATTCATTCATTTAATATAGTGACAAGGCATTAGCAATATTGTGTCTCGCCCACTTGCGAAAATAACCAGAAATATCGCGATCTCCGTTGCTACGCAAAAGAATTGTATCCCTGGCTGATTGTGAAATATCTGCCATAGAATGTAACATTCCATAAATGAGAAGGGCTATTTCACACAATGCTACTTCCTCTATCTACTCCCCCTCCCCCACCTTCCCCCTTCTTTGAGATGGAATAAAAAGCCTCCACCAAGTTCTATTAGATTAGACAAAGACAAAACAGGATGATAATCAGTTGCACAATAGAGGAGGTACCCCCAGTGCATCTATGACCCAAGTTAGGTTGTAATCCAAGCAACCTATGTGAAGTTATTTGTCAAAAGAGAGTCTTGCAGGTAAACTTTAACGTATGACCTCAAATGACCTTTGACCTTATCCTGTGACCTCCAACAGCACCATAACATGAAGGTACCCCCAGTGCATCTATGACCCAAGTTAGGTTGTAATCCAAGCAACCTATGTGAAGTTATTTGTCAAAAGAGAGTCTTGCAGGTAAACTTTAACGTATGACCTTAAATGACCTTTGACCTTATCCTGTGACCTCCAACAGCACCATAACATGAAGGTACCCCCAGTGCATCTATGACCCAAGTTAGGTTGTAATCCAAGCAACCTATGTGAAGTTATTTGTCAAAAGAGAGTCTTGCAGGTAAACTTTAACGTATGACCTCAAATGACCTTTGACCTTATCCTGTGACCTCCAACAGCACCATAACATGAAGGTACCCCCAGTGCATCTATGACCCAAGTTAGGTTGTAATCCAAGCAACCTATGTGAAGTTATTTGTCAAAAGAGAGTCTTGCAGGTAAACTTTAACGTATGACCTCAAATGACCTTTGACCTTATCCTGTGACCTCCAACGGCACCATCACATGAAGGTACCCCCAGTGCATCTATGACCCAAGTTAGGTTGTAATCCAAGCAACCTATGTGAAGTTATTTGTCAAAAGAGAGTCTTGCAGGTAAACTTTAACGTATGACCTCAAATGACCTTTGACCTTATCCTGTGACCTCCAACGGCACCATAACATGAAGGTACCCCCAGTGCATCTATGACCCAAGTTAGGTTGTAATCCAAGCAATCCATGTGAAGTTATTTGTCAAAAGAGAGTCTTGCAGGTAAACTTTAACGTATGACCTCAAATGACCTTTGACCTTATCCTGTGACCTCCAACGGTACCATAACATGAAGGTACCCCTAGTGCATCTATGACCCAAGTTAGGTTGTAATCCAAGCAACCTATGTGAAGTTATTTGTCAAAAGAGAGTCTTGCAGGTAAACTTTAACATTTGTGACGGACGACGGACGACGGACGACGGACGGACGACGGACGACGGACGGACGACGGACGGACGACGGACGGACGACGGACGGACGACGGACGGACGCCATTTGGATCCCTTAGTCTCGCCTTCCTTCACCTCCGGTGGGCGAGACAATAATATAGTGATCATTCATTTAATATAGTTCAAAATATAAGAATTTGTTCATGCGAGATTCTTACTGATGATAAATTAAGAGTGTTATCAGCCTATGTTAGTTATATTAGCTGGACCACAGGGTATATAGCTTACCTCCACAAGTCTCTCTTCTGTGCCCTGCGTTGGCTGCGCAGTGTTGTCACCTCGTTCATTTTCTTGGTGATGTAGATCCCACAGATAAAAAACATCTGCACCAAGACACACTCTACTGCAGAGAACATCACCCAGAATGGGTCTGACAGAAGGAGAAAGGCAGACAAAGTCCCATTAAAAAATCATCAACAACAAATCATTGAAAAATAAAGAAATAAAAAAAACACAGGGAGAAATATGGCTTTTCCATTTTTTATACAAACTGTTTGTTGCTGAGATCTGGGGTAATAGATAAGGTACACACAATTTGGGTTAAAAAGCAATTTTATCCCCTTTCAGAGGAAATGTTTTTGGAGCAAAAGTCTCCAGAGCAAATTTTCAGGGAGTATTGTCTCAGAACATATAACAGCAGCTTACCTTGATGGATTTTTTTTTCACTTGGTGGAGGACAAAAGGACATCTAGGAACATGACACCTGTGGTCATTTTGTGAGCAGTGGAAGAATTAAGACCAATTCATGAGTTGTGCCACATGTAGTACTAACCGGTAAAATGGCTATCCTACTGTACCACACATTCTGATAGATCAGGTGCATAAGTAGTACATAACAGGTAGTTGCCAAACTTGCCATACACATCACAGGCCACATTTTCAGCATCTGACTAGGTTTGATAGGTTTCATGAATGTGGAACTAGATTTATAGGCAGTTTGGATCGACCTCCCACAGAGCTTACCTTCACATGTATTAGATGGGGACTTTGAATAAACCACCCCAAATACAGTCACTGCCACAAAGTAGACTCCAAATAGAGCTAGTACTGGGAGAACAAGGCTGGAGAGAGAAGGAGCAAGAAGAACTGAGCATCAATCAACAATGATGTAGCACTTGCATGGTATCCAGTAGAGGCTTTCTCTCTCAGCCAACGAGGCTTGAGCGACGAAGGAACTTTGTTTTTCCAGCGCCTGCCAGTAGTCACGCACTGTACTATGCTTCAACCCTGTGTGTTATCTCCAGGGTGAAATCACTTATTAGTGGAAATGATATGGCCCACACAATCAATGTTTTCCAACATTTGAAAACTGCATCCATTAGGCCTTTTAGCACTAACCCTCATCTTTTGTGTGCAGTTTTTCAAGATTTGTGATTACCATGTAGTTTATGTCAAATGAAACGAACACCATGACAACAGCCATCCAGAGGGCTTCTGAGGTTGTTTCAATGTTGATGTGTTGTGTGCTTTAACATTTGACTTCTCTGCACTAGTCACTCTTACACTGAAAAGTACTCTTTTCATGAGTCTCAGTTCAAGGCCATACAGTACTTACACTTTATTAAGATACTCCTTTCTGAGCAGCCGCACACATCGAGCCAGGTAGAAATGACACACAAGTACCAGTTGCACCATCTTCAAAAGCTGCACTACTAACTCTATCGCTGGGTAGTGCATGAACAGCCAGTGGATGGTTCTGTGGAAACAGGGGATAAATGTTCAATATCAAAAACTACAGAAATCTGACTGCTGCCTCCACCTGCCTTCACAAACAATAACATACGGCCATAATCCCTCAGAGTTCAATGTCAAGATGTAGAAACGTGTCAACACTGTGACATCAATGATTGAGGGATGCAGGAATACATCACAGCATCCATTCAGCATCCATACAACACAACTCCCTGATTGGACTCATTGTTGGAAACTACAAAAATAAATGTTTACAAAAATCCTGTTTAACACTGTACCTTCATATCTGTTTAAAGAACTCTGAATATGGGTGTACTGGTGGTGTGATTTCCTCCATGAACTGACACTTCACAATAAACAATAGTACATCATACAAAAATCTAATTTAACCATTTAAAAAACACCTTGCTATACCTCTTGAGAGATACTCAGCAGTGTTCATACCGAGAACAAAAAAAATGTTAAGTTACGCAATAAGGGGTGGGGCAATTACTAGTCACAGGTTCATAAGATAAGCACACATTTAGAACAATGAAAGTTTGAGCTTACATGAGAAGACATTCTATCGAAGCAAGAGAAAAGACTGCAACTTGATGATACCGTCGTCCTATATCAATCAGTTTGGCAACCTGTAGGAAATGATTAAGAGAGGTAAGAGGGGTGATGGTGAGAGAACCATAGAAGCAACCTTTCATAGTTTCTACAGGGAAGGTGGAGTTTCAGTTTATTGGGGGGAAGAGATGTCAACTCTTGCTATGCTTTTTGTTTTCTTTGCAAGCCATGGTCTTCCACTACAATCTTTGATTTCCTTAGAATACCCATTTTACCCGAAGAGGAACAAATGCTTGCCAGAAGGTCCTGTTGGACCCATGATGCTGAAAGATGCCAGAAGCATTCCACAAATAATAATCTTTGTATCAATAAAATATGCATACCAGTAACTTCCTTATTAGTTGTAAAATTTTCTTCAGACTTGTTTTGCTCTACTTCTGAGACTATTCTGCTTCTGTTAAGAACATCTCATTTCATTCTGTACAGTGTAAATGATGGTTTCAAAGAATTGTATATTCAGCATCCTGTACATGCTTCCTCTTTGACACAACAGCCCACAGCGGTTATGACATATTGATGTACTACCCATGGAATTGGCCAGTGATATTCCTCCCGTATTGCACAAGGTGAATTCACCCTCCTGGTCTCATACTCACCCTGACTAGGCAAAGAAGACCAAGCACAACCACAAACAGGGACAAGATGCCATTCCTGTCAACACACGTGGACCAAACATGTAAACAAAAAACAGGTGTAATGTAGTGCAACACTTGATCTGCATTAAGATATTTTCTATATCCCAAAATGTAACCATGTCCATAAAAAATTTGTTTGAATATAAATTCACATTATATAAAAGAATACTTCAGGCAATGCTTCAGTGTAAAGTAAAATTAGATTAACTACACTCTGAAATGAATTCTGAGGGAGAAATGTTCATAATAATCTTTGATATTAAATACAGATACATGGAGTGTTTAAGGCATTACTACAAAATAACCGCTTCAGCACATAGTAATATCTGTGTTCACTTCATTTCATTGAAAGATATGATCAGTAAATGTACAACCAAGAAATTTTGAAATGCCATCAATGCATGAGTTCATTGTCCTATTATATGTAACCACTGTAAATGGCATTTGGTCAATTTTTCTGGAGTTAATTAAAAGCGTGAATAGTCTATGTGGCGTGACTCACCTGACACACGCGAGAGGGTCAAAGTGACAGAGACACCCAAGCAGAACCACATCCACCTGATGGGTGTGGTTGCCAACTCTCGTTGGCATGACAACATCTTCATCTACCGTTATGGACACTAGCTCCATGGAGCCAGTAGTAAACAGGTACAGTGTATTCAGCATCAGAGTCCAGGGGCAGCATTGGAGCTGCAGGTGTCAGCAGAGTGGCCAATGGAATCTCCCGCAGCAGCTCAGTCCATCAGATGTGATCATGGGTGGCAACACTAGTTCTGTACAGCAACGTCTTCATCGGGATCACCTGCATGTACAGCACACCATGGACAGACATGGAGAGAGAGTGTCTAAATGTTTAACACTCAAAAGCACTCAGTGTGTATAAAGTCTTCATCATGACGGCTTACAATGCAACATTAACAGAAATGGAGATTGACAGTCTTAATGTTAAACACCCAACAGCACTCAGTGTATATAAAGTCTTCATCATGACCGCTTACAGTGCAACATGAACAAAAATGGAGATTGACAGTCTTAATGTTAAACATCCAACAGCACTCAGTGTATATAAAGTCTTCATCATGACCGCTTACAGTGCAACATGAACAAAAACGGAGATTGACAGTCTTAATGTTAAACACCCAACAGCACTCAGTGTATATAAAGTCTTCATCATGACAGCTTACAGTGCAACATGAACAAAAATGGAGATTGACAGTCTTAATGTTAAACACCCAACAACACTCAGTGTATATAAAGTCTTCATCATGACCGCTTACAGTGCAACATGAACAGAAATGGAGATTGACAATCTTAATGTTAAACACCAAAAAGCACTCAGTGTATATAAAGTCGTCCTATATTTTGCTTTGTCCCGGCGTCCCTCCCAACCCTTCTCGGGATGCATGTTTGTCCCATATTTTAGATTTTTTAACAAAAATAATTGAAGAAGAATGTCATCAATTAATCAAAAGAAAACAAAGTTGGAACAACGATAAGTGCGATTGAGTTTCAGCTGTGATTTTCTTGCTACCAAAATACAAACAAAATAATGTGAAGGCTCGCTCACATATGCACCCATACATCTAGTTTTGTTAGGTTGATAACACATTTCTATGAAGCAAGCATTTTTATACATTAACATATCTATGTAACATTTCTATGTAACAGGCTTATACATGTGTGTATTTGTGGATCAAGCTGTCTAGTAATAGTAAAGTACTATACCTACTTTTAAGCTTTTTCATCTATGGTATGACTTTGAAAGTTGTCTCAAAGAGGCCAATTGTCAATCTTGTGCCTAATGCCATTAAATCTTCCATATCCATGATATCAGTAAACTACACTTTTAGAGTGCACCAAAATGCAAGTTCATTTTCAAAAAAAGAAGGAACCCAAAACTGCATTGCACTGTCACAGCTGAGGACAGGTAGACAGCACAGATGATAGTAGGTGGGGCTGTGATATAGCATAACTCCTTGACAGTCTAATACAGAGCTTTCCATATGTCCAGTACCATAAAGCAAAAACTAAAAAAAAAACAGTTCAGAATGTGTAGAAGATCTCAAACAAGTCTGAGAATTTATAAACAAGTCAAGTAATCTAGACGGCTGTAGATTGGTATTGGATTTCTTAGTCTTCCGCGACCGCGTAATAAGCGCTGTGTCTGTATTGACAACTGTCACAGTCACTGTCTTAAAATTCAATGAGAAAAGCTAACATAAAAACATCCGAGTCTTACCTTTTATTCTGCAATATATTTGGGCCATACATACGTTCAAGATACTACACACAGTGCCACTTTTTCAGCACCCTAGGCTGAAGATGATGAAAAATGAGAATGAAGTACGTTTAACAGTGAAGTTATCTAGCATCGATGTGAACTTTGGAACGTTGGCTTCGTCGTACTGTGTAGCATGCATGCACGTACCGCTTCCGTGCGGCACCTCACTGTTATGTTTACATGATAATCACCACAATAATATAACGGGCACATAATGTACGGAGTGTATTTGGATCACCATACACAGTACATTACGCGGCGTAAACTCTCCATGTGCAATGAGTAAAAATGTGTTTTTGTATGAACACGTAACCATAGTTTATGATTCGTCTTGGTATATGGTAGAGTTATCTAACTCGGAGCATCATCATTTCGGTATTGTTGAAGTTATCAAGAATATGTATAAGTGTGCAAAGTCCTGTGTTTTTGTTGATGGTAAATCATCTGATGCATTTCAGTGTAATTTTAACTGAAGTCAAGACAGGGTGAAAATCTCTCTCCTTTGCTCTTCGCAATACATTTAAATGATTTTGAGCCATACAAAAAATAGTAGGCACTACTACAATGGCCTGGAATGTACATTTAGCGAAGGAAAAGTGTAACATAGAATTATAGTCTCAGAAGTTGGAAATGTGGATCTGTATACCTCCACCTTTATACTCTATTGTATGTTGATGATACAATAATCCTAGCTGATGAAACCCCAGGGGAACTCTTTATTTAGCATGAAGGTTAAGGCGCAGTTAAGCTTCATTTGCCGTTAGATATCCAATGTGACTTGATCGATCACTTAGTTTTGCCAATTAATTCTTCTATGGTTGTGAGGTACTGGGGTTATGAAGATTTGAATCAAATAGAAATATTTCACAGAAAGTTTCTGAGGTTGATATTACATGTAAATAAATTCACTCCTGGGGGGCATTTCATCAAAGGACTTGTCGGACGTTTTATCCGACAAGCTGTTATAAGCTACTGAAATGCTTGCATCTTATTGGCCGAGAGCAAACTTGTCGGATGAAATATCCGACAAGTCCTTTGATGAAATGCCCCCCAGATTGTATGATATATGGAGAGACATATAGGACGTAGCACTACAGTTCTTGCAAACCAGATAAAATGTAGAATGGTAGGCTTAAAACTCAATGAAATGGCTTGCGTGCATCAAAGGTATTTTGAATAGTGCTGGATTGGGAAACGTGTGGAGTCATCAAGGCGTTGGTTTCATTATTAGGCCTACCTGGACTCTTAATGCTCTTAAATTAGGACTTAACGGTATATACAAACAGGAATGGAAAGCCAAAACATGGTCGAATAGTGTATGCCCACATTACAGGATATTTAAAGACGACAACTTCTTTGAAGATTATTTAGTACAATTCAATCCCAAAGATGTAACGATTATCTCTGTCTCGTTTCAGATGTAAATTAGAGTTAGAGTTAGAATTAGAGTGTCCTTATTGCAGAATGTCAGTTGTAGGGGATGAATTCCACTACAGTGTATTTATTTCTTTTTCCAATTTTTAGCCAGGAAAGAAAATTATATTTATGTCGCCGTCTTTCAAAAAAATACCTTAATGCCTACCATATGTCAAAATTGATTCGCACTGCAGATACTTGCCAGCTAACAAAGACTTTCCAAATTTGCTGACATCATCATGAAGCATTTCGCCAATAAGAATATTAACATACCAAAGATTGTGGATATGAATTGCATGGATGTAAACACAAGTTTAGTTAAACGTACTAGTCGTAGTGATAGAACAATCAGGCAATCTATACTTGACTTATAACTGTTACTGTTATTGTTATCTTGTAACTAGACCTTAGTGTTAGATCATTTTTTTATATTCTATATGCATTACCTAGAATATGACCTTTTGTATGTATGTATATCATAAGGTTAGACTGGACACGGATGTCACTTAAAAATGTTCTATATCGTGTTTTTATATTTTATATTCATTACGATGTTTCTTTAGATACCCCGATAGGGGGTCGACAGAGTTGAATAAAATCTACAAATCAAATCATGTACCCTTTTCATTTGGATCTCTGCATGTGGATCAACTGTCAATTAAGTGGTTATCATCACCATCACCATCATCATCATCATTGCCATCATCACCATCATCACCATCATCATCATCACCATCACCATCATCACCATCATCACCATCACCATCATCACCATCATCACCATCACCATCATTTTCATCATCATCAAGCATCATGTACACCGGTCGGCCTATAGCTGAATTAGGGAAAGTCCAAAATAAAGTGGGTTTGCATAAAAGCAGAAAAAAATAAGAAACATACATGTATTAGTGAAGGTTTGACGAGAATTGGTCAAAAGATATGAAAGTTATGATTGGATGATATTTGAAGGCTTGCATGGTGGTATGATCAATCGTAGAAGAGGTTTACGGTACACCGTGTGTAAAGTCCTGGAAGGACTGAGATGATAAAAAGTGGATAAAATTGAAGGTGAATTGGAAAGGCAAGAAAGTGGAGATTTTAAAATAGAGTATTCTTTCGAAATGAGTGTAGTCCTTAAAAGGACTGTAAACCAGAAAAGATAAAGAGCTGATGAGTAGAGAAGTAGACTCGACGTTTGGGGCAGATTGTTCTAAATTTTGATTTCACGTGCGAGATGCTCACCGGCCATGTTGTATCCTTTTTTTCCCATAGATTGCCTTTCGTCTGTTCTTTGATGAAGATTTTTTTTTCCATAGCGGTATAATGTGTGAAAAAAACATGTGTCTAATAATGAAACGTACAGGTGAAGTGGTGAAAAGTAATATGTACACAACATATGGAGGGCACGTCACACGTGACGTCAAATAATAAAAACCTTAAAATCTAATACTTTAACTTTCTTTTCCTTTGACCGCTTTTCGTCAAACCTTCACTATCACTATACGTTTCTTTTATGTTCCTGCTTTAATCAATGCCATCTAAAATTCTGGATGAACTATCCCTTTAATCCGTATGCTGTCTCAGATGAAGGTCCAATAACAATTATTAAATAAGTGCATCTCGTTGTTTATGTGTTTTGTTAGTGAACAATGGCAATATATGAAAGCGTGTGTGTATATTGCTTTTGTTGTACTTGCCTTGGCTTGCCTGATTTGACGGCTGTACATGTATGTAGGGCTTATAAATTGCGTTCAGTTCGAGAAGCACATTACTGGAATATTGGTTCGTCATCAGTGTGTGTGTGTGTGTGTGTGTGTGTGTGTGTGTGTGTGTGTGTATGTGTGTGTGTGTGTGTGTGTGTGTAGATCACATTGTAGATAAGGGTCATATAAAGTCTGTGGCACATTTTCAAAGCTTAGGTATTAAAGGGTGTGGCCTACTTAGGATACTTGATATTTACAATGCTATGCCAATGAGCTGGAAGGAGGTTTCATCATCGGTGAAATTTCAGCAAGTTGATCTTTTAAATTTTACCATCATTTTGAATATTTCTGGACAGGAAACTAACTTTCAGAGCTTAAAATCAAGGAAAATTTATGATGTTTTCGTCAAGGATTTACAAGAGTCCTATAGCTTGCAAATTAGGGACGGTCGGAACAGTTTTAATTTTACAAGCAAAGAAATGAGTGTTTATTTTATTATACCAAGGAGCACCACTCTTGTCAGTAAACAAAGAGAATTTCAATTCAAGTTACTGCATGGTGTTATGTACACTAAGGAACATCTTCTGAAGTTTGGATTTGTGGGGGATAATTTATGCTCCTTTTGTAATAAAGAACCTGAAACGTATCCCCACTTATTCCTACATTGTGCTAAGGTTAAACAGTTATGGCAATATATTATTGAACATTTTAAATTAGTTGAAATAAGAAACATGGATTGGCAAGACATATTTTTGGGGTTGTCAGGTAACTCGAATAGGATCAAATGTGTGAATGCACTCATAATTTTATTGAAATACACCATTTTTATGTGTAGAACAAGCAACTTACCTCCCAGGGTTAAGATATGTCAAATCGTAAGGGATTTTATAGAGGAAGAGAAGAATTTGGCAATTAAAGCGGGTAGATTGCAGATCCACCTACAAAAATGGGAAACTTTACAAATTGAGGTCTGATAACATTGCAGTTCAAATTTGAATGAAATAGAAGAAATAGCACATAGGGTTAGAGTGGTGTGTATATGTGTGTGTCTAGGCGAGTGTGTGTGTGTTTGTGTGTGAGTATGTAGGTGAGTGTGTATGTGTGTGTAAGGGGGGAGGGGGGAGGGGGGGTAACCGAAAAGATTTCATTCTTATGTATTATGGAATTGCTTTACTATCATTACTATTATACATTTCTTTAAGCATTATGATTAATACATGTACTCTATTTAAGAGGAATATAATTCATATATACAAGTGGTACAACATGTTGTTTTGTGTTTATAGAATCAACAGAAATATTACGTTTATTGATTTGTAATTCTATGTCATAAAATGAAATTGTTTCTTTCATTATGTGAATGAAATCAAATAAAGATTATGAAAAAAAAAAAAAAAAGTGTGTGTGTGTGTGTGTGTGTGTGCGCGCGTGCGTTCGTGTGCGTGCCCAGGACGAAATTCCAAGCGTGTGCGTGTGCGTAATATTCTTTCCTCCGGGGTGGGAGTGGTGAGATTTATCAAATAAAGCTTTCCAATTTCATGTACCCGTTCGTTTTTGTACAAAATATATCCAAAAATAGAGCATTCTGTCACGCCTCCCACTCTGATTTCTCTCGTCCCGCTCATTCAGGTAGTATAATCCTATATAATCTCCTTTCTTGATCTCTCCCTCAAAGTTGTAGCTAGGGCCTGTGTATGCAACGCTTAACGAGCAATTATATCGACGATACAAACACACCCACATATTGAAACTCCCTAGGCCCTCTCATCTTCTGCTTCTCTCAACTGCTCTCTCCATGTATCTCTCTCTCTCTCTCTCTGTGTCTCTCTGTCTCTCTCTCTTTCTCTCTCTCTCTCTGTCTCTCTGTCTCTCTCTCTTTCTCTCTCTCTCTCTCTCTCTCTCTCTCTCTCTCTCTCTCTCTCTCTCTCTCTCTCATCCCCTGCCTCTCTCTTTCTCTCTCCGTATCTCTCTCTCTTTCCTCTCTTATTATAATACTCTCCTACCTGCCTTTTCAAGCATTCACCCAACTACACAAAATTTGTGCAAAAGACTTCAATTTTAAGAACATAATAGTCAATTTTATTGTATAAAATATAATTGTTACTATCCCTTTTTCATCAAAGTAAACATATCTGAAAAGAAAAAAAAATAAACCAACAAACTCGAAAACATTATATGCCAATAGTTTGTTCCAATATTTGATGCAAGAAAAATAAAATGCTATCACAAAATAAACAGAAAATCATAATCAATTATTTCTATATTAAGGCACACTGGCATATGGCTGGTAAAATGTGATTTATATTCCCTAAATATGTTGTTTTCACTTGCAGACACACAGCCAAAAATGTTGGTTTCATTTCTACCTTCGATTTGCATGTTTTTTACTTGCAAAATTCCTCATAATTTTTCATGAAATGTACATTGATTGTAAACATACAAAAGCATGTGCACACCGTCAGAGAATAAGTAGTTACTTTTAAAAATCATTAATATAATTAATTTTATACATTCATAAATATCCAACCCTAAGTTTTATTTTGTGTTCATAAGATGAAGATTTCCTTTTATAACAAAGAATGCATGCAAGAAGGTATTCCTTATCAACAGAGAATTGGGCAAATATAAATTAAAATCACTTACTTTGACATGATAACCTCACGATGGTTGCCAATTTGCTGCCCTAAGAAATATCATCATAACATTACCATATTCATACCTTTCTTATTAAATGTGTGACTTTCTTCACAAATGTATTTTAAGCTATATCACTGTAGTGACTTTTTGTTGGGAACTTGGGACAGAGATTTCAATTCGACCCTTATGATTAATTAAGGCAGACATACCAGTACAACACCATACATGCTAATACCAATCTCACAAAATTTGAGTCATAAAATGTAATGCATTGTTATGCAATCTTGTTAATCTTATGTATATTTTCACACTTTAATAAAAACGTGAGAATTTTTCATTTTAAAATTGTCTCAATATTATGTTAATTTTTATAAAAACCTATCACAAGGGAAACGTATTATAGCTTCCTTTTGTTCCCATAAATGCATTTACTATGTGAACTGGATACATCTACTGACCCTCTATACCTTGTCTTAACTCTGTTTTAAGTACTTTATCATGATACATGTATTTGAATGTCAATGATGTGCGCAATCAGTAGCTGAATGGTTTAGCTACCTTTATCTTTCCACTGCTAATGAAGTACTTTACTTCCCCACTTACACAATTGACAAAGTTTATGAGGAAGAAGGTTAATGCTATTTTCCCTTGTAATGACTACTACCATAACATGTCATTCAGTGTACAGGCTAAAACATGGTAATAATCTAGAAGAGAGGTTGCTGTGAGACAGATGCATTACATGCACCTTTTCCAATTATAGCCACATATGGTTGCCTACTCAATTAAAGTGTCAAGTAAAACTGTATTTATTTTGACTACAATTTTGTAAGAGGATAGAAACTCTGATATCAAAATAGATAATTATATATCATACATACCACAAACATTTAGAGACAGAGACATACGGACAATCAGTATATACAGTATTACTTTTTATCAAGAAATATTGCAGCACAGAAGAAAACACTTCAGGACTTCATTATGTTTTAGCCATCAACAGAGCATAGTACAAGCATTGATTTCATGTCACACTAGATCACTTTCACTGCCATGCAGTTGGTAAATATGTTTTCATCTCTTCATCTGGTTTAACAAAAATGTTGTTATCCATCTTTGAATCAAATTGAATTTCAAATTTTTAGTTATTTGAAAAAATAGCATTTTGGTAAACTCCACTGACCTCTTACCTTTCAGAGATTCTGCCCAAAATGTAATCAGTCTACCTCCATAATAATAGTGATCATCTTTTTATACATGTACCATGTTTTGTTAGAATCAGATCATTGCAGTTGTATATATTGTGTGAAAAATATATTTTTAGGTGGTCTGCCATGCCATGGCAGATCACCTCTTGTTTTTGTCCGAATTTTCTTTCTTTATTATTATTATTATTATTATTTATTTTTATTCCTATTTTTTGTGACATGGATATCTCAACAATGCATGGACCATGTTTCATCAAATGTTCATCATGTATAGGTATATATGTGAACATGTTACAGGAACATTTTCAAGGTCATTACATAATCGTGACGTCATGCACGAGCAATTTAATGAAAATCTATTATTTCATGTAGCTCTAAAACCGTTCATCTCTGTGTAATGAAATTTGGCATGTATATAATTAATGACAAGACAATTAATTCCAATGAAAAAAAACGCGCGCGTACGCGTACGTTAATGCATTAACGCGCGCGTAAAATAAAAAAATGCTCCAAATCAACTAGAAATTGTTTTGCATATGTTTGAGGCCATTTCTAGCATTTTTTAAATTTCCGCGCGTACGCGCGCGCGCGCGCGTTTTTCCGTGCGTTTAGCAAACGCAACGTCGGAAAACCGTTTTCTCACTGGATTCATGTTTCTGACACTGCAAACAACACATCCTGAAATTTTGAGCCATTTCCATGCAATAATAAGGTCGTGCTGGTGCGTCAAAGTTCAAAGTCCGCGCGTGCGTCAATACGTTTTTGTGTGCAAATATTGCAAAAAACATGACCACCTTCAATCGGCCATAGCTCCTCAGAATGGCTGGTGACCCCCAATTTTTTTTTCATATTTTGAAAGAGTGGGAACTGTAGATGCTATTTCATGTATCATTTGATCATTAAATACATCGTAACGTCATCATATTGCCATATGAATCGAAAAAATCAATTTTCATGTATGACTTCATAAACTTTTTTACCCGTTCTTGCGTATCTCAGTAATCTTTGGTCAATTTTGTTCCAAATTTCAGTATGTGATAGCTGAGACATTGCTCTATGAGAAATTAGCCCTAGTATTTCAATAGGATTCCATCTTCATGGTATAAATTTGATTATAGACATTAATGTCAAAATCGATCGTATGTACGTGTTATGTCAATGGAAGGGGTATTTATTAAATGACATGACGATCTTCTAGGAGCTGTATCTCGCTTATGCTCAATTCTGTTACTCTGAAATTTTAGTATGTTGTAGCTGAGTCTACTAGCTTTCGGGGACGTCATCTTTATTTTTTAATCAGATGTCGCGATCATTGCGAAATTTCATCTTGAATATCAATTTCTTAATCATTCTAGCCCCTGCTGGGCATTACGTGTTAAGTGAATGGGAAGATGTGTGGCTCAATTGGTAAGGCGCCGCGTTTTAAGATCTCGAGGCCCCCAGTTCGATTCCTGGAGTGGGAAGGGTAAATTTTTGCATTCCTTTTACAATGTTTTCTTTTGCCATCTTCTTCTGTTCTATCCCTCACTTTGTCATTCTCTTTGAGATTTTCTTTCCCATTCGTTTTCTCTCGCCCCTTTATCTTACGTGGCTATTAATTACATGTTAGCACAATGTCCATGTAACCATTTAGGCATGTCTCTGAAATGTACGTTAGTAGACATTGTAGGTGCGCTCTGAGCTTTCTTGAGCGGAGTCTCTGATTGCTTATGAATAGATGGTGTCACGATTGAAGGTCCATATCATCGTGCATTTTCTAGCCCATGTCAGTGCATGAATTTGCCAATGCAGACCACCTTATACTTGTCCACAAGTATGTCTCGTTTTTTTTTATTTTTTTTTTCAAAAACTGACCTTTGACCTCAGTCAGAATTGAACCCAATTTTACACATTTCATCGGTTTAATAAATTACACACATATATCAAGCAATTCTATTTAATAGTTTTCAACATATTGTGTAAATGGATTCAGGATGGAAGGGTGGACAGAAGGGTGGACGTAAGGGTGGACGGACGGAAGGGCAGACGAGCCCAAAATGTAATGCCTCTATCCAGTTCATGTCAGAGAAATGAAAACGATAAAACCAGTTCATGGCTACAACATCATAGTTTACATCTTTATAAAGGAATGTGAATAACTGCTCCTGACAACGTTTGTTGCATTCCAAACACAATATCACCAGCATCATAGCGCAACATATTAGACTTTACCTGCTGGGGAAGCTCCCTAGCACAGAATTAAGACGGTTATATGCTGAAGGGTTTCATTACACAAAGTCAGTTGTTGAATGCTGGACAAGGCAATGTTTCATTCAAGTCATGACAACCAAACTTTACACATGGGTGTGACCAAATTACACAGTGAAACATGAAAGGATGGATAAGTAATTTCTATTACGGCAAACAATTTATTTGTACACATTTTGTTACTATATCAAAGAGGTGTTGTCAGGGAGAGCTATAGAGAATGATGTTCCATCGTGGATTACGGGCTGCTGCATCCCTGAGTGTCTATGTTGAAGCCTGAACAGTGAATAGAAAGATGAGAAAAAACATTAATGCCACAGAAAGGAATACAGTGATAGAAGGAAGTAGAGGGCTAGAGAGAAAGGGAAGACACAGAGGGCTATAGAGAATAGGAAGACACAGAGGGACAGAGAGAAAGGGAAGACACAGAGGGCTAGTGAGAAAGGGAAGACACAGAGGGTTAGAGAGAAAGGGAAGACACAGAGGGTTAGAGAGAAAGGGAAGACACAGAGGGACAGAGAGAAAGGGAAGACACAGAGGGCTAGTGAGAAAGGGAAGACACAGAGGGACAGAGAGAAAGGGAAGACACAGAGGGTTAGAGAGAAAGGGAAGACACAGAGGGACAGAGAGAAAGGGAAGACACAGAGGGTTAGAGAGAAAGGGAAGACATAGAGGGACAGAGAGAAAGGGAAGACACAGAGGGCTAGTGAGAAAGGGAAGACACAGAGGGTTAGAGAGAAAGGGAAGACACAGAGGGCTAGAGAGAAAGGAAAGACACAGAGGGCTAGTGAGAAAGGGAAGACACAGAGGGCTAGAGAGAAAGGGAAGACACAGAGGGCTAGAGAGAAAGGGAAGACACAGAGGGCTAGAGAGAAAGGGAAGACACAGAGGGACAGAGAGAAAGGAAAGACACACAGGGACAGAGAGAAAGGTAAGACATAGAGGGCTAGAGAGAAAGGGAAGACACACAGGGACAGAGAGAAAGGAAAGACACACAGGGACAGAGAGAAAGGTAAGACACAGAGGGTTACAGAGAGAAAGGGAAGACACACAGGGACAGAGAGAAAGGGAAGACACACAGGGACAGAGAGAAAGGTAAGACACAGAGGGACAGAGAGAAAGGGAAGACACAGAGGGACAGAGAGAAAGGAAAGACACACAGGGACAGAGAGAAAGGTAAGACACACAGGGACAGAGAGAAAGGGAAGACACACAGGGACAGGTTCAAGATAGAAGAGAAAGGAGGGAGGTGGAAGGGGTAGCAAAATATGACGGGAGGAAAGGTGAAGGAGGAGGGAACACACAAGGGAAATCAGGAAAGGAATGAAAATTGAGGGTGGGGGAGGGGGTTGATTAAGGGTAAGATAGAAAAAAGGGGTAAGGGGTTAAAAAGAGGGAAAGGGGAAGAGAAAGGGGAGGGTATTTTAGGCTCTGAGGATGCAGGATTTCTCACCTTGGAAGTAGAGCTCGAATATGAATGAGTCAACATTCAAACTTCTCCCTTCACCCTGTGAGAATAAGACGGATTGGGTTGCGTAGGCTGTGGTTGCTATGTGTAATTGCTCAGGATCGTTCTTGAAGGGGTAGATGGCAACGTTTACAGCTCCTAGAGAGAAACAAACAAAATGAAAACAAGAAATTGTGATACCAGGAATAGGTGATGTGGCATTTCAAAGATGTACTACATCACAGGGCCATCTGCCATGTTCGTACATAGCAGCAGAGATTGACAATTCCATGGAAACATACCACATGCTCAGAACTATTGCTGTTCCAAGACACTGTGCAACACGGCCAAAGAGTGGCAAAATCTCAATTGGTCTCATGCTTCATACAGCTTTGCCATCTCTATCACGTATCATCAGTGGTGATTGCCATAGCAACATCCAATTTACCACTACATTAGGATCTACAAACCTTCAACAGGAATGGTGTGGATGACTTGAAACATCTGCATGCCTTCATAGCGGAAGATGTTGACAGAGCTGGTTCGATTTATCACCACAAGAAAGAGTTGATCGTAGATCTCCATGAACTCCAGGGATTGAACCCTGAAGCCAGGAATCTCCTGCACCAGGTCAACTGTTGAACCATCCTCAGGATCATACTCATAGCTGGAAAGATGGTAGGTGTGAAGAGAGAGGGGTGGATTAGGTGAATAGAGAGGGGAGTAAACTGATGACAAATGACTGAATGGACAATTGGAAGGACAAATATGGAAAGTGGAAAGATTAAACATATTGAAGACAGGAAAGAACATGGATGAAAATTGTGGGGAAATGAACAGATATGGATGGTAGGATGAACGGATGAACGGATGGACAGATGGATGGATGAATGATTGGATGGATGGATGAATGATTGGATGGATGGATAGATGGATGGATGGGTTGATGGATGGATGGATGGATGGATGGATGGATGGATGGATGGATGGGTTGATGGATGGATGGATGGATGGATGGATGGATGGATGGATGGATGGATGGGTTGATGGATGGATGGATGGATGGATGGATGGATGGATGGATGGATGGTTAGATGGATGGATGGATGGATGGATGGATGGATGGATGGATGGATAGATGAGTGGGTGGGTGGGTAGATACATGTAGATGTCATGCAAACTACCTGTAAATAGACACTGGTATGTCATAATTCTCCCTCTGGCCCTCAAACTCATTAGCGAAAGCAACAAAGCAATGTCCCTGAAATTGCTTGACTGCCACATCGGATGCTGCAGACGTCGTAATGACCACTTCCTTGACAAAGTTTCCCCAGATGGCCGACTCCACGAGGAATGTGCGTTGATTTGTGTCCAGCCGATTGGCCACTGCCAGATGCAGCACACCATCATAGACAAACGGTTGAATCTACAGGCAATCAACAAGAAAGCATTGAAGATGAAGTTGGCTTTCAATCTGATTTTTAAAATTAATTACACATATTAGTTACATGTATATGTAGCCCGATTACCCATCTCAAATTGCAACATTCTTGTATGGTGGGGGATAATATATCATAGAAAACACCAATTTGACAGGTCCACATTCTACACATATGCCTCCACTTCAATGCTAACTTCATCTTGTTTAATTGATAATCATCTATGCTTAGACAGCTTGAACATTTGGTTAAAATTGGACCATTGAATTCTTAAAAACATGCATGTTTTGGAAAAACTATTACACTCTAGCATTTTTTGACAATGTTCATTGACCTTAGACCTTTTGCTAGCCAGGAATTTTTACCTAACTTATTATCAGTCCATCTAAATTTTATGCTCTAGCATGGTGTGTTATCACATTGTGTTGGAATGGAACCAGTGAATTTCTCAGTTTGGCAACATTCATTGACCTTTGAGGACTTTAGCCTTAAATCTCATGAAACTATCTTCACACAGTGATCCATCATTGTACCACTTTGAGTCAATTTTGGACCATTGTATTTCTAGATTTTAAAAAATTAACAATGTTTTGCCATTATTGCCAGCTAAAACGAGCAACTTACATGCATTAATAACAATCCAATTGGATGGTTTGATGCTTTTACATGTACTAGTTACAATACCATTGGATGGTTTGATACTATTGCATGGACAGGTTAGAATCATATTGGATGATTTGATGCTATTGCATGGACTAGTTAAAATGCCATTAGATCGTTTTATGCTATTGTATGGACTAGTTAAAATCCTATTGGATGGTTTGATGCTATTGCATGGACTAGTTACATACCACTAGATGGTTTGATGCTTTTTGCATGGACTAGTTACAATGCCATTCGATGGTTTGATGAAATGCTTCTACTAGTTAGAATCGTAGTGGATGGATTAATGCAACTGCATGTGCTAGTAGCAATCCCATTTCAGAAAGTTTCTCCATTCTGGACTAAGGGCAGATTGCTCTGGTTTACAAAGTTCACCATATTGCCATCAACAATCTTCATGTGGTAAAAGTGGCAACAAGAAATAGTTTGCAAGAACGCAGCTTTGAGACCCGCATGACACCATACCTTCACTGCTCCCAGTGTGTCGATGAAAGCATGATGAACGAACCCTGTCGCCGTGGTCGCCATGCAGTAGATGACTGACTTGACCACTGAGGTGGCATTTCCCTCTGAGACTGACCGATGATTGGCTATGGCCAGGCAATGCTGGTTGAGAATGGGGTCCACGTAGTGGTCAAGGGCAACTGACCCCACCCCATCCAGCCGCTGGTACACCAAGAAGTCATCGTCGCTAACCGACCAGACAAGGATCACAATGTAGTGGTCATCAATACCTTCAAATTCACCCAGGGACACTGCAAAAAAGGAACCGCAATGGGTTAACTCCTGTGCCAAACAAACTGGTGCTCCATTGGTTGAGTGGTAAATGAGATCAGGTTATGTTACGATACAGTTGATGATACTTGCAATTATATACAAAGGCTGGATCTACATTAGAACGCACTATTGTGTGCAAAGGCTGGATCTACATTAGTAAGCATCATTATGTACCATGGCTGATCTACATTAATACGCACCATTATATACATAGGCTGGATCTACATTAGAACGCACTATTGTGTGCAAAGGCTGGATCTACATTAGTAAGCATCATTATGTACCATGGCTGATCTACATTAATACGCACCATTATATACATAGGCTGGATCTACATTAGAACGCACTATTGTGTGCAAAGGCTGGATCTACATTAGTAAGCATCATTATGTGCCATGGCTGATCTACATTAATACGCACCATTATATACATAGGCTGGATCTACATTAGAACGCACTATCAATGTGCAAAGGCTGGATCTACATTAGTAAGCATCATTATGTACCATGGCTGATCTACATTAATACGCACCATTATATACATAGGCTGGATCTACATTAGAACGCACTATTGTGTGCAAAGGCTGGATCTACATTAGTAAGCATCATTATGTACCATGGCTGATCTACATTAATACGCACCATTATATACATAGGCTGGATCTACATTAGAACGCACTATTGTGTGCAAAGGCTGGATCTACATTAGTAAGCATCATTATGTGCCATGGCTGATCTACATTAATACGCACCATTATATACATAGGCTGGATCTACATTAGAACGCACTATCAATGTGCAAAGGCTGGATCTACATTAGTAAGCATCATTATGTACCATGGCTGATCTACATTAATACGCACCATTATATACATAGGCTGGATCTACATTAGAACGCACTATCAATGTTCAAAGGCTGGATCTACATTAGTAAGCATCATTATGTACCATGGCTGATCTACATTAATACGCACCATTATATACATTGGCTAGGTTTACATTAGAACGCACTATCATTGTGCAAAGGCTGGATCTACATAAGTACTCACCACTATGAACAAACGCTGGATCTCTGATGGGCTCGGTGTCACTAGACAGGTTCTTGAGCGACACGCAATCCTTGTCAAACTTGGACGTAATGATTGCCAGGAAGAGAAAACCTCCTTCACTGAAGAAGGCTGCGTCCTGGGCATAGTCAACTTGGAGCTCCTATCAGCACACAAGCATAGCAACAGATAAGGAAACTTGGATAAGGGCAACCAACACATGAACATCACAGAAAAGGGTAGGCACATAGTCATATCCAATGTGAAGTTATTCTTGACTGGACATCACATTCCTAGCACTGAACCCTAATTATAAGCCATCCAGTACAACTCCATTAATTCCCAAGCATGAATGATCATTTTGACATACTGCATTACACACACAGCCATACACGCATGTATTCATGTGCTTAAAATAACATAATGCATAAGAAATGGAAATGCTGCACTGGGTTCACTGTTGTGATAATTACAAAGACATAAACAGATTACTCCTGATCTTATGTATATTTCTTAAGTGTTTGAGATAACTTGCAAGTTATTCAATAAAACAATGGCTACATGTGAGCTTGACCCTTGCTGTCAGATTTTGTGGGTTGAATAAAGTGTTATTTCTAGTTTGAACTCTCTAAACAATTCTGTTAGATATGATTGGGCAAACTAATGCAACCATATACTAAGCACACTTTCTATTTCTCTTGTGTACCATGTACAAGCAAGACCCCACTAGACCATCAAAGTACTGACCTTGAACAAGGTATATTTGCCCAGGGCTTCACTCCAGTGGTAGAGGTTTGAGTAGGTACATATTAACTACTGACCTTGAACATGGTATATTTGCCCAGGGCTTCACTCCAGTGGTAGAGGTTTGAGTAGGTACATATTAACTACTGACCTTGAACATGGTATATTTGCCCAGGGCTTCACTCCAGTGGTAGAGGTTTGAGTAGGTGCATATTAACTACTGACCTTGAACATGGTATATTTGCCCAGGGCTTCACTCCAGCGGTAGAGGTTTGAGTAGGTACATATTAACTACTGACCTTGAACATGGTATATTTGCCCAGGGCTTCACTCCAGTGGTAGAGGTTTGAGTAGGTACATATTAACTACTGACCTTGAACATGGTATATTTGCCCAGGGCTTCACTCCAGTGGTAGAGGTTTGAGTAGGTGCATATTAACTACTGACCTTGAACATGGTATATTTGCCCAGGGCTTCACTCCAGTGGTAGAGGTTTGAGTAGGTACATATTAACTACTGACCTTGAACATGGTGTATTTGCCCAAGGCTTCACTCCAGTGGTAGAGGTTTGAGTAGGTACATATTAACTACTGACCTTGAACATGGTATATTTGCCCAGGGCTTCACTCCAGTGGTAGAGGTTTGAGTAGGTACATATTAACTACTGACCTTGAACATGGTATATTTGCCCAGGGCTTCACTCCAGTGGTAGAGGTTTGAGTAGGTGCATATTAACTACTGACCTTGAACATGGTATATTTGCCTAGGGCTTCACTCCATTGGAAGAGGTTTGAGTAGGTACATATTAACTACTGACCTTGAACATGGTATATTTGCCCAGGGCTTCACTCCAGTGGTAGAGGTTTGAGTAGGTGCATATTAACTACTGACCTTGAACATGGTATATTTGCCTAGGGCTTCACTCCATTGGTAGGGGTTTGAGTAGGTACATATTAACTACTGACCTTGAACATGGTATATTTGCCCAGGGCTTCACTCCAGTGGTAGAGGTTTGAGTAGGTACAGGCTGGCTCACTGGTGGCCAGAGTGAGCAGAATGTCGTTGGGGCTGGCCTTGGCCAGGAGGAGCCACTGGACTCCGTTAAAGTAGAACCCTCGCCACTTGGCCCTCCCGTTAGTCTTGGTTGTCTGGACTAGCTTTGGGTACCGCAGGATGTAGGCTTGGTCTGCAGATGGACAGGTGCACAATCAACAGGAAAGACATGCATGTGACTCACTCATTAATACTCTTCTTGTTTGGTTAGCTCACCCTCTTTTTCCATGAATGCACCATAAATAAACTCATCTTTGCTTCCTGAACCCTGCAATAGATGGCAGATTAACACATAAATGTCCTTGCTGTGCAGAGCCCCCCCATAAAAAATCCAGCAAAAATGTGTACCTTTCCAGTTTGTAATGCATATCATTTGCATGTACATGCATGTTTACTATTGCAAAAATAATACAGTGTCGTGATAGTATAAGTCATCACAACTTTGGTCTAAATAGTTGCATGAGACTACAGAGGAAAGAGGTCTGAAATCTTAGAGCGATATCTATGTGGGTTTCAAAATGAGTTTGGAAATGTTGAGCCCCCCCCCCCCCCCTAAGCCTGATGAGGGTGGACCCTTTCATGCTGCCATCTCCAATCCTAACAAACTAACATATATATAGCTAATGGAGCAGTAGCTAGTCTGTCTCCATACCTTGGAAGGCATCATGCATGTTCTCAAGTAAGTCGCACTGATCATCCAAGAAGTCATTGAAGTCATCCAGACCCAGTGTATTCTGGGTACGCAGGTACAGGTCCACCACATCCTCACCGTCTATGAAAGCAGATGTGGTGATGTTGGAGAAGGTTGGCCCTGATTGTAGAGTCAGGGTTCCAGCCAGCGTCTGGTCACCAATATTAGTCAGCTGAGGAAAGCAAGTGTGATGCCTGCTATGAGGAGCACTTCAAACTCTACACTCCTGCAACTACAAGACATTTTCCAAAGGGTGTGGTCACCAATGAACAGCCTAAAGGTATGCCTCTGGCCACTTTGTGGCAGAGGCATAAATATCAACGAATTAAAGAACACTTCCAATTTCTAACCCTACTTTTATCCCACAACTACTCCTAAGATCACCGTTTCACAAATTTCCCAATGAAGAGGTAGAGAAAGTCTCATATGAGAGAATACTTCATTTCATCATATATGACCTCACTTGGCCTAAATAAATAATAATAAATAATAAATAATAATTTTTGAAGCAAGAAATTAATAATTGGAGACCAAACTATTTCAAAGGCAATTAGAGATGGGTCAATCAAATAATACAATTATGGCCAAGTACCTGAGCAACCATTGAGTGAGCCTCATATCAAGCACCAAACTTTAGTCAAAACACAGGTCGGTGCACAGATGGACAAAGATAATTTAGACTGGTCAACATCCGGAAGTAATACTGATAAACACAGTGAGACTGGTCAACATACTGAAGTAATACTGGTAGACACAGTGAAGTTAGACTTGTACACATACTGAAGAAATACTGATAAACACAGTGAGACTGGTGCACATACTGAAGTTAGACTGATAAACGTACTGAAGTTGTGTCAATTTCCACAACATCTGCCCCCTGCACAGTGCCAGTGACATCCATGTTGCCATCAAACTGCACACCATACTGGAAAGTCTTGGCTGCAGTGACCGTCTGGTCTCTGGATCTGGTCATCACGGTGGTCGGAGAGAAGTCCAGCCCACTGCATGCACCGGACACCCTGTCACATATCCAACATGAGGGGTTTTACAACTCTGATTATATGAGTGCTGCAGTCATCATTGCAACACTGAGAATTAATTTAGTGCTTAACCCATGCTCATTTCAACAACTGGTTTATCTGTCAAAGCTCTTAAAGCAACAACAATAGGGTCTTACAGGAACTGACATGGACATACATGGACCCAGCACACAGTAATGTAACCCTACTGAATCCAAACTATCCTCAGCCAGGGAATACAAAAAACAGTTGATTTAATTTTCAACAAATTTCAAGCATGGTTTGGTTCTCCCATCCAACAAGTCAAACTATGGATATGAAAAGAGAAATACTATTGTGCTACCGTTCTGACCATCACGCCAAAGTCCAGGTGCGGCTTATACGTGGCCTCAGCAAAAGTCTGGTCTTTCAACAATTTTATACATGTATGGAACGATGCATTGTGTGACAACATTCAACAACAAAATAGATGGCTTTGACACAATTGACGTACCGTTGAAACGATCTCGATCACATCACCAGAATAATTACCGGTTCTAAGAAAGCACCAGGACAAGTATTTGTCCAAGATAATTCAAAGATACCGCTGAGGAGAAGGCTAGCAAACTCTGTTAGATGGGAGCCGCTATTGCCGCTATACACTGTCACGTGTATACCACAGAGATTTTTTTTTTTTATCTCCGCGGTATACACATGACCATGTATAGCGCCATCTCGCGGCCACAGAAGCAATGGCGGCTTCCATCTAACGGCGTTTGCTAACAATGTTTGCTAGCTTTCTCATTAGCGGTATCTTTGACTTGTCTCAGACAAATACTAGGCCTGGTGCTTTCTTAGTACCAATCATTATGCTGGTGATGTGATTGAGATCGTTTTAACGGTACATCAATTGTGTCAGGCTTTCAAAGCCATTTGTTTTTGTTGTTGAATATTGTCACACAATGCATAGTCCCATACATGTTTATACGTGTTGATAGACCTGATTTTTTTTTTTTTTTTAAATTGCATGCTCAAAGTCAAGGTGCACCTTATACGCGGGTGGGTCTGCTGGTCAGTATGGTACTTGGAAAGCTCATGCCAAATTCACCCCACATACGACAGACAGGAGGGTAGCCACTGGCTTGGTTTTGTAGCTGAATTGCCCTATTTCAGATCATTTTCCCTAAATTTAATCCTTACCATCTGCTGGTAGGCTATGGAAAATAGAACATGAATTAGATAAGTGGTTAACTCACACCAAATTTGCCTCAAATGTGACCGTATCAAAGGTGATCTCTGGCTCAATTTCGTAGCTGCTTGACAGGAGAGCAGCGTTGGCATTCCAGTCAGACACGTCCACACCATCAATCTCAATGTCATCCTCAAAGTTGAGGTTCTGTCCATCGATGACGAGGTCGGAGCTGAATGTCTTGAACCCTGTCACTAGCTGCTCACTGTTAGTCACCATCACATTGTCAGAGATGTCAACACTATCCACCATCCCGTCCACTGATAATTCACCTACAATAAGACCAGGAGAAAATACATCAAAAGCTTTACTATATCCACTTATGTCATCTACAGCAAGACCAGGAGAAAACACATCCCCCCCAAAATGCCAAAAATGGATCAAGCCTCATATCAAGCTAATATCTTCATCATACCATCAATGGTGATACACTGAGTGAAGGTATAAGGTCTCATGTCACACTTATGTCTGTCATACCTCCTATGGTGATGCACTGAGTGAGGGTACCGGTATAAGGTCTCATGTCACACTTATGTCTGTCATACCTTGTATGGTGATGCACTGAGTGAGGGTACCGGTATAAGGTCTCATATCACACTAATGTCTGTCATACCTCCTATGGTGATGCACAGAGTGAAGGTACCGGTATAAGGTCTTATATCACACTAATGTCTGTCATACCTTGTATAGTGATGCACTGAGTGAGGGTACCGGTATAAGGTCTGATATCGCACTTATGTCTGTCATACCTCCTATGGTGATGCACTGAGTGAGGGTACCGGTATAAGGTCTCATATCACACTAATGTCTGTCATACCTCCTATGGTGATGCACTGAGTGAAGGTCTTGACACCATACACAGTATCCACGCCTGCAATCATCCACACCTCCTCATTAAGCTGGTCCATGTTATGGGAGTTGAGAAGTCCTGTGAGGTCCAGTGAGCGGACAGTGAAGCTGGCCCCAGGGTAGACCAATAGGGAGGTGAACACCTTGTCCCCAGTGATGGTCTGAGAGGCTGTACTGCGGCTCCAGTACGATGCGTACAGCGCTGGCAGGTCCACCGTATCCACTAGACCAGTGTAGGTTATGTCCTAATGGAGAAAACACATTAGACCAGTGTAGGTTATGTCCAAATGGAGAAAACACATTAGACCAGTGTAGGTTATGTCCTAATGGAGAAAACACATTAGACCAGTGTAGGTTATGTCCTAATGGAGAAAACACATTAGACCAGTGTAGGTTATGTCCTAATGGAGAAAACACATTGGACCAGTGTAGGTTATGTCCTAATGGAGAAAACACATTAGACCAGTGTAGGTTATGTCCTAATGGAGAAAACACATTAGGCCAGTGCAGGTTATGTCCTAATAGACAAAAACACATTAGGTCAGTGTAGGTTATGTCCTAATGGTGAAAACACATTAGGCCAGTGCAGGTTATGTCCTAATAGACAAAAACACATTAGGTCAGTGTAGGTTATGTCCTAATGGTGAAAACACATTAGACCAGTGTAGGTTATGTCCTAATAGAGAAAACACATTAGGCCAGTGTAGGTTATGTCCTAATGGAGAAAACACATTAGGTCAGTGTAGGTTATGTCCTAATGGTGAAAACACATTAGACCAGTGTAGGTTATGTCCTAATGGAGAAAACACATTAGACCAGTGTAGGTTATGTCCTAATGGAGAAAACACATTTTTAGACCAGTACAGGTTATGTCCTAATGGAGAAAACACATTGGACCAGTGTAGGTTATGTCCTCGTAGAGAAAATATACAGCTCAACCAATTCTTTACTGAGCCTGCATTTTGCGTGCTGGCTTTTCTCAGCTGAGATACTGAGTAGCAGGACTTCCACATAATCTGCTTTAAACTTTGTAATGTAATGTTTTGTGGTTACATAGACACATACCTGAATATGAATACTATATGCTATTTTCAACATGACTGCAACAGAACTTTTACACCACTACATAAATCTGAATCTGAATTCTGAGCTTACACCTCTAGCACCAGCGTAGGTAAGGATCACATTGGCTGTAATTGTCTGCACAGTGCCCTCAGTGGCAGACGTGACCACAGCCCTGGCTGCTAGGTCCGCCACGTCTACTCCATCCACTGTCCCAGTCACTGCCAGGTTCCCATTCACCGTCAGGCCATCTACAGCAACACATAGCCAGCAATAACAGGCTTACAATACAACAATCTTAGCTCAATTTGTTTGTAATATTTCTCTCTTTGACTGAATCTTCTACCTATTGTGTACTTTGTTTTTGTTTTGGTGTCAGAAAAAATATAAAAAAAAGTATCTGGATCAATTTTAGGCCCTCACAGAAAATCAAATTTTAGCTTGGTCTAAAGCCTGATTAACTCTTTAAACTGGTGCGTTTTTTATCTAGTCTGAACAGAATTTGTTTCATATCAATGGCTACAACTTTCTACATGATTCTTTTTTCTGAAAATGCTACCCTGGTATGCAAAAAAATTAGAATACAAATGCTCTTTCTAATCATTTAATTTGTTTCAAATTTGGGAATGATGAACTAGCTAATATCAACGATACTTATGATTGTTTTTGTAGGAAACTGAACTTTTGACATTATCATATCATTCTTTACTTTGTAGGGCATGACTTGTCATATCTGTTCCAGTTGTAATAAAGTAGTTGAGGTCATGATAGCCGTATATTGAAACCAAAAACACCATTCTTGTTGAGACAAAAGGGAGGTCAGTTTTAGTTTTTAAAGAGGTGTTTTACTCAATAAATAAGAGCTCGCTTGCAATGAGCAGGAAGTGACCACTCTGGGGACAGCAATCCTCTATTTCAATGGGTCGTCTCATTTGACCACTCTGGGGACAGTAATCTTTATTTCAATGGGTGGTCTCATTTGTACTAATATTGACTTTCCACTACTCTCCAAAATGTGCACATGTGCGAACAAGCTCGCTTTGTGTCATGCATTCAGAATAATAAAACACCCTAAAGATGAAAATGGACTACTTATCTCAATCTGTGTGAGCAAATTTCACCTAAATACGCTGGTCTGTAGACTTCCTCCCAATACCACAACAAATATCATGAAGAACAAATGTACTCAACTGGCAATAACAATGAGCAAAAGATCAAAAACAGGAGAATACTTTTCTCCTTCAGTAATCAATTTTCATAACCTGATGAAATGACTTTGGGATCTCTCCTGAAACTTTCCACCATATTAGAGGACTTACTTGTGAATGTCTTGACAGCTGTGATAGTCTGCACTCCAGTGTTTTTGACAACATTCTGAGAGAGGTCAAGGATGTCGATTGTGTTGACTAGAGTCACGCTGATGTCTGCCCCAAACCATTGTGGTGCAGAGAAGGACTTCTTTCCTGTGAACACTTGGTCCTAGTGGGGGGCAAAGTCAAATAACAGATGCACATGAAATGACTTCACAAATATAGACCTATGCTTTGGTTCACTCCAAAGGAAACAAAACCATGAAACCATGAAGGTTTGAGGACAAATAATTAGTTGTAAATTATCATGTATTTCTGAAAATTGTGATCTAAAAATAATCCAATGTGTTGCCAAATTATGGATACAGAGTTGGGAATCACATACTATAATATAATATTAATATTTTCCAGACATTCTGCTCACATCACATTCATGCATCTCATAGTCTCAATATCCCTGCACATTCCTGAATATGGAATGTACCACCAAAGAAAAACATCATTTATAATAGTATGGAGGAACAAATGCAAGGTTAAGCAAACAAACTACATTGGGAATTTGCAGATCAGTTTCATCCACTATAAACTTGATACTTTGATGTGATAGCGGATATTGCAGATAAAAAACAGGTGTAGCTGTTTCTTTTATTATTTTCCTTTGTAAACAACTACAAGTTTGGAAAGAGTACAGTCACATCGCAGAAAATGAATAGGAAAGATCCTCAAGGAATTGTTTGGCACACCGGTCTATCTGCTAATGCTGCATCCCTCCTGATAAGAATCCCATCGACTGTGGCTGAGACAGTGACATCGTCTTGAGAATGGACAGTAGCAAAGTCAACAGCAACTGTCAACAGAAGACAACAAAATGCACTTTAAGTACATTCACTTCAATGATAATCAACAGAGACAATCTCCAACAGATGCACGCTATATTATCTATGCTAAATCAAAAGCATTTCCTAACTACATCAAAAAAAGGCTGGTTAATATTTGCCCTCTCAGAACTGGATGTGAAAGGATTGGACCATCCCCCCAATCCCCATCCAGAGCATTCCCCACAATATAGCAGACATATACAGTGCTAATGCCTGAATAGTTTCTACATATAGCAGACATATACAGTGCCAACACTACAATACGGTCTCTATCTGTCCAGTGGATGACTTACATGAGTAGGAATCGTCAGTGGTCTTGGCCGAGTTCGCCCACATGTCCTCCACCACTAGATCGTTGACCGTGGTGCTGACTGACAAATCGCCTTGCAGGTGAACATCCACGCTGGACACTGCTCCCACGACGGTCTGGGCCGCCCCTCCCTGAAGCAGCACGGTGGCAAACCAGTCTGGCACTGCGATGCCGTCAATGGTCACTGGCCAGTGAGACAAGGAATTGGACGTTACTATTTGCTAATTATACACCATATATGAATGCGTTTGGTATCAAGCACTGTGGCAAACCAGTCGGGCACTGCAATGCCATCAATGGTCACTGGCCAGTGAGACAAGGAATTGGACGTTACTATTTGCTAATTATACACCATGTATGAATGCGTTTGGTATCAAGCACTGTGGCAAACCAGTCGAGCACAGCGATGCCGTCAATGGTCACTTGCCAGTAAGGCAAGGAATTGGACATTACTATTTGCTTCTTATCTGCCATGTATGAATGTTTCTGGTGTCAAGTCTTTCAATCGTACTATGTCTTCTCTCACTCCTATGTGAGAAGTCTTTGTGTCCAAACCTTCGTTGTGATTCCAATGATCAGGCAAGAACCACTCCACACTACATACTCAATAAGCCTGAAACAGAGCCTACCCACTCACCAGCAAAGTTGACATTGTTGAAGGTAGCAGCAGCAGCGAATGTCTTGGTGCCAGCGATGGTCTGGGAGCCAGTGATGAAAATGGCTGCATCGTTCATGTCTGACACATCTACTTCGGTGACGGTGCCTGATATCTCCAGGTTATCCTCCACAACCAGCTTCTCAAGGAGTTTGCTCCCTGTCACAATCTGATCACCTACAATGTGGTGAATGGCAATCGTTATAGCTCAACCTACTATCCGTGACCTTTAACAACCAATAAGGGGAAAGTTTCTATATAAAAAAGTAACATTTTAAGATTTGACCTTGAACTGTGATCTTTAATCTTTGACCTACATGACCCAAAATCTAATAACTTAAGTACTCTGCCATATATTTTCCACGCACTAAGTTTTGATGAAATTTGGTCCATTATTTTTTAAATCATTGCGTAAACAAGATTTAGACGGACAAACGTACGGACAAACAACCCAGAAATATAATGCCATTAGGCAACTTCATTGCGGAGGCATGAAAATAAATATGTAAATCTTAATGACACTATCAGGGAGGAAAATAAGAATAAGCATAAGAATAAAAGTCAACACAGAAACAGACGAGGTGCTGTACAAGCTATACCACAGCCCACCATATAAGGCTGATCAACAGACTGCAAGCACCAAGCTATACCACAGCCCACCATATAAGGCTGATCAACAGACTGCAAGCACCAAGCTATACCACAGCCCACCATATAAGGCTGATCAACAGACTGCAAGCACCAAGCTATAACACAGCCCAACATATAAGGCAGATCAACAGACTGCAAGCACTAAACTATAACACAGCCCACCATATAAGGCTGATCAACAGACTGCAAGCACTAAACTATACCACAGCCCTACATATAAGGCTGATCAACAGACTGCAAGCACCAAGCTATACCACAGCCCAACATATAAGGCAGATCAACAGACTGCAAGCACCAAGCTATAACACAGCCCACCATATAAGGCTGTTCAACAGACTGCAAGCACCAAGCTATAACACAGCCCTACATATAAGGCTGATCAACAGACTGCAAGCACCAAGCTATAACACAGCCCACCATATAAGGCTGATCAACAGACTGCAAGCACCAAGCTATACCACAGCCCTACATATAGGGCTGATCAACAGACTGCAAGCACCAAGCTATAACACAGCCCACCATATAAGGCTGAACAACAGACTGCAAGCACCAAGCTATAACACAGCCCTACATATAAGGCTAATCAACAGACTGCAAGCACCAAGCTATACCACAGCCCTACATATAAGGCTGATCAACAGACTGCAAGCACCAAGCTATAACACAGCCCTACATATAGGGCTGATCAACAGACTGCAAGCACCAAGCTATAACACAGCCCACCATATAAGGCTGATCAACAGACTGCAAGCACCAAGCTATAACACAGCCCTACATATAAGGCTAATCAACAGACTGCAAGCACCAAGCTATACCACAGCCCTACATATAAGGCTGATCAACAGACTGCAAGCACCAAGCTATAACACAGCCCAACATATAAGGCTGATCAACGGACTGCAAGCACCAAGCTATAACACAGCCCAACATATAAGGCTGATCAACAGACTGCAAGCACCAAGCTATAACACAGCCCAACATATAAGGCTGATCAACAGACTGCAAGCACCAAACTATATAACACAGCCCACCATATAAGGCTGATCAACAGACTGCAAGCACCAAACTATAACACAGCCCACCATATAGGGCTGATCAACAGACTGCAAGCACCAAGCTATAACACAGCCCACCATATAGGGCTGATCAACAGACTGCAAGCACCAAGCTATAACACAGCCCAACATATAAGGCTGATCAACAGACTGCAAGCACTAAACTAGAACACAGCCCACCATATAAGGCTGATCAACAGACTGCAAGCACCAAGCTATAACACAGCCCAACATATAGGGCTGATCAACAGACTGCAAGCACTAAACTATAACACAGCCCAACATATAAGGCTGATCAACAGACTGCAAGCACCAAGCTATAACACAGCCCAACATATAAGGCTGATCAACATACTGCAAGCACTAAGCTATAACACAGCCCAACATATAAGGCTGATCAACAGACTGCAAGCACTAAGCTATAACACAGCCCAACATATAAGGCTGATCAACAGACTGCAAGCACTAAACTATAACACAGCCCTACATATAAGGCTGATCAACAGACTGCAAGCACCAAGCTATAACACAGCCCAACATATAAGGCTGATCAACAGACTGCAAGCACCAAGCTATAACACAGCCCACCATATAAGGCTGATCAACAGACTGCAAGCACCAAGCTATACCACAGCCCTACATATAGGGCTGATCAACAGACTGCAAGCACCAAGCTATAACACAGCCCAACATATAAGGCTGATCAACATACTGCAAGCACCAAGCTATACCACAGCCCACCATATAAGGCTGATCAACAGACTGCAAGCACTAAGCTATAACACAGCCCAACATATAAGGCTGATCAACAGACTGCAAGCACTAAGCTATAACACAGCCCAACATATAAGGCTGATCAACAGACTGCAAGCACCAAGCTATAACACAGCCCTACATATAAGGCTGACCAACAGACTGCAAGCACCAAACTATAACACAGCCCACCATATAAGGCTGATCAACAGACTGCAAGCACCAAGCTATAACACAGCCCACCATATAAGGCTGATCAACAGACTGCAAGCACCAAGCTATAACACAGCCCACCATATAAGGCTGATCAACAGACTGCAAGCACCAAGCTATACCACAGCCCACCATATAAGGCTGATCAACAGACTGCAAGCACCAAGCTATAACACAGCCCTACATATAGGGCTGATCAACAGACTTCAATGCCTATTTGTGCATATATTATGACAAGGACGCACCTGTACATTTCAATGTGTCCTCATTAATAGACTCAACAAGCTCGTCATTCACACCACCATCGAGGGCCAGGTTGCCTGTTATATCAACGTCCTCAATAGCCTCGACTGTAGCCACAAAGATGGTGGCACCAGTGATCGTTTGGTTGCCAGCCAGGAGCACAGCATTGTCCAGATCAATACCTGCAACAAGGGGGGTAACAAGAATGACTGAGTCACACATTGAATAAACAACAAGAGGGGGATAATGTAACAAGAAGGACAGAGTCACACATTGAATAAACAACGAGAGGGGGATAATGTAACAAGAATGACAGAGTCACACATTGAATAAACAACAAGAGGGGATAATGTAACAAGAAGGACAGAGTCACACATTGAATAAACAACAAGAGGGGGATAATGTAACAAGAATGACTGAGTCACACATTGAATAAACAACGAGAGGGGGATAATGTAACAAGAATGACTGAGTCACACATTGAATAAACAACAAGAGAGGGATAATGTAACAAGAATGACTGAGTCACACATTGAATAAACAACGAGAGGGGGATAATGTAACAAGAAGGACAGAGTCACACATTGAATAAACAACAAGAGGAGGATAATGTAACAAGAATGACTGAGTCACACATTGAATAAACAACGAGAGGGGGATAATGTAACAAGAAGGACAGAGTCACACATTGAATAAACAACAAGAAAGGGATAATGTAACAAGAATGACAGAGTCACACATTGAATAAACAACGAGAGGGGGATGATGTAACAAGAATGACTGAGTCACACATTGAATAAACAACAAGAGGAGGATAATGTAACAAGAAGGACAGAGTCACACATTGAATAAACAACGAGAGGGGGATAATGTAACAAGAAGGACAGAGTCACACATTGAATAAACAACAAGAAAGGGATAATGTAACAAGAATGACAGAGTCACACATTGAATAAACAACGAGAGGGGGATGATGTAACAAGAATGACTGAGTCACACATTGAATAAACAACAAGAGGAGGATGATGTAACAAGAAGGACAGAGTCACACATTGAATAAACAACAAGAGAGGGATAATGTAACAAGAATGACAGAGTCACACATTGAATAAACAACGAGAGGGGGATAATGTAACAAGAAGGACAGAGTCACACATTGAATAAACAACAAGAGGAGGATAATGTAACAAGAATGACTGAGTCACACATTGAATAAACAACGAGAGGGGGATAATGTAACAAGAAGGACAGAGTCACACATTGAATAAACAACAAGAAAGGGATAATGTAACAAGAATGACAGAGTCACACATTGAATAAACAACGAGAGGGGGATGATGTAACAAGAATGACTGAGTCACACATTGAATAAACAACAAGAGGAGGATAATGTAACAAGAAGGACAGAGTCACACATTGAATAAACAACGAGAGGGGGATAATGTAACAAGAAGGACAGAGTCACACATTGAATAAACAACAAGAAAGGGATAATGTAACAAGAATGACAGAGTCACACATTGAATAAACAACGAGAGGGGGATGATGTAACAAGAATGACTGAGTCACACATTGAATAAACAACAAGAGGAGGATAATGTAACAAGAAGGACAGAGTCACACATTGAATAAACAACAAGAGAGGGATAATGTAACAAGAATGACAGAGTCACACATTGAATAAACAACGAGAGGGGGATAATGTAACAAGAAGGACAGAGTCACACATTGAATAAACAACAAAAATCATACAAAAAATGCACAATAGAAGTGCAAACAATATATCCTATCCAATCTACCAAATAAAAGAGTGTACTGTTTTCTGTTATACTTGTAAGTGCCAACATAATAATCAGACAGTACACAGTGAGAAAAACTACATGACACTTGACCTTTTAAATGTAGTTTTCACTTTCCTATCAAACTGGAAATCCAACTGTCATTTCTAAGGACTTTGTGTTATCACACAATGTCACTGTTTGGTGATAGTCCTCAAATGTACCAAATTAGGACTTATTTGGGTGTGTCTCTTGAGATAGAAACCGAACAAGTAAGTGTGAGGCATATCAGCAAGACCAAGAGCATTTGGGTTTCCTCACTATGAAAGCCAAGGAGAGAATTCATACATGTACAAAGCTTATTGCAGATTCATACTCTAAACAGAATTCACCATATTCCCATCATCCAACTCTATGGCCACATTCCTCATACCGAACAGTGGACGTAAATTCAAAGTGACTTCAAACCCAGATTCAAAACATAAAATTCAGCCTGCATGATTTACACAATCTTGTTTCAAACTCTTTCAGAATACCAAATAAACTAGAGTAAATGACAGCACACAGTCAAGTACATGTATGTCTTTACCTAACTTTGACTTTGTTTGATTATATTTATGAACAAATACTGTTAAATCAAGCTGTATCAACCTATATTTTTCATGTCATCAGAAGGTCATTTTTTTACAAAAGAATTGATCCACATGTGGTACGAAGGAGCTATTGAGATTCATTTCATCATCCTTATTTAGTATAGTATGAAATGATGAGGATGATTATGGGCTTTTCATTAAAAACACTGGTTCAGTCTTAGCCTGCTCTGATGAAGGTGGAGCAATGTTCCTGAGGAACTTCTAGATGTGACACAGTCTCTACAGGAAGCACCATGCAGCAACTCACCATCAATCAGACCGAGAACATTCACATCCCCAACCAGGCTAATGGAGTTGACAAACTGCCAATCTGAAGAGACTGTATAGGCCGATGGATCATCCAGCCTAATGGCATCTGAATAAAGCCGGTCGATTTCAATCGAATTGATGGTTGAGGTCACTTGGATGTTTCCTTGAGATGTGATGGAGGCAAAGCCTTTGGCGCCCCCAATGGTTTGGTTTGTGCCTTGGGTCACAAGGTCAGAGAGTGTCATCGTAGCACCAAAGGTATGCGAGCCTCCAGTCTCAATGGCACCTGCGAACTGGGACACATGTCATTCATGTTATTACAGCATCCTATCAGATGGGTTTGAGTGTGAATTCAGAGAATGGTTGGTATGTTAAACTACAAGATATAGTCAGTTATTATTTACAGTCAAGAGGTATGCCATGGGGAAAGTCACTTGACATTCATTACAGACAAGCGATGTGAGAGGTACTTTTACTTACTTTCAATCCTATTGTTTGACATAAAAAGAAAATTCAATTCTACTGAGCACAACTGAACATATCCGTACATGACATTATGAATACCAGGTGTCACCAGGTATAACCTTTTGACTCTGTGAATCACTGCTTTGCTACAAACATTGTACATGTAGGACTCAGGCAGCCTTGCTGTAGGGGCACTTCTGGCAAGATTTCTGTTCTCAGCAGGCCTTTCACACTCTGTTCTTTAAGTAAGTGGATTCACTGCTCTTCAAACTACATGCCAAAGCTTCTTCTCTGTGGGCTTTGGTTCCTCCACATTGCAAATTATTGGTTCCTCCACATTGCAATCACAGCTTTACCTGAACATTACCTGAACATACAAAATGTCCTCTCCATTTACATACATGTGATATAAAGTAACTGACTCAATTCTGATGAAACTGGTTCTTCATTATTGTACATGCAGCAGTGTCATGTCAACATGTTTCTTTTGTGCCTGCTTTCTTTCCCTTTTACAGACTCTCTGTAGGACAGGGATATATAATATAAATAGCAGAAAATTTTGTATTGGAAAAAACATTTGAAAGGGAATGCAACCATCGATAATGAGTTGAACTGAACAAAGGCATTAAAATCACTTAAACCAATTCACACACATCATAAGGACCTTATATTAAGAACACTACTGCAGTAATTTTGAACTGAAATTCCCTGTAGTGAGATATTATCTGGTTTGGGCATGGTACAACTGACCAATTGAGAGAATGTACACTGCCTCACGCCACTGGCCCATATATTACAAGCCCAATTTTCCTCCCAAATCTGTTTCTCTGCTATTTCTATGCACATTGATTGAGACTGGTGATCAAGGTGCATGGCCTTTCCTTCAATCTGAACAAGCCAATTCTCACCGTTACAGCTCCACTGAAGTCAATCGTGCCAACGGCGTTGATCTCTCCATCACTGAGCTTGATAGCATTATCGTCCAGGTAATTGATGTCCACTCCATTGATCCACCCATCCACAGTCAGGTTGTTGGTGATTGTCAGATCTTTCGCAAATGTCTTCGCACCTGTGCGCGGAGTGGATATTCGGTATTATCCAAACAGTATCAAATGAGTGTGTTTCACAATCAGTTAAATGGATCTATTTAACCTTCCTTTCTGATATTGTTCTGGTATTTTATAAGCAACAAGCCCTACCCTGCATCCCCTCTTCTCTCATTCCCCCTCTTCTCTCATTCTCCCTCTTCTCTCACTCTCCCTCTTCTGTCAATCTCCCTCTTCTCTCACTGAAAGGTAAAACACTGCTCCTGCATAGATCTATCCACAGTCGGTGTAATCTGCACATACATATATAAGCACATTAAATAGTCCATTTCCACCCATTCTCCCCTCTCCTCCTTATTCCACCTCTACTTGCCTGTAATGGTTTGTGCTGTCGTGAAAAACACTGTGTCACGTTCCATCCTGCGTAGATCTATGCCATCCACCCTCCCGGAGATGGTGGTGGTGTTCTGGAGGTAAATGTCCTCAGTGAAGGTGATCTCTCCCGTCACAGTCTGGCGATTCTTGGACGACGTCGGAGCGGTAAGCAGTAGATCCAGACTCACATACTCGTCTGTAGAACAACGCAGCAAACTTGTAAATAACAAGGTGGATTGCGATTTCGAAATGGCCTCATATCATTTGAATTTTTGACCCCCAGAAGACTTTTGACCTCATCATCCTAATTAACACACACTTGGTATTACCCAAGGCTCGTTTGCACAAAGTATGAACTCAATTGATACAGAAATAAAGAAATGAGAGCAAGTTCAACTAAAACTTTAACATTTTTGTAACAGACTAACGGACTACTCGACTAACAGACCAACAGACCAAAAGGCCAACAGACTAACACGCTAACAAACTAACAGGAAAAGTGATTGCTAGGTCTCAGCCGAACTTCGTTCAGGCAAGACAAAAACACCTGGTAGAATATACTCCAAACCATGATGTACAGATCCCTCTACCACTAGACCACTAGACCATAAACTGGTCTCATAGAGGACTCCTTACCTGGAACACTGATGCACAGATCCCTTTACCACTAGACCACTAGGCTACTAGACCACTAGACCGCTAGACCATAAACTAGTCTGGTAGAACTCAGTTTCTCCTGTGGTGATCTCCTTACCTGGAACACCGATGCACAGATCCCTTTACCACTAGACCACTAAACCACTAGGCTACTAGACCACTAGACCGCTAGACCACTAGGCTACTAGACCACTAGACCACTAGACCACTAGGCTACTAGACCACTAGACCACTAGACCATAAACTAGTCTGGTAGAACTCAGTTTCTCCTGTGGTGATCTCCTTACCTGGAACACCGATGCACAGATCCCTTTACCACTAGACCACTAGGCTACTAGACCACTAGACCACTAGACCACTAGACCACTAGACCATAAACTAATCTGGTAGAACTCAGTTTCTCCTGTGGTGAACTCCTTACCTGGAACACCGATGCACAGATCCCTTTACCACTAGACCACTAGACCATAAACTAATCTGGTAGAACTCAGTTTCTCCTGTGGTGGACTCCTTACCTGGAACACCGATGCACAGATTCCTTTACCACTAGACCACTAGACCACTAGACCACTAGACCACTAGACCATAACCTAATCTGGTAGAACTCAGTTTCTCCTGTTGAGGACTCCTTACCTGGAACACTGATGCACAGATTCCTTTACCACTAGACCACTAGACCACTAGACCATAAACTTATCTGGTAGAACTCAGTTTCTCCTGTGGTGAACTCCTTACCTGGAACACCGATGTGGTTGATCTGGTCCCTGATGCACAGACTATCCACAGTCAGGTCTGACGTAAACTTGATTGGTCCTATCACTTTTGGATTAGGGTTGGGGTCATCAATCAGCACGATGTCAGATGGAATATATAAATGATCCACAGTTCCGCCCACTGTGATGTTGCCCTCTACTGTTACTGGACTTGTGAAGGTATAATTTGCTGCAGAAAAAGAATGGTGTTTAAAGATGGTTGTAAATAATGTATAAAATAAAAAAGTAATAAAGATAATTACTATATATTATTCAAATTCAAATCTAGAGCAATTTGACTGCCACACAGTTGATAAATATGGCTCTGCTTTTAGGTAAGCTTATAAACCAAGTTAAAAAGCTCATCTGCCTTTCATCAAAAATCAGGCCAGGCACTGACAGGCATGAGCACGTGAATACACAGGAGTTGCATGTACACAATGCACAGCGTGCATGCTAGCTCCATGCATCCATGATTCGGTCACGACAAGCCCTCAACTCCATTCAGAAACCCACATACTATTTCACTCCTTCTACATTTTATGACGCTAAGAGAGGCTTAGCTTAAGGTTGGAGTTGTAAAGCAGACGATAATGCATACTCACAGTGCAAAATTGGTATTTTTCAGATCCTTTTTGGCCATTTATTAGCTCATCTTCGCGAGCATTGCAGCAACTGCATGGTTGCACATGATTCAATGTGTATGTTCACAGTACATGACCAGGACCGACCAGACAGTATTTCTGATTGGCTGGTGTGACTGACACTGTGATGGAACGATATCTTTCTGATACATGTACCAACATAATATTTGTGTCCCCAACACAAAACAAATCTAGGGCACACCGTGATGGCGCCGATTTACATTACCAAAAATGAAATCTAGGTCAGGGGTACCAGTGAAACTCTTCACATACTTTCTGCACTGCGACCAATTTTTATACCACTGGTAATCACAGAAGTTCTGCACGTACACTGTGTGAATCAATATGCCTTGCTACTGAAATCCATTGCTATAATAATGGATATCATTTTTCTTGTGAGAGGGATAAGAACTTTTGCTTTCATCCCTCCCCCTATCTTTCCCAAAAAATAAAGAAGGGCTGAATCTGACATGGAAACCAGCTTCTCCTTCTGTGTCAATCAAAGTGCTGCTTCATGGCATTAATCTCCTAGTTCTTGAAGTCTCAACAATTACAGCCCTTGTTCTTTTCCTTCTTCTTATGCAGACAGGTTTGTTATAGCACCAGTGTTAATGGATGTCTAATCCTGTTTATTCCCTCACCCTGCTATATGCTCATGGTGCTGAGCTAGGTTTTGGACACTCACCTGCTTAATGTTTGCCTGTATGTGGAATTCAACATTCAAGATTCAAGATTCAAGATTCAATTTATTTTTCCACAAAAAAAACAAATAAAAACAACAATGTAAATTCAGGTACAAAAAACAAAACAAAACAAAATATGATTGACACAAATAATTCATAGAAACAATATTTTTTGTGGAGGGGTCCAAAAAGAAGCAAGGCTTGTAAATATTGGCCACTGTGTGAAGATAAATAAAATTATGATATGTCTAAGAGTGTTTACGAATAACAAGAAGAACAGATTTGCAATTATTACAGTTCCTTGTACTATGTTTGAGTATTACAGTAACAAATAACAACACAATACATTTGTAATTATTATGGTCTTGTGCTTGATGTATATTTGGGTTTGTACAGCAGTACTAATACTTATAACGTAAGTATATATGGAGGTAGGGAATATGGCAAGAGGAGGGTGGGATGTGAGAAGAGGAGTTTAGTTTAGTTGTGGAGGTTGTGTTCCTGTCATGTTGTATGAGCGATACATGGAATATCAACAAGGTAGCAATGTTCTTGAATTCATGTTTAAGTTTTATTGTTAATCTTGTTGTCCAGTATATGATTTTAAAATGTGTTTTTAAGGTAGGATCTGAATATGTTTAGGCTGAATGATTGTCTGATACTGAGGTTGAGAGAATTTTTTGGCCCAGTTTACATAAAAGGACTGTTAGCAAGAAGAGTCCGTGTGCGAGGTAAATGGAAGAACATTGCTTGGCGAGTATGATATGTGTGACATGTGTTGTTTATTGAAAATCGTCTATTCATGTTTGCTGGTAATTCATTTTGCTCTTATTGGTACACATCAACTGAGCTAAGTTGAAAAGATATAAATCATGTATTTTTAGTGTGTTACTTTCAAAAAATACTTTGTTGGTATGCAAGTGAAAATGTGTGTCATATACAATCCTCATTTCCTTTTTCTGAAGTAGGTATAATTGTCTAATTGTGTATAACCGGAGTTCCCTCATGCTAGATAAAGTTCCCCCTGCATTCTTCTTTATAATGTATGTAAAGTAGGCACAGAAGTACACCAATGAGATGAAAGGCCTGCAAGGAGACTAACCTGAGACATCTTGCTGGACAGTCAGTCTGAGAATGCTGGCATCTAGGTCCTCTATGTCCACTCCATCTACCGTGTTGGTGGGAGTAACGGTCAAACCCTCTGTCATGGTTGTACCTCCGCTCAAGGTCATAGGGCCTGTGGAAGAGTAATCAGTCAAATAAGGGGCGTCTTCATTAGCTCGAGCTGGGCAAAATAGCGAGATTGTTTTGATCAGGTTAGCTAGCCAGATCACGAAATAGCTAGCTATTTGCGTCTTCATTAGCCAGATCAGGCAAAATAGTGAGCTATTTGGTCGAGAAAATTTGGTCGAGAAATCTTGGGCTAGATGGAGTTAGCTCTAGCTAGTTCGCGAAATAGCTCGAGCTAGTTCGGAGCGTCTTCATTAGCCTGAAAATTTCTCGATCCCGGCATGCATCAGCGCCCACGAGGCATTGTTTACGTAATAGGTTTTTACACGTCCGTGAATGCGAGCTCACAACCTTAGCCATGCGGTCATGGCCTATTCCTGTCGCACACTGCTGGTATGTGCGAAACTCTGGATAATTTATGCAACCCGAGCTCGAGCTTACGTATCCCGAGTTTCGAGCTAATGAAGACGCGAAAGCAACTTCAGGCTAGTTCCCCGGATCAGAAAAATAGCTCGCTATTTCGTCTGATCGGGCTAATGAAGACGCACCTATACAGTATAAAACAGGAGTATGGTTCCATTACAGTTTGTAAACATCTCCTACCACAAAGGCACAGATAAATGCCCAAACTTGTCTTTGCCTTAGTCCAATATTTTGCTAATTGTGGATGTTTTATAGACTGCAGGGACCATTGAAGTTTTGGATGACCTGTCCAAAACCTACTCAAAACCTAGCAATCAATAAAATTCAGCTCTAGGTCAGGTCCTCGTTCTCATATTGTGAGGGAAGTTCTTAGACTGTATTTCCTAAGTTCCCTTTTCCATGCTATTTACACAATTTAAGTGTTTTGACCTGCAATGGGCTACCCTATATTTAAACTTTTGCGATGAAGGTATAAAAAAAGGGTATAAGGGAAAGAACTACTAGTTAAGTCATTGAAGCCCAACATGTCCCTCTTCCACTGTCATGTTATCTTCAGCATCACCCCCTCACCTGTTATGGTATGGTCCCCATCCAGATATACAGCTTCATCTTTGAGTGTAGAGAGATCCACTCCATCAACCGTCCCAGTCACACTGACATCCTCATCAACTGTGAGGGCAGCATTGAAGGTGTAGGACCCCGTCACAGTCTGATCACCAGCAGTACGCAGCACCGTGGATGAAGTCAAGGTAATACCATCAACCGTCCCAGACACATAGACATCCCCTGTTGAACGTAAACACAGTCAGACAGGCTCAATACAACAGTCTAATAACATATTCAAATGTTTGTTTAATTAGTTTTGAGAAAAGTTGCCAATATCAACACTAGTAGTGCTAGCTGAAGAATGAAAAACCTACTACATGTAACTACATGTTTGCAATCCTGATCCAAAGAACCAGCCTGGTGCAGAGCAGGTGGAAACATACTACTGACCAAGCAAGTGGACACATACTACTGACCAAGCAGGTGGACACATACTACTGACCAAGCAAGTGGACACATACTACTGACCAAGCAAGTGGACACATACTACTGACCAAGCAGGTAGACACATGGGTGCTTTACTAAACCCATCAAAGTTTGGTGTTTGTCATTCATCATGGATCTCTCGACAACCTCTTCCACAACCTCATGCGGTTAAAATTGCCAATGGGTTCAAAGAGCTCTACACCCTATACCACCTATTTTCTAATAATAAGTTGAATATCTTATGAAAACTTAAGCACACCTTTGACAATGCAAACCAAATGTGTTCCAGAAAAACACAGATTGTGAACATGTACTATGCATTCTGTTCACCAGGGCCCCGTTGCATAAAATGTACCATTCATGGTAAATTTGGCATCAATGGCAACTGCCATGGAAACATCACTCAACAGCCAATCAAATTCAGGGTTTCCACAGAAGTTGGAAGCAAATTACCATCAATGGAAAATTGTTATGCCACAGGGCCTAGTTGCGGCAAGTAACAGACCATATGCAAGCACAAACGGCCATGTCAGTGACTAAAGTCTCTCTTCATACCATTTGCTGTGACGCCACCTGTAAATGTCTTCTGCCCGGTGATGGTGTGATCTCTAGACAGGGTCACAATCTCATTTGTGTCCACCCCATTGACTGTGCCATCACAGGTCAGGTTTCCTGCTATACTCAACCCCAGACCAAACGTAATAGGTACAGAGATGGTCTGCATGGGAACAAGACAGGTAGGTGTGATGGTATAGCGATGTGATCTTTGAAGTAACTAACAGTATATAGTAAGGTGAGAGAATCTTTATCTCTTCAACTGTATATCTTGTAACAAACTAAATGTAACAAATTAAAGTTAAGACGTAGATTTGAGTAACACTGTTGTAGTCACAGATGCAGTAACAAACTTGCCAAAGTTTTTAAGCTGCAGGTTAATTCCTATGTCCACACTTCAATAAGAGGTTCATTTGGATACACAGACTGACTGTTATTTTCCCTCCTCTCCGCTACACTAGGGATGAATCTGTGTCCAGATGCAGTTGTGAACATAGTGGGTAAGAAATAATGTCCATGCCTCAGCCTGGAGACGAGGCTACACTAACCTCCTCAATGGTCGTGGTGTTGATCATCTCATCAAGCAAGTCCTGAATGACAAGGTCTCCGTTCACAACGCCTGATGTAACGCCAAGGCTCCCCGTAGTAAGATCAAGTGGGGAGATGAGAATGTTAAATGTCTTCTCACCTAGAGGGCCAACACAAGGAAGGGAAAAACAAATCAAAGATATGAGTGTTATGAGCAAAATCTACAATGGACAAACAATGGCAATGTTACAGTCACCATGCAGCTAATAGAAAAATCAGTTACAGTCACCATGCAGCTAATAGAAAAATCAGTTACAGTCACCATGCAGCTAATAGAAAAATCGGTTACAGTCACCATGCAGCTAATAGAAAAATCAGTTACAGTCACCATGCAGCTAATAGAAAAATCAGTTACAGTCACCATGCAGCTAATAGAAAAATCAGTTACAGTCACCATGCAGCTAATAGAAAAATCAGTTACAGTCACCATGCAGCTAATAGAAAAATCGGTTACAGTCACCATGCAGCTAATAGAAAAATCAGTTACAGTCACCATGCAGCTAATAGAAAAATCAGTTACAGTCACCATGCAGCTAATAGACAAATCGGTTACAGTGGATATTCACCCATAGCGCAACTATTCAGAAGCTAGAGGACAAAAACTAATCTTGTTTTAGGCTGCAAACGCTGAGCTAAAATCTTGTAGTATAGAGGTTAACAATCATGCTACGCAGACAACCAATGCTGTTTTTGCGGGCTTGAAGCATTGAAGGTTAACCATTCTGTGACCACAGATCATATTCTTGTTTGTTTCCAAGATCACACAAAGGAATCTAGACATGATAAATACATTGAAGTAAAATAAGACTATGACCTGGGATGATTAAAGACGTGTTCTGTCCCACTATCATGACCACCACTATAACCTTGTGCCAGGAATTCTATTGTGCACTATTCTCATGGATACTTGAAGTTATTTTGAAAAAGAGAGGCTATGTTGACAAAAGTGATGTATCTATATAAAGCTTGAATGGCCTGTATTATGTGTCTGACAAGGCACACATCCTTTTCTTTTGTTTCTTGAATTTCATTGGTTTATCAAACTATCATATCGTATACTTTTTCTTAAACAGCCCCCTCAACCATCTATGGTCATTTTCCCTTCCCCATTATACCTGTAACATTCTGGAGAGTGGGCACGTCTATCCAAACGGTGTTGCTAAGTTCAGTGTTCATGGTCTCCACGGACTCATTGTTGGCATCCTTCTGGTTGATAATCCTTTCAAGTTGAGCCTCCTCCTCATTGGTCAATACCACGCCATCCTTCACTTCAACTACCAATCAGGAGAGAGCAGTTGATACATCATTACAACACCACACCATCTTTCAACTACCGATGAGAATGGAACATACATACTTCTCTGTCATTTTAACAGTTTCTAGGCCAGGACAACATACATGATGACATGAGGTCAACATACCATACTTCCTATTCTTGATGACAATGTCTTTAGCATAGTTTCTAGGCCAGGACAACATATAAGATGACATGAGGTCAACATACTTCCTATTCTTGATGACAATGTCTTTAGCATAGTTTCTAGGCCAGGACAACATATAAGATGACATGAGGTCAACATACTTCCTATTCTTGATGACAATGTCTTTAGCATAGTTTCTAGGCCAGGACAACATATAAGATGACATGAGGTCAACATACTTACTTTCCTTGATGACAATGTCTTTAGCATAGTTTATATGCCAGGACAACATACATGATGACATGAGGTCAACATACTTCCTATTCTTGATGACAATGTCTTTAGCATAGTTTCTAGGCCAGGACAACATATAGGATGACATGAGGTCAACATACTTACTTTCCTTGATGACAATATCTTTAGCATAGTTTCTATGCCAGGACAACATACAGGATGACATGAGGTCAACATACTTCCTATTCTTGATGACAATGTCTTTAGCATAGTTTCTAGGCCAGGACAACATAAAGGATGACACGAGGTCAACAACCGTACTTCCTATTCTTGATGACAATGTCTTTAGCATAGTTTCTAGGCCAGGACAACATATAAGATGACATGAGGTCAACATACTTACTTTCCTTGATGACAATGTCTTTAGCATAGTTTCTAGGCCAGGACAACATACAGGATGACATGAGGTCAACATACTTCCTATTCTTGATGACAATATCTTTAGCATAGTTTCTATGCCAGGACAACATATAAGATGACATGAGGTCAACATACTTCCTATTCTTGATGACAATGTCTTTAGCATAGTTTCTAGGCCAGGACAACATACAGGAGGACATGAGGTCAACATACTTCCTATTCTTGATGACGGTGTCTTTAGCATAGTTTCTAGGCCAGGACAACATACATGATGACATGAGGTCAACATACTTCCTATTCTTGATGACAATGTCTTTAGCATAGTTACTAGGCCAGGACAACATACATGACGTGAAGTCAACATACTTCCTATTCTTGATGACAATGTCTTTAGCATAGTTTCTTGGCCAGGACAACATACTTCCTATTCTTGATGACGATGTCTTTAGCATAGTTACTAGGCCAAGACAACATATAGGATGACATGAGGTCAACATACTTCCTATTCTTGATGACGATGTCTTTAGCATAGTTACTAGGCCAAGACAACATATAGGATGACATGAGGTCTACATACTTCCTATTCTTGATGACAATGTCTTTAGCATAGTTACTAGGCCAAGACAACATATAGGATGACATGAGGTCAACATACTTACTATCCTTGATAACAATGTCTTTAGCATAGTTACTAGGCCAGGACAACATATAGGATGACATGAGGTCAACATACTTCCTATTCTTGATGACAATGTCTTTAGCATAGTTACTAGGCCAAGACAACATATAGGATAACATGAGGTCAACATACTTACTATTCTTGATGACAATGTCTTTAGCATAGTTACTAGGCCAAGACAACATATAGGATGACATGAGGTCAACATACTTACTATCCTTGATAACTATGTCATCAGCATCAAATCCCTTCAAGAAGGTGACGTTTCCAGAGACTGTAAACTCGCCAATGTCCTTTCTAACAACATCAGGCAGCACCTTCTCAATCAGCAGATGTCTGTTGGTAATGTTCTCATAAATGATCCTAGAGGAATTGCAGAGGTCAGTTGCTTCTGCGCCGAATGCCGAGACAAGATTCTTAGGTATGTAGTCTATCTTAAACAAATTGAAAAGTGTTGCATTTTGCTCATCATGACTTGCGAGGACAAGATCTGCGGTGTAATTTGCGTATTGCGAGGACATTGCATTAATTGGTATTGCGACGGAGAATGGCTCAAACTGAACCTGGGTCTCTATGAAGCGCCAGCCATCATATTCGTAGAATGTGGCCTCCGTTGGTGTATAGACAACGAGGTTGATCAGCACCTTGTCATTGTGGATGATATGCCATCCACTGATGTCTTCCAACTCCAGGCATTGGAAGGGCACGAAGCGCACAGCATTGTATTTATAGATGACTGATTTGGGCGTTTTCCCTGCAGTTTCAGAGAAGTCAGAATGGCAAGTACACTTTTGTCCAATCACTCAAAAGCATTATAAAAGGATCTGTTAACACAATGAATTCATTCATGGATTGATATAATTTGTTGCCACATTTGCTTACATATTGGGCTCATGTCCCTGAAGTAAAATTATGGAGGAAAAACATTTCAATATGATTCAGAACATAAAATATCCATTAATGTAGGCCCTAGATTTACCTCTGTCAAGAATTGCAGCGGTGCATCGCAAGTAGAAGTTGCTTAACCCATTACAACTAGGATCAATGGTCTAATGGTAGAATTGTTAGGCACACTGACATAAATGGCTGCAGGTTCAAACCTGCTTTGGCACGTTTTCTTCAGTCAGATACTTAATTTACATTGCTGCTCTACACCTAGGATTATATCATGAGTACATGGTACGAAGTGAATCACAATGCTACTGATAGTCCTAATCTTTGTGTATGGGGAAACTAGCTGCACAATACCTTATAAACCAAACCAAAGATTCAAATCTTGAAAGTTAAAACAATAATTTTATATGATTTGTGTACTACTGGTCCACAAACACCAATAGATATACTGGGTAAGTCCAGATTTATTTTGTGTGTAACTATGCTGGCCAGCTGATCATGTCTGGTCCAACCATTGTAACACGGCCACTTATACACTAACACTGACTGCACAGCTTCCTTCATGTGAAGGTTGATTCGTCCTCCAGAGCTGATTAAACACTGCCTTACAGAGAATACAGCATTGTGTCACACTGCGCACATGGACAAGTCAACTCTGCACACTATATAAGCAGAGCATGCAACTATGAGGGCAGTATTGACTCTCAATGAGAACCACAGACACTAGCAGGCTTCTAAGGAAATCCACTCACTCAACCTCTGTACTACATGTATGTTGCTTACAATCACAAACCAGCAGAGCAATGCGTGTCATGGCACCACTTGTATAATAATCAACTTTTACTGCTGATAGTAGTTTGAGCTCACCTCTCTCATCGTATGTGTTTGCCACCAATAGGAAGGTCTCTATGTCTACCCCTGTACCAAAGGTGAAGGCACCGACATCAATGGCGCCATAGGTGGTGATCGTCTGGTACAGCTCAAACTTGTGAAGGTGGAGGTTATAGAGTAGGATAGTGGTGTCTGTCTTTGGGTCACCGTACTCATCAACACTGCTGGCTAGCACCAGGAAGACTCTGCTGTGCACACAGAATGGCACCACCCGCACCAGGTTGGGCTGGGCAAACACCGCAAACATGTCCATGTGACCACCTGTGGGCATGGAGTACTCATTGTATTACAATATGCTCTGAATGGTACCAGCCAAATCAGAGAGCACCTTAAACTCATTCATGAAACCAACTGTGGGGATAGATTACTCATGCTTTTATAATATGTGATATGAACAGCACCAGCCGGACAGAGAGTGAAACAAACTCATTCAGGTAACCATGGCAATTCTTAAAGACTGAATGAATTACACATATAATTCTGAACTTGACCCTAGCCTTTTGACAGGGCCTCTTTTGTCTAATACTCCACAAAATGGATGATAATGGAAGACAGACCAATGAGTGGCCCAGCGACGTGGGCCTGTCCAGTTTACATTTAGAGTGTACACCAATCATTATTCATGAAGATTTAAGTTAACCATGTGCATATTCAATGTTTGCCAGGTGATCTGGCAATGGAGCTGTGGTCATAGTGTAAAACCTACAGCATAATGGATGAATCTGCTCGTTCAGAGTGAGCTATCACTGTGCAGACAGTTTATGTAATAGGCAATATTTAAGGCAGAGCCATTGGTTGGTTGTTTAGCTAAGCTATGCAGCTTGCCCAGTACCGGTAAGTATTTTATTACCAGCCAAGAAAGCCTCCCTCAAAGGCTAACTGAACTTGACCCAACATCTGGTCAGTGGATCGGTTCCAATAAGTACATTGAAAAAGGTTCAATTTTTAACACATAACATTTAAACAAACCTGTTACCAATGAATGGGCTTACAAAGATAACTGAAAATAAAGACGCATAATTCATTGCAAGTGAAAGTAATTGAGCACGAAATCGAGTTGAGTCCTGCCTTTCCATTCAAACATCACAGCAGCCTCGCCATGAACGCTGGTCTTGAGCATCTCAGCCACGATGATGAACTGTGTGTCACCCCCGACAATGGTCTCCACAAGCTTGGGCTGCCCAATGAGAACATGCTGCTGCTGAAGGAATGTCTGCGACACAATAGGCTCAGCCACATTCCAGAGGTAGACAAAGAGCCCCGCACTGCGGGCCGTACCTACAGGTGGGCAGAGAAGGTGGTGATTAATCCTCTCAGTCCCACATCCTATAAACTGTGTTGTGATCGTCATGGCACTATTATCACTCAGTACTGAGACGGTTAAAAGTCAGGAGTAGTACATGAAGTGGGAAGCAACTTTACCCGATTGTGCTAGAATGTAGTAAGCGAATATCTACGTGTATACAGGAGAGTGTACACAAGTTTTGCCAGATCTCACCTAAAGTAAAAGAGTCTCTGTAATCATGAAGCGCCATTAAAAGCCAAAGGTGAACAATGTTTTGAATTCATTACCACCCATATAATGCATTTATTTGCTACAATCTAACGCCTGTTGTTCACAGCCACAAATATCAACTATTTTCTGTGAAAACAGGCTGTCATCATGCTTCTAGATGGTGAATAGACCATAACTACCTTAAATCTAAAGGGGATTCCTTCTCCTTACTAGTTGTTAGACAAGAATTCTATAGAATGGAAGTAAAATGTACAACCCCTCACTAATAAAGATTGGATCAATAAAGCTTGTTTTAATACGTAATGTGGTATTACAACAGATCATTTATTTATTTTAAATAGAATGTGTGAGCCACTTGAATGTCCGTATGTCAATAGCCACATGCAAACTCTGCTTAGAATTTATTCACTTATGCAGACGATTAAACTTGGCAACAGTGATATTGCTAAAGGAACAGCATTGGGATAAAGATGATAGACGAAGGGGGCAATGTATTATGTTTTCAGTCATCCATGTCGAGGATTTTTTTTTTTTTTTTTTTTTTTTTGCGGGGGGGGGGGAGGTCTTCATTAGTTATTGCCCCTTTTTATTTTTGCTGCTGCAAGAAATAAGATGTGTTGATAAATAGATGGAAAATAAATACATGTATGCCCCTTACAAAGATCAAAACTGTCCAGGCAGATAAACTTACCATCCCCATGCTGAGCCACCAACACATAATAGGTATCCTCATAGATGAAGAAATCAACGTCCTGGACACCAGGTGCATCTTGGGTAATGGCCAACTCAAGCTGCTCAGTCTATAATGCAAATATATCAAGAAACACCTCAGTGGCATATCTAGGATTTAAGAATGGGGGAGGGACAGATCAATATTTGGGGTCAGAACTTCCTCCTCTCCCACACAATGATACACATTTATATACATGTACCCACACCACAAAACACATACATTGTGAGTTTTAGATTATAGCAGGAATTTCTTCATAACTACAAGTTGTTGTTTTATGCCCCAAAATATAGTGAAACAATGATATTAATAATACTAGCATGCCCTGCAAATGATCCGCAAGAATTTAAATGACATATCTGAGAAATATTTTCTAATAACAGATCTTTATTAAGCCTGAAGAATAATGGTAGATCCCAATCAACAAGACATGATATTAATGTATCAGCAAGTGATTTTATGGTGCTAATTAATGTTAAGAGACTCTAAACCCAATAATACATCCATACACTGTTATGTTGGCATCATACAGAGAGATGTAATTTAAACAATCCAAGACATGTGGAGAGTGTTATCCGCCCACTTCACTCTTACGTACAATTTTGACCTGCACATACTAGAGAAAGTTCGAGGGAGAGAGCAAGACATGCCAAGAGAGAGTGACAGAAAACAATTGAGGAAAGAAAAATAAAAAGGGAAAGACATAGAAAAAAAGACTTACAGAGAAACAGATGGAACTTTGGAAGAATGAACAAGAATGCATGAGGGATAATCAGATATGTAGGGCATGATTTGTCTATGAATTCCTCATCCAACTCACCTGTGTAATTACTTTACAACATTGCTCTGCACATGGGAAGAACATACAAGATTAAGAGAGAGAAAGAAGGTGAAAAAGAAAAAAGGCAGAGAAAGACAGTGAAGTAAATGAGTAAGTAGTGAGAGATGGCAGATTGAGATTGAAAAGGAGAAAGATTGTGGTTCTTTTTTATAAGGAAATGAAGAATTACCTGAGTATCAAACTTGTAGACCTTGACCGAGTCACAGAATGATGGGTTGGATGTATTACTTGCATCAGTGATGATGATGTAGAAGTCCGTTCCATAGAAGAGCGACTCTACATCGTTGGGGTAATGCACATCTACAGATAGGATCTTGGTAATCCTTTCCAGCCCAATAAAATCTATTCAGTAAAGAAATGGTTACAACAAACCTCCAAATTAAATACATTATACCATACAGATTTCAAATGAAGTCCACTTTTGAGCGACACAAAACATACCAATTGAAATCACATATACATGTATCTGCCCCTTCAAAACTTTATTCACTTTTTTACTTAGCACTCTAAACACCAGTCATGCTAAATCTTAGCCATGCAACATTCAGACTTTAAGCATGTTTAAAATACAAGTTTGATACATAATGTTATGAGCATCATCCATTTCTTGCATTACCATATACATGTTTTATACACAATTATAAAAAAAAATGCATATTGATTTAACAAGAGAATGTGAGGGATTGACATAAAAAATATTTCTTATGAATCAAATCATACAAAAAGATGACATTTTAAACTTCGTTCACCACGATCTATTCCATATTTCACATTTAATTAACCTTGTCATGCTTGTCCTTACAGTCCTTGGTTGGAGTTTATATCAGGAAGGCGATCAACTGTGTGCATGGTCGATAAAATTATCATGCCGTATTGATACATGGTATCTCGGTTGCTATTCTTTCCGAGAAATGGTTTGTCATTATTGATACTTCATTACTAGCGTGAGTTGCATCATGGGATGTCATCGTCAATGGCATGCTTCAGAATGCAGTCTAAAAATCAAACAAGTCCAGTACGGCGATAGGAGCGTGCAGGCACATTCCCACCCCGGAGTTACGGCCGCTTCGGATGCCCGTGGCCGTGGTTGGCTCAGACAGAGTATTAGTGCGGTTGCAATTTTGTTTATACTTTCTTCTAATATTCCTTAAGTACTAGGGTCAAACAATCCTTACATATTCAGAGCCCACGTAATGTGCAATGGTTCGAGATCACATTTTCCATGTCCAAAATAAAGCACTGACGGATGAAGTCTCTGCATGCTGACACGACTCACGAATGTTTGCTAATAAAGCTACCCTGGAGTGCAGTGCAGTGACAGCCAAGACTAGACTGAGCCTCAGTCTTTCGCTGGATCAAGGAGGTGTGGAATGGTGTGCATCGGAATACAGCGGCAATAACAACACGTACCCGTCCACACTATGCAACATGTGCGATATGCTGAAGTGTAACTTGCCGCCTAAGTCACTAAAAAAAAGAGTCGGAAATCAAAACATACATGCGCGCGCCCATGGCCGAGTAATGCTGTACACTTCCTTCTAGTTCCCTGACTTCTTCCTTTTCTTCTGTATTTTTCCTTGTTCATGTTTTCCATTATTCTCATATGTACATCAGTATCTCTTCTATTTTCCCATTTTCTTCGAGTTTTAGACTTCCTTGCGCCCTTGCAGTAAAAGGGATCAAAACAAATGTTGGCGTCTGACACAAACTATGGTGTGTATAAAAAACAGGTTAGCACTCTGAAATGTTAGCTAAATTTTGGTAACTTACGCGGGCTCTCATCTCAGCTTACACGTCAATAACATAAGGGGTGTTCCACTGGAACTTTATAGTCGTATCTCTCAATGTTTAGGTAAGCCAAAAAGAAAACTGAAAAAGCAGGATGTGTTCAGACCTACAGGACAGATTAGAATTACACCTTACAGAAGTCGAATTGTTGCAAAGTATGTTTCCCGCAGACGGGGAATTTTGCTTCGATGACCCGAGTGTAGTGTCCGACGTACGGAGCGTCGTTGACGACATCGCCCAGAGAAGCGCCGCAAAGGACAGTGAGGTACCGCTGATCGCGATCGAGGCCAAGTTGAGACAAATCTCCTTTTGCATAAAGATTTTGGTCGCGAATCAAGAGACCGCAGCGTCAGATGAAGTGAGTCTAGCAAGTAAAATGATTTTTTCAGATGTAGATCCCTTCCTTCTCCCACACACAACGTATTGTGATGATATTTCTGTCAGTTCTGTTTCACAAGGTAATATTCTAGTCAAACTGATGTATTATGTTATGTTTGACTAGAATTGATGGAGAAGCAGGATAACTTTGTTTTAATTGATGTCTTTTTTAAAGGGGAACTCCAGTCCAAAAACTGGCTGGTATAAGAAGCAGAAAAATCTGAGATGAAGCAGAGCAAAAATATTTTTTTTTACAAATTAACTATGCACTATCAGAAAGCTCTGAATGTTTGATATGATAAGCCTAAAAACTTAGCCTATAGTATGAGTCAGAAAGATATATGGGTAACTTGAGATGAATTGGCAGCTCTGTCTTGAGGCTGTGTTGTCACAGCCTCAGGTGCACATTCCTGCTACATCATACATGTATCATTCTGCATGTCACGACTTTCTTATTTAGAACTGGGGTTTAGAGTTTATCAGTTGTTGACTGTTTCTCTACCCCTTCCCTTTCTGTTCGAACCAAACATCCATGTAATATTTTTGGAGATAAAAAGTCTAATTTGCATGAACAAAGCTAGATAATGATTTCAACAAATTCAATGATAAAGGTCAATTGAGCTTGTTTTGAGCACAAAGAAAAATTGTATTGGAACCGATTTTACAGCATTTGTGTGTGTGATGGCATCTTGGGGATAAAATCAAATAGTGCAGAACCTGCTCGTCATTCGTGCATTATCTGATCTAGTAACAAAGAATGTTTTTTTCTTGTATATGAGGTGTACACGTGCCAGGTTTGATGACCTTGGAAACTTATCTCATTTCAGACTGAGGTCCAGCTCCAGTGCAGCCTGCCAATGGACTATCCTCAATGTTTACCAGATGTCAACGTCCAGTCAAACGCTCTTTCAAGACAACAGTACAAACGATTGAATGATGATCTGAAAGAACATTTACAGAGCCTCGAGAGAGGAGAGCTGTGTGTGACAGAAGCTGTGCTATGGCTACAAGAGAATGCCACAGACTACCTTCAAGCAAGTCTCACAAGTTCTACAAACTATACTGAGAAAGAGAAAGAATCTAGAGGGAAGAAACCGCCATCGTGTTTCACACGTCTGTGGATTCATAGTCACCACATCTACAGCCGGTCCAAGAGGGAGGATATCTTTGCATGGTCCAAGGAATGGGGGCTGACTGGTTTCAGCCTACCAGGGAAACCGGGCATCATCTGTGTGGAAGGACCTCAGGGAGACGTGGATGAATTCTGGCACAAACTCCGCCGGCTGAACTGGAAGAAACTCACCAGCAAGCACAGAGAGGACTTTCCATTGGTAGAGTCTGATAAGGATACCCTTGCTGCAAACTTCAGAGATCAGAGGCACTTTGCAGATTTCCAGGAGATTAACTTTGATGTGAGAGGCTCTCGAGACTACCACATGGATCTGGGACAGTTCTTTCAATATCTTGAGAAGCATGGGTGTGCTGATGTATTTAAAATCCTTCTTGGGGTTGATGGCAGGGTGTCTCAGAAGGAAACGAGCTGAATTATCTTTCAATTCATTCAGATTCTTTACCTTTCTGCCTCCATTTAACTTGAAAGTATGTGAATTATATTTGATTTAGGTCTATGAAAGATGTTCTAAAAAAAAATACATGTACTAGTCTCAAAAAATATTATTCCACGGTGCTCAAGATATCAATCCACTTTTGCAGTAAGCTCGAGCCAAATGACTTTTTCCCGATAGCGATAGTACTGTATCAACTTGTTCATATCGCGATATATCGATAAACTGCCAGAGCTTATTTTGCAATGAGTTTTTGAAGCAGATATAACTTTTTTCAAGATTTGACATAGGTCAATGTTTTCATTGATTTAGAGGGAGGTAAAAATGTTCAGGATCGTCTCTAACACGCTGCTTTATCGATTGCTTTGGTTGGGAAGGGGGGATGTCTTCCAAGCACATTAAAGGTTCCTTTTACTACATATTACAAATCAATGAATCATTGATTTTAGCAATGTCTTTCAAATTGTACATTTTCCTTCCCTTATTGAAGTTGCTAATGTGTGATGGAGTTTTGAACATTGCCTTCAGGCCATGTTGCGTATTACATTCCTGTAAAACCTGTAATTTCAGCAGCACTGCACACCTACATGTACAACATATGTGGGATGTACTTTTTATGCACAAGTAACACTTGTCGCTACAATAAAACAATCCACCCTAAGCATTAACATCATTAACAGAGCCCAACAAAACTTTTTCATGAACACAAGAAAGCTGACAGCTGTGCAACGCATCACAGCATGCAACACACACATGAGTTGAATGCCAGTACATGTACTAGTAACTCAGGAATCCCCGGCAGGCTTGTGTGTCTAGCCTGCCAAAGACAGCTGGATCATTTTACATTTCTGGTGATATTAAATTCGCGCTTGCTCTGTGTTGCACGAAAAGCTAGAAAATTACAGGTTTTGCAGTACACCATAAGCAATGGCATTGATTATAACTGTCATGGCCACTCCAAGAATGCTCAAAGCTCTTTGGCTTTTTCCACAGTAGTTCCAATCATAATAAAGGATTTTGCAGCAGTAGATGGTATTTACCTTCTTCAACCTCGTCAAAAGTGGGTTGAGTCAGGACAATGTCTCTCTTTCTCCTTGATTTTGACTGCAGAGGGCGCTGTTGAGTGTCATGGATGTTTTTCACTTCATTGTCATTGACGCTGTCTGCATACTGTTTGAGTCTGTCCAGTAATTCAAACCCTTCCAGAGTACCTAGAAGAAATGGTGTTATGAATTAAGGTACATGTAGTGTAGCTACAAACTGTATTAGTGGTAACACCATTGTACATGGATAAAGATACAACATAACGAAAATTCTGTTTAAAAAATTTTCTCTGAAGGAATTTTATAGTGACTTTTACTGGGTTTACTTTAATATTACAAGATTTGCTGGAAATGGTATTCATGAGTAGTCTTCTTTCATTCTACGGATTCATCCATTTCCTGTCAGTTGTCCTGTGTTATCTCCTAACACTTCACAACACTGTTTCCCTTATACATGATACATGTATTTCTATTTTTCATTTTAAGGTTGAATCCCCCCCCCCCCCCCTGAAGCTAAACCTGCAGAAAGCAGTGAATCGCATTTGTAACTTTCTTGTGACATGCACAGTTTGTTTTAAAAATTTAATCCGTTTCTGCGATACTTGGGTTAGTTAGTGGTCGTTTTTTTTATACATGACTACCAAATGAGAAAGACTTTGAGAAGGCAGTGAAATTGAATGGTATCATGTCACAAAAATGCATGTAAATGTACATAGACATGCCTCACTGTATGTTGATGGTTTCCTGTCAAGCCCTTTCCCTTTGAAGGCAAATACATGTAGCATCCATGTATGTGGGCACTGTTTTGAGTGCTCCAAGTTTCTCATTATGAATCAAAGCTCAAGATTGTAAAAATCTATTGGAATCTTATTCACAGGGTTTCTGCTTTGATTAGTTAGATTCTTGCGCTACCATAAAACATACAACCTTTATTCATAGTAAACATCAATCTCCTTGTGCAATACATGTACACTTATCTCACTTGGCCCTGTGGTAAGATTGACTAGGGCTTTAATAAACAGTTAAACAACAATTATCTATCTCATTGTATATTGAGCTTGTGTGCTATCAACATGTGCCCTGCTGTGTAGTGCTAGTGGTAGATCAAGGGAGGTAGGTGGTTTAAACCCCTCCTTGGGATCTGAATTTAAAAAGGGGGTAATTGGGGGATTTTGGAAGCTAGTTAAAGGTGGTTGAAATTAGAAGAAAAACCCTTCCACTACCCCCGCCCCCATTTGTTTTTACCTTTGCATCTCTGAACACCTCCTCCCTTCCCCCTGCACCTTTGGAACAGCCACCCAAAGTGAAGATGCAACTTAGAATAATGTCGATGGTTTGAGGGTTATGTAGTTGATGTACAGCCCAACTTCTAACTAGATCTGGTGAGTATTTATTCACATTTCATTATTTGTTTACCCAACCTACACCCTCATCAGACTAACCCTACGATACCCGGGGTCACGCTTACCCTAATCACACGGGTCCAGTAGATTTTTTTTTAATACATATACATGTAACCCTCATCACAGGGGTCCTGTAAATTTTAATTTTCTTTCAAACTTAACTATCTACATATATTACTCTCAAACCATCTCTATATAGTACACCTGTATATTACTTTTTTTTTTCACTTTCGGTGGCTGTCGCAAAGGGAAATCTTCACGGGCAAATTTTCGTTCTGTGTTTCAAATAATATGTTTGTATTGGTAGCCCTAAAGCTTACCCGAGGTTTGTCCAACTAGCAACAAGTAATGGATTCTGCATTTCATCCATTGCATCTGAATGACTAGTTAAAGGTGAACGAAATAACACGTTACGACGTAATAAAGGGGGAAAGTTGTGAATACAACGAATACATTACGAAAACAGTCTATTAGCGCTTGAACTTGACGACCTGCATAACAGTAATGTAAAAATACCTGTGCGATAATCATCGTATAAAGTATCAGGCTTGGGAACAACTGCCGGTGAGTGTGGAGACCATTCTTTCACGGGGAGAGCGTAGCACGTTGTCAGGATCACGACGGTCACCGCTACGACCACACGGGGATAAGCTGCTGGCAACGACACCATTTTGGACCTGGGGGAAATTGTGATATGCACAATAAAATAATAACATCTGGAAAAACGTCTCAGTGAACGGTATGATCGGGCCTTCTTTTTTTATTGTTTCCTTTTACTCACTGTTCGAGTTTAGCGCAATCCATTCCCTATAAACCCCTCCCCCAAACGCTATCTTTCCCCCTGTCATTCTCTCCTCTCTCTCCCCACGTCATTCTTCTCCTTCTTCTCCTTTTCCTTCTCCTTTTCCTTCTCCTCCCACTCCTTGTTCTCCTTTTCCTTCTCCTTTACCTTCTCCTTCTCCCTCTCCTTCCCTCTCCTTCTACTCTCTCTCTCTCTCTCTCTCTCTCTCTCTCTCTCTCTCTCTCTCGCTCAATCTCACTCTTTCTCGCCCATGTCATAATGAATCAATATGATTTTAAGGACACTACGAACGATACATACAATCATCATCATGTAAAGTCAAAATATTACCTTCAATCTCAAAGGACTCAATGTATCGGAGACGTGCATGCGTTTCAGTTCTTCAGTCCGGATTTTATTCCATAACATAACAACTTTCCCAGGGTAAACCGCAATATACGACGTATACCAGGACGTATCGCAGAGTAGAAGAAGAGACAGGAACAGGGTTGCAACCAACGCCGGCTTATTGGTGAGCGTACGAATGTTTGAAACGTCGAGAATCCATCAACTTCTGTTCTTGAATCGCGATCGCGGACTGTGATATAGCTACCAGCTGACAGAAGGATGCCCAATCACTGCAATAGTGTCATGGCTGAGGGGATGTGCCCCCATAGGCTAAGCACGAAGTGACCCTCTCAAAACAAAGGTAAACGATCCTGCGTATCTACTTTTGTCTGAACCAATTAACGCCACTCCAAACTGGTAACGCTTGAAAGACATTCCGAGACTAGATTCCACCTGTTTAAACTGAGCCTCCTAAACATGACACCAACGTTGACTCGAAGGGCACGTTTTAATAGAATTTGTGGGGGCTCTTTCTGGAGAGGAGGTTCAGCTGACCTTTTTCATTCTTATTAATCTACATGCATAGGTCGTTGCGAGGTCGGGCATACACACCGGTAAAGCAATATATTGTATGTTGACCGTAGTCCTTCGTTATTGTTATAAGATTAGCATGGATAGCTTAGATGTATGGGACGATATACGTGCATAGACTATTCTTTATTGTGCAGTACACAGATCGTACAACTTAATTCAAGAAAAGTTGTACATTAAGGCTCATGGTCAGTAGAAACATGCAAACTGCAAACTACTTCTTTCTTTTAATCCCTTCTAGGTTGATTATGTTTTCCAATGAAAGAATACAATATTTCAAACATCTATTCATTTGTTTTCATAATTTGTCTTATGATTATCCATATTCAGAACGCATCGCAATACTATAGTGCAAGTGCGAGGCAATCCATTTAAAATGAAATAGTCACAAGCATATACCATACGGAGCGTTTAAAACGTGCACTAGATTTAATATGTTTGTAATGTGGACATTATTATCTATATTACTTGTTCTGTAAAGTTTTGTTAAAATCTGTATTGTAGTGATTGGATGACAGTGCTGGCAAGCCCCAAATGTAGCTCGAGAGATCGATACTTCCATACTCGTGAACTCAAGCTACGTGTTACGTGAAGGAATCACCTCAGAATGAGATATTGCCGATATGATCACGACAAATAAAGCGTGGTTGCGGGAACTGTCATCATTGGTCGACATTTGAAAAGACTAGTTCCTTTTACATACATTTTACATTTACGTACCCCTACTAGCAGGGGTAGGCCTATGTAAATCTTGCAACAATTTCACTCGGATAATATTGGTATCTGATTTTTTTTTTGCAATGGTAGGCAAATATTTCCATATTAGAAAAGGAAAGAGGTAATAAGTGGGAAAGGAGGTTTGTGTCAGCAATACGAGTGATAAGTGACTCAATTAAGACAGTGAATAGCAACCGATATCTTCAAATGACATGCAGCATTATTATGACTGTGACTCATTGGGACTTGACAAATCGAGCCGGCTTCAAGAACTCTTAATTTACTTTTTCCAAATAGATCAGCCTGTTATTATGCTGATTAATTCTTACACACTGACCTCTGCCAAACTGGTAACGAGGAAGTCTTCACCTTTGCAAAACGATATTTGAAACAAATTAAACCCCTCAGAAAAGTTCTGCAACTCGGGTTTGAGGGATAATACTCGCTTGTTGCTTCATTATCGTACGTGACAGGAATGTCATTGAGAAAGTTTGATTATTCTTCTTCACATTGGTGTTCCATTTGCTATACGATTATGCTAACACCAATGTGAAGGAAAAGAATCGGTTACAGTACGATATTCCGAAGATTCGTTATTCCGAACGTTCGTTCTTCCGAAGGTTCGTTATTCCGAAACACGTAGATTGCCTATATGTTCGTTATTCCGAAAACGAAAAAGGGTTCGTTAATCCGAGCATTTGTGGCGTTATTTCGAAGGTTCGTTAATCCGAAAATAAAATAGGTTCGTTATCCCGAAGGTTCGTTAATCCGAAAACGAAATATGGTACGTTTCTCCGAAGGTTTGTTAATCCGAAAATAAAATAGGGTTCGTTATCCCGAAGGTTCGTTAATCCGAAAACGAAAAAAGGTTCGTTTGTTGCAAGATTTACATATAGGCCTACCCCTGCTAGTACGGGTATGTAAATGTAAAATGTGTGTAAAAGGAACTATTTTATAGTCTTTTCAAATGTCGACCAATGATGACAGTTCCCGCAACCATGCTTTATTTGTCGTGATCATATCAGCAATATCTCATTCTCAGGTGATTCCTTCACGCAACACGTATAGCTTGAGTTCACGAGTATGGAAGTATCGATCTCTCGAGCTAGATTTAGAGCTTGCCAGCACTGCCTTCCAGTCACTACAATACAGATTTCAAGGAAGAAGTCTCGGTGAACTCTTACAAGTAATATAGATAGTCATGTCCACATTACAAACATATTAAATCTATAGTGCACGTTTTAAACGCTCCGTATGGTATATAATGCTTGCGACTATTTCATTTTAAATGGATTGCCTCGCACTTGCACTTTAGTATTGCGTTCTGAATATGGATAATCATAAGACAAATTGTGATGAAAACATTCAGATCTTACAGATGAATAAACGTTTGAAATATTGTATTCTTTCATTGGAAAACGTAACCAACCTAGAGGGGATTAAAAAAAAAGAAAAAAAGAAAGAAGTAGTTTGCAGTTTGCATGTTTCTACTGACCATGAGCCTTAATGTACAACTTCTCTTGAATTAAGTTGTACAATCTGTGAACTGCACAATAAAGAATAGTCTATGCATGTATATTGTCCCACCTACATCTAAGCTATCCATGCTAATCTTATAACAATAACGAAGGACTCCGGTCAACATACAATACATTGCTTTGTCGGTGCGTATGCCCGACCTCGCAACGACCTGTGCATGTAGAGTAATAAGAATGAAAAAGGTCAGCTGAACCTCCCCTCCAGAAAGAGCCCCCACAAATTCTATGAAAACGTGCCCTTTTAGTCAACGTTGGTGTCATGTTTAGGAGGCTCAGTTCAGGTGGAATCTAGTCTCGGAATGTCTTTCAAGCGTTACCAGTTGACAATAATGTTTAGCCTTGTGCAAAAAAGTGTTTTGTGTAGGAGGCAGTTTTGCTTTATACAGTGTCGTTTTACTCTATGACACACCAGTGTGAGTTTTAGAGTGAGGCAATCAAGATCGAGAAGGCATGTATTTATGTTTTGTTTTGAGCTATTCAAAACCGCTTAATTTATTACTAGTCTTTTAATGACGCATCAATGTTTTTCTTTCTAGAATGTTACAAGCTTTGCTACATCAACGCCTCTTTTACATGAATGTTTAAGTGAAGAATTTACGTTCAAGAACGCATTAAAGTGATATGTTTTGTTTTATTTTAAGACACATTTCTGTCTTGGCTATGTACTTTTTATGAAGTGTTTTTTTTTCTATAACGGTATGAGCTCTTAACCAAGTCATACTACGATTGCCTTCTATTAAAGAACCTTTGAGCTTAATTTATTAAAATCAGTTCGTTACCTTGATAAATGTGAAGGGTATGTGTATATCTTTGTGAGGATGTGTATGTTGGTGTACGTGTCCCTTAGCTAAAATGGGGTACAAAATACATATTTTTAACGAGGGCCCTTGGGATTTGGACTTGAGCTTGATATATCATTGGTTTATGATATACATTTCGGCATGTTGAGGGGGCCACCTCTCCACGATCATGAAAATACTTTCTCAAGCCCAAATGATCTAGGTGACCAAAGGTCCATATGTACTTTTGAGTTTGTGCGATAATCATATTACTGTATACCGCGGACAAAATTAGGCCTATATGGAACTACCATTATCAGTAATAAATTTGCCTATGAAAAACAACAACACAACACAACCACGTAGTATACACCTTTGAAAAAAGTCAATCAATGTTTCTTCTCCATATGTGTTTCGAGTACTTTTAAGAATAGAGTTATCATGAGACCATCGCCATTATGTTACTGGCAGCCGAAATCACTCTATATAGAAGGCCGAATGATTGACCGGTTCCTTTGTACCCCATAAGACAGACCCATGGGTAGGCCCCATGTGCAAAACGGCCCCCACGTGACCCCCTTGGTTCCCAATGTTCTCATGGCCCCTTCCAGCCTGATACATTTTACGGAATTTTAATTTGTGTTTTCCGAAACAACACTTACTACGCAAGTTCACTCACACTTAGCGGCTCCCAAACAAAACATAAGTAAACGCAATGTCGGTCCTACTTGCGTCCTATCCTTTCGTATTATGTTTGTTTCGTTTTAAAAAAAGATGTTATTTTTCTCAAAATGATAATGTACCAATTAATTCTTACTAATGGAATATATACAATATAAGCTCAGCAAATGCATGTATAGATTCCCCCACACTTTAAACCTCTCTAAACTTATTCTTCTTCTAAATTGAACACAATGTATGCCATTATGCCATTTTAAGTTCATCTGAATAATAAATAAACATTGCTTGTAGATTGCACTGTTCCGTAATCTGCATTTTTGTTTGTTATGTGAAGTATGAAATAAACTAAACTGAAACTGAAACTGTCTTGGTCTCATACTCATAGTCATGTACCCCTCAAAACAGTTCTGCAACTCAGTTTTAGGGGTTAATCGATTAGTCCGAAACTGTAGTAATCTGTGGCGAAGCCGGGAATACCGGAAGGGCGTTTTCAGACTAACGAACCATTTTACATTTTCGGACTAACAACCCTTTTTACGTTTTCGGACAAACGAACCTTCGATATAACGAACCGTATTTCTTTTTCGGACTAACGGACCTTCGGAATAACGAATCTTATTTCGTTTTCGACTAACGAACCTTCGGAACAACGAGCCTTATTTCGTTTTCGGGCTAACGAACCTTCGGAATAACGAACCTTCGGAATAGTGAACCTCCGGAATAATGAACCTTTGGAATAACGAGTGCTCCCCGATTATGCAATCATCAAATGCGCAGTTTTCCCAAATGTGAGGCAAAGGCATTGTTTTCAACAGCGAAGGTTGCGTTTCTTTTGAAGATGTAATCTGTTTTGAATAGTGTCAACGTGAAAATGAATTTCTCATTCCAACTCATTTCATATGCAAAACAAACGAAAAGCACAGAATTTTACAATATTTCATTTTTTACCTTGCTGCATATTCAGAAGGTTTGTACATTACACGGTTGCGTAAGCATTACAAAATACATCAATGTAAAGACACATAGTCAAGCTGCCTTCGGATACTGTACGGCAATGAATAGATTAACCCCTAAAACTGAGTTGCACAACTGTTTTAAGGGGTACATGACTATGAGTATGAGACCAAGACAGTTCCAGTTTCAGTTTAGTTTATTTCATACTTCACATCACAAACGGTTGTAAAAGAGAGATTTTAGCAAATCATAATACAAGTTAAAGGAACAAAGAAAATTATTCCGCTCTGAAAAAAAAAATTCTCTCTACCATTTGCGTTCTTAATTCAAATGAATCAGCTTAACTCATTTTTTACAAACATCTGCAAACGTCATGAAAGTTTGCACATATTTAGCACGTATCTTTGGAACACCAACTGTGACATTTTCAGGTCTATAACTCCCGTAGAATAAATGAAAATCTAATTAATTTTCACTGAGATTTATTATTTTTTTTCTTGATACGAAAAAAGAAAGCTCGATCAACTATCGAAGATTTTTTTCCCCCTCATATATTTGGTTTGACCTGTCTCCCCCCCCCCCCCCCTATCTCTCTCTCTCTCTCTCTCTCTCTCTCTCTCTCTCTCTCCCTCCCTCTCTCTGGAAATAACAAGCGTCAAGAAATATGCACATAAATAATAAGCAATCAGATTAATTTTTCTTGTTCGTTTAGTATAGGCCTACTATGTAACGAAAGTAGCATATTGCGAATATGGGGGAGGGGGGTAGAAAAATGCTAAGCTTGTGCCTGGGGTCAAAGCCAAAGGCTAAGGTGAGGTTGACAAAACGTTTGAATTATAGAAGTCAATAAAACCGAAGTATGAAACGATCAGCCCATATCAGCCCTATTTAACTTTTTTAAGTTTTTACATCTGCCATGGTGTGATCCAAAAACTCGTAGAGCATATCCCGCGCGGATCGTAACGTACAGTGTCAGTGTGAAGGCACAATCGTACGATATGCACGTTGGGCCTTGGGCTTTGCTTGCTGGCATTATATAGCATGCCAGCCCGTATGTAGCAGACGCCGCGGTCAAAGTGCATTATTTGCCGTGTACGTGCCCGGTACAGTGTACAGTACAGATGCATACCGGTACACGCTAAATCCAGGTAACATTGTACCATGCATGCATATAACATGTACACGGGACGAACTAGAGACACGTATTCCTTAGCGAGCTGAATATGAGGTTGAACTGAACTGGGCGTCTGACCGCATTGCTTGGATCAACATTTTGTAGAGTAGAATTTAGAGATTCTGAAGTAAAGGACAGTCAATATGGCACTCGAGGAGCTGATGCGGGAACTCTTTCTGAATCCAATAAACCTGGCTCTACTCTCAGTGTGCGGGTTTTTATTGTACAAAATCATGCGGGGCAACAAGCCGCCTCCTGAACCACCGCAGCCACCCAGGCTCCCCAAGATGAAGAGAAGAGACTTCCAAATGTCAGAACTGAAGGAATATGATGGTGTGAAAAATGAAGGCCGCATTCTAATTGCAGTCAATGGCAAAGTTTTCGATGTCTCCAGGGGCAAACAGTTTTATGGCCCAGGTTTGTGTAAAGTTTAAATAACATGAATGAAATTTCATGAAATGTAACTTGTGTTAACTTCATCTTCACACTAGTAGTGCTAGTCTATGTATTAACTCATCTGTCAGTCTGTGAGTGTGAACTTATTCTGACAGGTCACATTGATGTTAAATCTCTGTCTAGCTATTTGTGCAAACTGCTCCAGGGATTATCGCTACATCTGTAGATCTGATGAATGACTGTTAGTGTTACCCCTCAAAGTTAGACTGACTAGGCCCATTGGCTGGGCCTGTTTCTCCATTGCCAGTTCTCCATCTTATTTGGAACTCGCAGTGGTATCAACTAGACTAGTCTATCACTAATGGCAAACTGTTTCTTGAAGTCAAAGAGAATGCTATCTTTGGTATTCATTATGACCCCTTGTGTATCAATACAGGATCATCATTTTCAGTCACGTTCATTGATATCCTTCCTCATGTAACATGGAAATAATTCATATAATGTGTTGAAATGTCATCAAGTACCTGGTATTAAATAACAAAATGTTGATTATTGTAAATTTGTATGGCTTGATGTCTAACAAATTATTTTCACTTGTAATGATATTAATCCCTCATGTTTTTGAAATTAAGCCAATATCCTTGCAGTTTTTTTTATATTGATCACATTCTTGTTGATACCAGGTCAATGCTAATCTAGGTAGAAATGCAACTCATAACATGTACACTCCTGCTCAAATGAATTGGCATAGAGAAAGGGAAAAGGAAGGAGCCACAGTTTTACATGTAAATCACGGTATATTTTGTCCAGTTCAGCATGAAACATGATGCTTTTTAGGCTAAAGCATCATGTTTCATGCTGAACTGGACAAAATATACCTTTCTTCCCTTTCTTCCCTTTCCCTTTCCCTATGCCAATTATTTTGAGCTGTAGTGTAGATCTACACCTCTGAAAATGGTAAAAAGGCATGGTCAAGAGTGTATTTTTTTTATATTTTTATATTTTCAAGTATCACAACAGATGATCAAAGGTACAATTTTTAACCTTAAAAGAAACAAGCAAACACTGGTGGGTTTGAAATGCAACAAATTGGGTAAATTTTGGCATGCCTAGACAAGCTGTTTGACATATAGAATGCATGAATAATACTCTGTGTTTCAACATTCTTGCAAATTTTGTTTTCCATGCTAAGCATCCAACCCTTTATCCGCCATATCTAAGTTACTGCTTAGTTTTGGCAAATGTACATTGTACATGTACAACCAAAATGTAACACATATAATTAAATTTTTTACTTTTCATGACCCTATTTGCACCTCGGCTTTCCATAAGTCACAATTGTTATCAACTAGGATTATCTGTTTGAGAACAATAGATGCAACAGGGTCTGAGCAGTTCCAGCATTTAGAGCTGAGGTTAGAGCTGTACATGTAATAGAAATGGCTTTCTCTGCCACCTCTAAGCAGCCATTGTACTTGGCTCTCAATGGACGAGTAACTCCACTCTGAGAAACACATGAATAGGATCAGCTTTACAAAGAAGGAACTATTTCTTGTAAAAGACCTGAATCCTATAGGAATTTTCTGAGCAGGGGAGGGAGGGGAGGTGTTTGATTTAGGTGGTTGTACCAGGAGGTTTGACTATTTTGCTGTACCGTGTATAATCTATTGTTGAGATATTCTTCTACGCTATGAAAGTATTCCGAAAAGTCACAGAGATGAAAATTTTATCTCCCCTAAGATATAATATCCATGAAATATTTTATCTTTGGTATTCTGAAAATTGTCTTAGGAAGATTTTAACCAATATTAATGAGTGCATGCCCTGCGCTCCTATCCCAGCTAGAGGCATGTAATAACCATCCTTTCATGTCTTTTGCATGTAACACCATGAAGCTGATGGTGTGATGTCCTGAAATTGACAGTGACATTGCGCATCAATGTCTATCATTGCATTTGATGCGCTTATATGCGAACAGTTGAATGCGCAAATTAATTTTGCACATTATGCTATGGGCCTACTTACGTGCGTGTGTCTGGAGATTTTTTTTCCTACATGTAAGTGCGTTTTGGAATACCAATTTAGCTCATTTACACAAAAATTTCATCTCCAGCTCATTTGAATAAAACTTTTATCTTTTATCGTAACTTGGCTTTTCGGAATACCAAAAGATACATTTTTTTCTAAGTCCCTTGGATACAATAAAATTTCTTCTAAGTTCATTTTCGGAATAACCCCCCCTGGTAGAGGCAAAATTCCACATGATTATAGTGGACAATAAACTCAGTCATTTTTTTTTCATTTTGTGCTTTCAATGCAGAGGGTCCGTATGGTGTGTTCGCTGGAAATGATGCATCAAGAGCGCTGGCGACATTCTCACTGGAGAAAGAAACGTTGAAAGAAGAGTACGATGACCTCTCTGACCTCAACTCAGAGCAGATGGACAGTGTGAGGGAGTGGGAGATGCAGTTTACAGGTCAGTATTCGTCCTTTGCATACCAGGGGTGTGAATCTGAGAAAATAATTATCTTTTGTCTCATTTTGGTATCTTTCAGAGAGCTAAAATTGTTGTAAGTTGGTATTCTGAACATTGCTTTATCTAAGGACCCCCTCTCTATTATCTTTGAAACGAATCAAAATTGAGTCTATATGCAGGGGGCCTAGGTCTGTAAGCCAATCAAAACTACACTGTACTTCCAAGGCTCTGAAGCGCACACACACATGTTTGATAATAAGTTAACTAGTTACTTGACTAACAGTTCTTAGGAAAGATACAACAAAAGATCACATGTACCAACTTTGTTCTTAGTGCAAAGATACAACAATATGAGAGATAAGACCATTTTCAAAATACCATCCCAGGGCCCTGTTGCATAAAACTTACTATTGATGGTGTCAGTGGCAACCTCTATTGAAACCTGAAATTCAAATGGCTGTTGAGCAGTGTTACCATGGTAGTTACTATTGATGGTAGAGTTACTATAATGGTAAGTGTTATGCAATGGGACTCGGGTCCTTTTATCACCATACATGTAGGATTAACACGGAGGATTTTGTTTTGTAGGTCATGGGTAAATCCCTCCATTTTAGATCCTTACAACACCTTGGGATTAACTAAGCCTGAGTCGGATCGGTCAGTGAACCAGTGCCTGACCGAAGCCGTCGGGCACTGGTTTGATTTTTTCCAATCTGGTGTCTGATGAAACAATAGAAAACATAAGAAATCTCAGGATTAACAAAAGTCTGATGAAAAGATCTTATTTGTTTACGTTCTTGTAATGTATTCTTGCCACGTCCATGTATTTGTACGTCATGTTTATTTACCAAATCCATTTACACAGGTTTTACCATGGCTGATAAACAACAAGCCAATTCCACAATTAGTAATGTTACACTAAAACACTGTTTATAACCTTTATGGGCTGTAGTGTGGAAGTGGAAGCATGCTAACTCAACATAAAACTGAAGTGTATACATTATCAAAGTGTGAATTCATATGAGCATATTGTGCACAGATCGTGCAGCTTCTGCAATATGTTAGCTCCCTTGTGTGACGTAGTCTCCTCTCTAGCGCCCATTCCACCTGGTCGACTTTAACATAGTGTAACATTTCTGAAACATTTTCATGCCTCTATCCCACAAAGTGGCCAGTGGCATTATGTTTCTAGGTAGTGTGTTCGTCCCTTCGCTCATCCAGCCAGATGTCATTGATGGGATAATTGCCAGAATTTCATTTACAATTTCAAGGGAAGCACCTTGAATTTAAACATACTGAAAACATGTACATTTGACTGAAAAAGCTTGGCTACTTATGTTACAGGTTATAGTAATTTAATAGTTTGTTCAATGATCTCAAAGTCCCAGCTCTTCAGTGTTTGTTAATTACTGCACTGAGCATTTACTGTAGTTCAAGTGCATGTCTGTTCATAGTACATACCTGGCTAATGAACACGGTAAAGCAAGTGTGAACAAGCAGATATCTTGTCTCCCCAAAGCACTAGTTTTCATGCAAGAGTACTCTGGTACAAGTTTCTTTTGTGAGGACTTACTGTACATGTACATGTACATGTAATCTCATTGTGTGACTAGACGAATCTTGCCTGACCAAATTCCAGTTGATCTCTGCAGATCTCTCAAATATTTGCTCAAAGATCCCCGGTTTCTCTTCGCGTTGAACTTTGTAGTCAGCATGGATCAATCACCTGTAGGTTCAAACATTGGAAAAATTATATTTCAAAAGCTAGCCTTTACCTTGCATTGAAATGCTTACCATCTATTTATTTTCCTTCTTCTTTTCTTATTTGTGTCTTTATTTTTCAATAAAATAGAGGATATCTCTAATGATTGCCTCTCTAATAAGTTTGATGTATTGAAAGGCAGCAAGAACAAGAGGCACAGCTTCAAAAGAAGTTATTTGTTATTTGTCTCTCATCTGAAATGTGATTAGTTAGGAGGCAGGGATGATTCTGAAATGTTGACTTAGGCGAAACATAAGTCTATGTTTTCTCTTAAATGTTATCCAGTCTTACATTCCTCCTCAAGAAATATTAGATCAATCATCACCAAACATGTTACAATGATGAAAAAGCGGGACAATTGAGTGATTATATTTTGCATCAGATAGGTCAAGGTCACATCCTAAAATTAATTAATCAAAGGTCACAGGTCAAAGTCAAATCATAACATTTCACATTTTGTGTGAGAACTCAATAAATATTTGACCAAACTTGATAACATAATGAATGGATATGTTGGGTCAGATGGGTCAAAGGTCACTGGTAATGGGTCATGGTCAAATCCACATACAGGTACATGTATGTACTCCCTTATCCATGCATTTTTGCATCCTGGGTGTTAGGGACTCAGAGAATTTCTAGTTTAAAACATGTTGTTGCAATTCCATGACGAAACAAAGGAGACAGTATCTGTGTAACTTTAAGTCTGTCCCTTTATTGTGACGCAGTCAAATCCAGTCAAAGTAGAATATTCAACAACTGTGTTGGGTGGTTCCTGTAATGACAAAAAGAGTAAATACACTAAATGCAAATTCTTGCAGTAGCTTAAACACATAGGAATTCAATCCCTGTAAATTTTCATGTAACATTTGTGTGTACATGTACTCTACTCATAAACTTCATCCAAGTACAGTAGCTTAAGTGATTAAAATATCCATGTTTCTTTACATTTCTCACTATACTTGTGTGTTAAGAAATAACAATAAATGTGTTATTATTCAAAACAAATCTATGCCGTAATGTATTCTTCTGAAAATATCATGCAGTGAACGTTAATTTTGCCTTCTGCGACTTTCGAATCAAAATAAACCTTCGCCATATTGATAGCACAGTATGATAGTTTAAATGATTAATGCATATGCAGGATTTCATATATCATTATGGGTGATCAGACATTGTGATGACATTGTCTTTTATATGTTAATTTTGGAGTTCCTCAGTCATCTTTACTCAATATTTTCCTAGATTTTATCATATTGTACAATGATCTATTTTTAGTGTGGTTTCTATTGTTATTTTTAGGATGTCATTATTGTTATTTTATTTCAGGCATTACAAAATGTGTCATGTTTACGTGTTATGGAAGGGGAATTATTTTCCAATCATGAAATGGCATGATGCTGGCTTATGTAACATCTTTTCCCTCTGAAATGGTAGTACCCTTCCTTGAACTATGACTAAGTGTGTGCACTCTTATAGACACACATCTTGAGCTCAACCTACCAGTATAATAATCTAAGAAAAGAGACCCATATAGTACATGTGCAACCACATGCCCATATTCAAGAAAGACCTCACAACATAACGGCATCTCTCAACTCATCTCCATAACACCTAATAACCTTTTGCCTTTTGCTTTCTTCAGGACAGCTACATCGAATGTTAGACTTTCTTGTGATTGTGTGCCAGCAGTGTCGTAGAGGGAAAGCCCTTGCACATTTCATGTTTCTATTGTTATCATAATTACCATACTGTACATGTACCAACTAGTACCAAATATGAATGACCAAATGACTGTTCCTACAATCCCTCTTCTGTGTGTGCATTCTTATACAGAGAAGTACGATTACGTGGGCAAGCTGCTCAAGCCTGGAGAGGAACCAACAGACTACTCGGACGAGGAGGAATCTGACAAGAAGGAGAACTAGCGCCCTCTGTGGATCCGCGCCATGCTATTTCCAATGAAAGCTTGAGTGCCAGTATTGCATGGTGTGTCCTTGGTTCCACTGCCCTGGTAAAATGTCACATCACATCCAGCCACCATGCAGGGGACCTTGTCGCGATCAAACCAGCCGTTTGCGAAAAGTATTCTGACCTACGCACATGGATTGGAACTGATAGATGTTTGTAATCGCACTTCGGAAGTGTCTTCTCATTTTGTTGTCTGATGTGAGGAGATTGTTTTGTCTCCTGTGTATCATTTCTTTCATTTTATTTTCTGATTTTTCTAAAGCACTGAAGGTTGAATCTTTTTGACTGATATTGATTGACTTGAAGCCACCATTGATGTATGCCACAGTGTATTATGACCAAGGTGGTCGGAAAGTTCTTGAGAAGGTGACCAATCAGGGTGCACTATTCTTCCACTTGCTACAACTGCAGCTCAGACTGTTCTTGTGCACATTGCATTCTGTACACTTGTAAAGTACAGGCAACTCTCGTTTGAACGGGTCTAGTTAAAATGAGGGGAATAATCTTGGTCCCAACATCCTTGTTATAACGGGAGTTGCCTTTATATCATGTAACATAGGCATACATTACATTGCGTAATCCTCCTTTTTGTTGCTTCCTGTTTTTGCCTGTCCATTCTCGTTGGACAAAAAAAAAATCTTGTTCATGTACATGATGTAGAGCGTCCATCTTTTCTGAATTGGAATATCTCAAATTATCCAACCTCTGAGGGGTGCCTTGACGAAAGGACAAAATTTACCAGTGATATTATGGTCATGTTTGATTTGGGCTATTAACTTTGTACAGAAATGATTATTGCGTATTGGATGTAGAGTAATATTTTGTTTCATGAATAGTGTTCAAACATGAATTGTAGTTGTGTTTTTCCTTCAAAGTGAAAAAGTATGTGTTTGTGGATGAAATGCTTGTTTACAAAACAATTATTTGCAAAGCAGCCATGGCTATGAGATACATGCATGCACATACCTATATTTGATGTAATTTTATAATTTTGCATCACATGTTTGATTTAATTAACTTGCCATGGTCTGTTTCCTTTATTATCATGTTTGTTTAACCATTCTTGAGTAGAAAGCATCATTCATAGTATTTGTCCCAATGCCAGTTTATTGGATTGTGAAAGGTAGTGAAGCTCTGTTACAACAGTAATGAGACTCAGCTGAGATCAGCAGCAAACCCTGACAATAATATGTATTAAATCTCACAGTCAAAACTTCATGGATCTTTAAAAGGAAAAGTTAAAAAAAAAAATATTATTGTTTACATGATGTTGGAAACACCCAGTTTCATAGCAACCATAATCTCCGGCTACTATACTGGTCAGTGCATTGGTCATCAGGGCTGTGCTCACCTCAATGCATCACTTCATTATATGCACTATTGCGGTCTTAGTCTCTAGACTGTTACAGGAACCAACTCAAAATCTATCGATCAGTATATTCCCACCTAAAGATAGTTTCCGTTCCTAATATTCTGAGGGGAGAGCTTACACATGATTTACTTCCATTTTCAGTGGTATTTACAGAATTTTATTTTTTGACCTGTAAAAGGACTACACTACTTTTAAACTATCTGTATTCATTATAGATGAATTAAATACTACATTTTGTCATGGTAACAGTTCCCTTGCTTTTTCCTTCATTGATGACTTTTGTCTAAGCTTTCTACATTACAGATGTCATGGAATGCATGTCTTCATGTCTTAATTTCCATTGACCAAAATTCTAATGTTCAGCTTTTGTACACTCAATTGCCTAGGGGTGGGAAATGATTTTGAAAATGTATTTTTTTAAAGTATGATTGAACTTTTTCTTCTTAATTCAATTTAATGTTCCTGTACAAATGTGTATTGATCAATTATTTTGCTCCGAGCATTTCATAAATAAATTCAACCAATCAAGAAAACTTGCTGGCAGAATTGTTTATTGTGATTGTGGAACAAAAGAAGGCAATGTGAATGTATTGAGCAGGTAATTTTAGAGCAAGACGCCATGTCTGCTGTCGCATTCTGCATGTGAGTACACCTGTTGACACCATGTCTGGTGTTGCATTTTGCATGTGAGTACACCTGATGACACCATGTCTGGTGTTGCATTGTGCATGTGAGTACACCTGATGACACCGTGTCTGGTGTTGCATTCTGCATGTGAGTACACCTGATGACACCATGTCTGGTGTTGCATTCTGCATGTGAGTACACCTGTTGACACATGTCTGGTGTTGCATTCTGCATGTGAATACACCTGTTGACACCATGTCTGGTGCATTCTGCATGAGAGTACACAGTCATGTTGACACAGTCTGTTCTACATGTACATATGTACCTGGATGCAGACTGCAAACCATATAGATATTATGCACATCATGCATACTTAGAATGCTGTAAAATGTTTGGCCTGCTTTGGAACCATCACGAGTGACTTATTGAATACTGTATATGCCATATCTTTTGCAGGTTTTTTATTTTCGTGATTTTTGCGAGTCTGGACTATTCGCAAATTTAACAACATGCAAAATTATGACTATGTGCTCGAGCACATGTACTTCTAGTAGAAGCACTCCACAATTGCGCATTTAACCTCTCGCGAAATTGTCAAGAAGTCCTGATTCGTGAAAAATTAGACTAGCTGGATATACGGCATATACAGTAAACTGCTCCAGTGAAACCACTGTATATATACAGTCTGGGATTGAACACATCACCAGTATTTATACTGTAGGTGATGTATCCAACCCCAGACCGTCTTGTTTGAAAATGCTCTCTTTTAATAGTTTGGTTATGATGATATCCCATCATGAAGAGAATGTTTCCAGAATTTGTTTTGCAGCCTTGCACATACAACAAGGCAACAAAACAGGATGCACTGATACTTCATATGGTTTCACCAGCGAGAGGGAATAAATTAACCCCCCTCCGCTACCCCTTCCCTTTAAGGATTAAGAACTAAGTCATACATATATCATTGTTAACCAAAAAGAAAGAAAGGAAAAGAAGTTGAACTAATTATCGTTGTTCTTCAGAGCAAATGGATGAAACCTTCATCTTTGATAATACATGACATGTACAATCCATGTACCAATTGCAGAGAAGCATGATTTCAGGCACCATCCTGAACATTGTCATGTTCATTACAGGTTACACACAACCTTTTGCTGGTGTCATTAAAACTAACTAATCTTCAGCGTTATTAATGCCCTGGACAAAAGTATAACTGGCATGTGTGAAACAGAAATGGGGCATTGTGGTTTCAGAACCCAAGCAAATGTGACAATCACATTCTCACAAAAACACACTCCTGGTTATGGAATGTTCCATGTGACAGACCCTTGCTATTGGGCATGTTCCACTTATGGAATAGGGGTGGGTGTCGACTGCCAGGACAAAATCTATTGAAATATTTCATGTACTTAGTACCTGTCTGTGAGGTAGACTAGATTTTGTCATGTCCCTAGTATGGTCTCAAGGCCTGTATGTATCCTACTCTGTGTATAAGAAGGTGTCTCCTGTACGATGTCTTAGACTTGTGGACTGACCAGGCATGTATGAACATACTACACATCCTTGAACTGACTCGCCTCCAACCAGCTTTCTTAATTAATTGGCCTGCAAACCAGATGGCCCTTTTAATGTACATGTATTATATTATTTTGCTTTTGAATTAATTCATCTCTGATTGGCTGATTTTCACTTCTTTCCACCTTACAATTTCAGACTTGTTTACAGTGTTGACATATTGCCAAAAACTACCTTCAGAAAATACCCCAAAACTTCAATGTTTATAAGGTTTTGGAATTTAGTAGTCATCTGTATATAGTCAAACATTCTGTTTCAGATTTCAGGTTGAGAGAACTTAGCTTTCAATGAATAGTGTGGTTTCAAGGGTGATGGTATAATGACTGTTTTATCACAATAGAATTGATGGTGTTGCAAAGAAGATGGCTGTGTTTACAATGTAATAAATTTTTGATTATGTATAGAAACTATCACTTTCTGTTTATCGGTGAAGAAAGTGAAACCCAGCAACATGCTTCCAATTACCTTGTAAATAATGACTTTATTATCTGCAGTGTAAAACTGTACATTATAAATTTCATTGATAAAATAAGTACAAAGGAATGTGTTGATATAGTAAGGAAAGAGCACTCGGTTCTTAATGTTGTATTCTTTATCCTTTGGAGACAACTTAGATTTACAGTATACTGTACCATCTTCAGTCCAGGTAGCTTTATTAGGTGAAATGTCGATATTTCTTTACATGGTCAAAATAAAACACCCATTGGCACAGAAAGACGAATTTCCACGCACTATTGTGTGGTATTTACACACAAATGTTTGTTGCTAACAAAAAAATGGTTTGTGTACCATGTGTCTGGAATATTTTGGCCAAACAGTTTTCACCAGGTGTTCATAATAACACAAGAAATCAACACTGGCGAGAGGTCTGGGAGTGTTCTTTCTTTTAGAATAGTTATGACATGCAGCCGATAGTGAGCTACCGAGAGAGAAGAGCAATTAATAATTATTTTGTCAAGGGCAAAAGCTTGGAGTTTCAATCATGAATATCATGTGAACTTCATGAGTTGTTGGTCTCATTTAGCTTCGAGGAGAGACCAGGTCAGCAAGAATGAGTAGGGCATAGTCTGTGTTTAATACCAGACTCGGTTGTGTCCATGTACCCCACAGCCTAGTATCTAGGCTATCATTTAACAGGCCCGTTTCACTCTCTCTTCAATCGTTGTAGTGCATGCTAGTTAATATAAAATAGCGGCAATTTGAAAATGAGGGAGAGTGGGGGGGGGGGGGGACACTGGGGCATGACATACAAAGGAGATATGATAGTCTATAGACGAACGAAATGATGGGAAGTAGCGGAAACATTGTGAAATAGAGAGTGATAAAGATAAAGAGAGAAAATCCACGACCCACCTCACCCATGGAATTACAATATTGCTTAGCATTCTGATGTGAGAGAGAGAGAGAGAGAGAGAGAGAGAGAGAGAGAGAGAGAGAGAGAGAGAGAGAGAGAGAGAAAGAAAGAAAGAGAGAGAGAGAGAGAAAGAGAGAAAGAAAGGAAGAGGGGGAGGTCGGGAGGGGGGAAAAAAAGGAGAGATAAGCAGCAACATAAATGTGAAGTGATCTTGAGAGATGAAAAGGAAGAATGAAATAGGATGAAGCTAGGATCAGAACCAGACGTGAAGTTCATTATGTAACTCTCTTACCCTAGTACATGTACATGTACTCCAACTATCATCACCTCACCTGAGGAATCCACACACGATTGTCCAGCAGAAAGTGTTTGAGAGAGGGGGGATATGAAAGAAGGGGAGAATGAGAGATTGAGGGGAAAAAAACAAGGAAAAAGAGACATAACAAAGAGAGGAAGAAAGACTAAGATTCATGAGCGATGAGAGATAGAAAGCAAGAAAATTAGAGTACTGCGTGGGGCGTTATCTGGGACTTCCTGTTAACGCCCCCTAGCTGCCCCACCAACCCACCTCCTCCCGCTCCAACTGTATGCATGTGCACCACAACATACGGTTCTTGAACATAACGGTACATGTGTACGTGTACAAGTGTAGTTCTCGTGCCCAGCAAAAGCCTATAGCCTCTCTTATCAAATCTACTCAAGGTTCTGTGCAGTGATAATAGTCATATTTGTCACTCCGCCGTGCAATGACTCCCCACTTCTCAAGAATCCCATACATGTATTTGTGTATGTTTAAGCTTCGCTGTGCACATTGATTGCTTGCCTGTGTTGATATTGTCATGATTGCATATGCAGGATTAAAGTGAATAGATTCATTCTTTTGTGGCCATGGAAGAAGAAGGTCGTAACTCTATATGGTTGCGGTGTGACCTCTGTTTCTTTGCACTACAACGTAATATACATGTAGATGTATAGTACATTTTTCGTGGGATGAGAGAACATCAAACATTTCTCAAATTGTGATAAAGGTCAGGCCACTACAGACGGCACGATTTTGCCACGTCGTACGACTGGAATGTGACGTCACCCTCTTACAATGTCGTTATGTATTGGCCTCAGATATCAACCTGTCCATTATTCATACAGACCGACATCACCATTTAGGCCTAAGAGTGCAGATTTCCATGGACAGTTTGACTGAACTGTTTGTCATTTGACTAAGACATGGTGTAGAATATTCATATATGTCGAGATTTTTTCATTATTGATTTTTTCCCCTCATTTTGTTGATTAAATTAATTCTGACCCGGATGTAGTTGTTTCAAACAAAATGTCCACACATCTATTTGTCCTATGTGTATATAATGATGATAGTGTGTTGTTCAGTAGTGTTAGTAACTGTTCATTTAGTGCGATTTATATGTAGTATGAAAATATGATGACAGCAACATTATATTGGACTACATTGATTGCCTTTGTTAAAATATTTCATGTACATTTTGGAACCTCACAAACGTCTTCAATAAGTATTGATGTTTATTGACTGGTAAAGCGTGCAAACCTAGCGTTGAATCTTTACCCTCATCATTGTGTGTCAGCTGCAGTATTTTTTCTGTGAGTCCACGGCATCGAGTATTTAGCTTCACATGCTGCAAATTTAGACAAAATATGATATTTGTATTTTGTCCTTACTAAAGATTTGTGATTGTACAAAGTAAGGGCACCTGGAGGGCATGTTATTTCCTTTGTCATTTCTGTGTATTACCAAAGTCGTATAGCCTGACATTTATACATGTAACATATTTCTGTTTATCGTGTGTAGATGGATCATTGTATAAACTGAGCTTTGATTGCATACACCAATGTACACCAGAGTCGCAGCGCTTTAGTAGACCTGGCAAGGCAGCTATGGTAGACGCAATGGGAAATGTTTGGGAATAGGTCTACTAGAAAGATGCCCAAATGACGACCAACTGCATTTTTAAGAGGTGGGGTGCCTCCAGCCACCTGAAAATATATTATTTTAAATGACATTAAAATCGATCATCCCTCAAAAGTTGGAACTCACAGATGAAACTGAAATTATATACATTGTAAAGCTTATGGTTGTAAATATATTCGGCGCAGGTTCTGTGAAATTTCATCGATATATTTCTTTGCGATAATACTTTGAATTTTGACTAGATTTTAATGTGTGTTTCATCATGCGAAATGAGCTGATATACACCAATTATGGCCTTGATATCATTGTGCAAATTGGGAGATATCTGGAGATGCCCTCATCTCATAGAAATGCAGATGTGGTCATTTGGGTATCTTGCAGGCAGGCGTATATGCCCAACATGTCCCACCTCGTCTGCCAGGGTGTGTTCCCTGATCTGCTACACGGCTACAGGATCTCGGTCTATTAAGATTATAAGCCACATATACATGTTAATTGTCTTCGCTGCTGTAACGTGTTTCAGCAACTCGCAGTTTTCATTTTCTTTCCCCCAAAATGAGGTTCTCCCTTTTTTGGAGATAAAGGGTATATTTTCGAAATGAAATGTGATCTGTTCATTATCCAATAAATTTTGAGTAAGATATTCACAAGTGTTTTTTTGTGTGGGTTTTGTGTGTTCCTGAATCATAGTGAAACATTACAAAATTTGTTCTGCTTTTATGTACACACGCGCACACACACACACACACACACACACCCTCTCTTATTCTCTCTCTCTCTCTCTCTCTCTCTCTCTCTCTCTCTCTCTTTCTCTCTCTCTCCCTCACTTTCTTTCTCATGCTTTCTCCCTCACCTCCTTTCCCTCTTTATCTCTCTCCCTCTCCCACTCTCTTCCTCATTTTCTTTTTTTTTTCTCTCTCTCTCTCTCTCCCTTCCTTTATCATTCTCCCTCCCTTTCTTTCTCTCGATCCCGATCTCAAAATCAAACTCGCTATTCTCTATTGATCTGGAGTAATTACAGTATTTTCTGTTTTGTTCTCTTCTTCACCGTTTCATTTCCCTCTTCTCATATTTCTTCCATTCCTTCTATCACCTCTTGAAATTACGTTGTTATATTGATCAAATGCAGTTGGATTAAAAACTCAAATAAAGGGGACGTCTTTGCTCGGTCTCCTCCTTCCATTTTAGTTTTAGATTTCCTTTTTTCACATGTGTTTTTATGCTCATGTGTACTCAAACTTCATAGTTATGAAATTCCATTTTTCAAATAAAAGGTAGGCCTATGTTTATCTATATGGGGGTATGTCTTCTGAGTTATTGTTAAATGGATATTGAATATCATGCAAAGCTGTACAAAAGTGGTGAATATTGTTATTTTACAGCCATAAAAGTGTATTTTCAGTATTCTGATTGATCAGATTTAGGATCCATGTTCTGCTTGCCAAAAATTAATGAGTAACTGACGGAGATGATTATGCTACATAAGGTAGCTCCCAACTAGCCATAACACGAAAGAAAATATCTTTATGAGACTTATACAGTTACATCCTGTTTTGTGAAAATGATCAAACGTGCTGACTGCCTACACCACACCCCCTTCACACATACAGAGGCACGTACCTACAACCTTCACCAATATTGGAGTACACCCCCTTCACACACACACACACACACACACACACACACACACACACACACACACACACACACACACACACACACACACACAAACACACGGGCTTAGTTTATTGTTAAGTCTTTCATCCAGGCCCAGGTCACTTCAATCTCTCTTTCTAATCAAACCAACTGTGAAAAACTTTTGTTGATAGCGATTGTATAATTTTGGAGAAGGTCCCTCAAGTGTACAGATGACATTTTCGTATTAACAAGCCCTATTTCATTTTCGGATTAACAAACCTTCGTAAAAGTAGACCTCCGGAATAACAAGCTGTAAGCGGGATGAGAACATTTCCGACTACATGTAAGAAGTAGAAAGTCTGACATCTGGAATAACGCCGTATACGTTCGAGGACGATTATGACACTATTCATGGTCACAGCTTACACACATCCGTGCTGCAGACATGACTAGCGCCATCTACTGCTGCAATATAGTAATGGACTTTACGCCAGTGACACAGCCTTGGTGAAAAATGCATTTACCACAACTGTCGTATTTATTTTAGTCTTTGCAAAATCTTTCCAACATTTTGTATTGTTGTTAAGTACAAAACACGTGTAATATCTTTTCTGCGGTATTCCCTTACGTGTGAGATGGATATCTTTCTTTACGTAGGGGTGCGGTGGTGGTATATGGAGAGCGAAAAGATGCGGAGTAGGGGAGGAAACGAGAAAGGAAAGATGAATTAAAGGAGAACAAATATGGAAGAAAACGAAATGTCATATTCTTCCTCCTCGCCTTTTACTTCCTCCCTCCTCCTTTAGCCCCCCTCCCCCCCCCCCCCCTCCCTTCTAAAACATTTCTGTTATGCCAATGCCAATAAGTTACTATAAAGTTTGATAACCATTCATTTTCGTTAAGCTGCGACAATATAAAACTCTGCTGGAGCATGATTAGGAGTATTAGGAGCATTATTCCTACCTAGAGACTAGGCATATGCAAATCGAAAGTGCACAGAGAAAATAGACAAATAAAAACAGTTGAAGAACTGTGATACAAACATTAGTTTTATTCGCCGTCCAGATATGACGTACAAGACAGAAGTTCCTCCTTCGGATTGAATATTCCGTTTATAAAAATGTTTTTTTCAAACGGAAATAATCCCCTCGCTATCCGGGACATTTTCCCACGGAACAATATGCCTGCAGATCGTAGCCTTAGCGTTTACATGGTTTAGGTTAGTGGATTAGTGTGCTTGTCGAATGCCCTTTAATATTGCAATCGGTTAAATAAGTAATATCATAAAAGGAAATCTAAAAAACAAAAAAGTAATAAATTAGCAAAAATGATCTATTTACCCTGTTTAAAGGACGCTCTATGTTTCAATCGATATGTTTATGATCTGAAAAAAATGTTGCTCATTCACCTTGAGGTGGGCTTCCATGGGGGTCTGATTATAATTGACACAAACCTTGAACAAAAGGCAGATTTTTTTTTTTTTTTATCAGAGAGGAGGTTTTCATTGATTGTTCACATTATGGGACTACCGTACAGAGAACACAGACAATGCTATCAACCACAGTCTGGAGGTGTTTGTCATCTCCTTATGCACAACACTATAGACGAAAAAAATAATGATTATGTCCCAAAAGTATACGGAACAATAGTAATTTCCCTAATGTTCTTTTTGGTCCGATTTAAAGGGAAAGTCCATTCTGAAGTGAATCTTTAATAAAAGCAGAAACATGAAAGAAACATAAAGTGAAGGTTGGCGAAAATCCGTCTAAGAATAAGAAAGTTATGATGTGTTTGATTTTTTTTTTTTTATTTGTGACCTCACGTGCGAGTTGTTCTCCCATAATATTGTGTGCTGTATATTTACCCTTTTTCATTTGTTTTTGATGAAGGAATACATTTTTGAATACTAATGAGGTTTATGCGTGAAAACACGTGTCTCATGATATATCAAATGCACGTGTTAAATGGTATTTAGGCCTACCCTTTTGAGAATTGGACAAGGGAGCGCAACTCGCACGGGAAGTTAAGAATTAAATAACTTTCTTATCCTTCGACGGATTTTCGTCAAATCTTCAATAATATTTTTCTGTCATAGTTCTGCTCTCATTAAAACCAACTTAAAGAGATAGTCCACTCTGTAGTTATAGTTGGTTTCAATAGAAGCAGAAATGTGAATTAGTGAAGGTTTGATGAAAATCCGTCAGAGGATAAGACTAGTTATGATCTTTTGAAATTTCAATTTTGTGACGTCACGTGCGAGGTGCTCTCCTAACGTGTTGTGTGCTGTATGATTCCATAAATTGCTCTTTTTTTGTTTTTGATGATAAGGAATATTTATTTTCAGATAGGTGTGTGTGTGTACGTATTTCTAATGATGTATCAAATGCACAGGTAAAATGATGCATGATATCCTTTTGAGAAAATGTACACAACATATCGGAGAGCAGCTCGCACGTGTCATCACAAAATCAGAACTTAAAAAGATCAGTTCAAACCGTCACTCATGTGTTTCTTTCACGTTTCTACTTATATTGATACCAACTTAATGTCAGGGTGTGAACTATCCCTTTAACTTCAGGGAGGACTTTCCCGCCTTCTGCATTTCCCCCTCCCCTGTTTCACATCCATCTCGACATCTGGTGCATTCGTACTTTGTTCAAAGTTTTTTCCGACCACATGATACCACATCTCACAAGCATGTTCACGTCTGATTATTACTACTTCCGGATGCAATACTGTACCCACATCTTTACGGTACCATCTTCACACGCGAAATTCTCAATGAACTGCCGTGGTCAGAATCAGATTCTGGCTTTTATCTTCACTTTTCCTGAAAACCTCTCCTTTGCTTGATAATGCTAACTATTCAAACAAGCTACAGCATAAACAGATATAACGGGAGCAGTTTAATTTCCAGCAATGTATGTACAGTATATGTTTTATTATTTGTCATTTGGGGCACATTTTGATGATGTTTTCGATCTCCCAGTCAGTCATCCAGCATAAGTGACGTCATTCTCAGAGACTCAATCGTGCCCATATGCATGCCGCGCATGCGCGAAGAACAAGGTACCTCTCTTTCCGTGGGATGCCGACATGTGCACAAGAGCCCAGTGGAAAAGGATTGGAATTTCCAAAAATTCTCTGCCGTATCGTCTCCACTGGTCATGATAAGTTATTCGTCTTGTGCAAAGTGTGATTAACATATAGTTTATTTCTGTGCAGCTGTACTTTTTGTCAAAAAATAGGCAAATTGTACGTTTACATCGTCAGAACTGTTCCAGGCTGAGACACAGATCGACACGTACGGTAAGATATTGCGTGCATACATGTATAGCTTACCTGAAAACACGTATTATGGGCCCATTACGCTCGTCCACATGCTTTTCGCACATCAGTGCCGCAATGCGGTATTGTGTGTAATGCATAGTCACTCACAGTCCAGTGCCGTGTTGTGCGAGAAGAGAGTGTGGGCTCCACGAACCATTCTAACGTTACAGTTTGATTTGGGGAAAAACATGAATAAGAAAGAAGGATGTGTGATAACATGTAATGAATTGTTGTATTGTTTGATATGCAAAGATGCTTTATATAACTGGTTTTATCAATATCATTGCACAATCTATAGTACGGACATTAAAACTTTGCATGAGATACTGTGGGCGCTAATCCTATTCCCAATCATGCTAACTTGATCATGATTTTGTATTCCACAGATGTTATCAAATTTGATAGAATGACTAAAGCCTGACCTTGGCCTTCAGTTCAAGAGAAGTGTTACCCTATTGTCAGGCGTAATTTGTGCCGTTTAATTTGTCTACAAACATGGATTTCTGGGTTGCTTTCATCTGCTCTGCCGCAGAAAAGTCATCACTTCCACACATCGACAAGTTGTGTACAACAGATAGCGGAGCGCAGTCGCTAGCGGTCGTGTACATTTTTGCTTATTACATGACGTCATCCAGCCACTGCCGAGAGCCAATTTATGAATGAAAATATAGTAAGCATGCGCAGTGCAAGCCTTCTATGTCCCCACACAGTATTCCACCAAAACAAGTGTGAAATTCTCTATCACCTCGTACCAAAATCGACCTAGAATTTCACTTTCCTATATTTTATATGAATTTTGAAAGGTATTCTCAGAGGATCTATTTTCTCACCGATACCGCACAGGTAAGCGAATTTCGATTGCTTCTTGCTTTTCCGTCAAAATCGTACGAATTAGCGTCACCCCCGCATCGTGTTTGTTGGAATTTGTAGAGTCTATCGCAACGTGTACAAAGTCAATTGGCTTCCAGGTTTTAGGACCGTCAGTCAATATGCATGAAATTACAGAGTTTCGATAATTTTCGATCAATACTGGAGCGATCCGATCACGAACCAAGACCATTTCCTGCGTACACAATGTGACCGGATATCGTTATCGCTATCGATACTTCCACACGCAGTCCGAAGGCAACCACGTGGTCATGACGTGATCTGCGCGATTGCCCAATCAGCGGTCTCCGAATCGCTGTGTGCAGATGATCAATCCGTTGTACACAGTCTATGGACAATAGTTCGTTGTGTTCCACCCACAGGCATGGACAGATCTCCCAGTAATTGAAGCTTCTGTATCTTTTGCATTAGATATGCAAATTGTCTTTTTATTTGTTGATTAATTTGAAGTTGTATTGAAATGTAAATCCACAATACCAAAATGACAAACACATGAAAATTGTCATCTTGACATCTCCCTCAGTCTTTGATTTTGTGGATCTTTGCACATCTTTGTGGATCCCAAAAAAGAATATCAATGGAGGCCCATTCTTGATGCCCATGACAAATGTCTCACTTTGATGCTTGTTTTGTTAAAAGTAAAACAAATCTACAAAAAAAAGAGTTTTGAGCAGACACTTCCAACTTAGAGACAGGATATCCCTTTTGCAGGCCAAAACATGGATTTGCTAAAAAAGAAAAAAATAATGGAAGAAGATGCTGTATTAGAATTGCCTCCCAATTATAGAGTGAAAACTGACTTTTAGCCAAATTTGATGAGGATTTGGGTGGGTCGTGCAAAACAAGGGTATTTTTTCAACATCTCATGAGAATTTTTGTGAAACTACACTGAAATCATTGCAGAGGTACATGTTCATAGGCAACACGATGAGTTCACATGTATGTATTTGGGGCAGATATGTTTGATCTTTTATGTCCATTTATTTTAACAATTATTAAAAGAAAAATTTAAAAAAAAAGTTGTTACCCCAAACCACAGAATTGTGGTCATGCATCATGCATGTGGTTTGGGGCCAATTAATAGAACAAATGGTGGATATGATATTTGTTATTTGGAGAGAATCTGTTGTGCTTTGTGTGTTCTTTAGTGACAATCAAGTCAGCAGTATTATTAGACAGAGGCACACAAGGAGGTACAGTTTAAATATTGGTTGTACTGTGCTGGAGATTTTAATCAATTTCCATTTTCCTATAATATTTTTTTACCCAAACCATTTGAGTGAAGTGAGTTTGAGCTTTTACATAAATATAATACACCATTCAGAAGGTTAACCACGTCCTACTGTTGTTCGTTCATAATGTATGCGCTCATTGTTTTGAATTAGATGTTGCCTACACATACCTCAACATATGTTAGGTTAAGTACCATCCTCATACTTTGTTACTTATCATGTTCTTGTTTCTCCTTAATTGCAGATTTCATTTTTGGATCTCCTCATCACTGTTTCCTCAAAGGTTTACAGAAAATTGAACTCATACTTACAGAATGCTTATTTGATCTGTAGTACTTCCATCATGGAAGAATGAACAATTTGTGTCGAACAGTGTAAACAGTCCACACTCCCACAAGACTACACTTTTCTACACTTACCAAGCTTTTGAAGGCTCAGGGGTGGTGCAGCACAGTATTGCAAATGGCTGCTGAAGTGGCGAAACAGCCAAGCTACAGCAGCGCTGTGTTAGGGCCACCAGAGAAAATGCAGCAAGACAACATCCCAAGTGATGACCAGCCAAAGACGCCTACTCCAATGCCGGCTGAAGCTACGTCAGAATCAAAGGAGAATGTGAATCCCTCTGCACCTCCCCCAGAGGAGCAGGACGGACAAGAAGATGGGAAAGAGGGGCAGGCTGGTGAGAAGGCAGCGGAGAAGAAGAAGTTCATCCCTGCCCCGCCTCCTAAGGTAAACGCATGGTACAGGAACAAGCCCCCAGCTCCTGTCGCTGCAGTGCCAAACAACGTCACCTCGCCCACACCCGCAGCTGCAGCTGCAGCAGCTCAGGCTCCAAAGCAGCACCAAAACTCATCACAAAGACAATCAAACAGTAAAACCCACCCACCAACCAAGTCTGGTGGTGGTGGAGTTAGGACTAACTCGAGACAGTTAAACGGGCCGCGGGAGAAAATTACTAAGAGTCCGAAGGCTGAAAAGCAAGACCCCAAGGACTCTGAGGAGAGCAAGAAGGAGGCAGCTGCCAAGAAACGCTTAGCAGATGCCACGCCTGCTCCTCCCCCCAAAGTGAATGCATGGACCAAAGCACCCATAAACTCAGTGATTGCCCCGGTGGCGACTCCTAATGGAATGGACTCCAGTGCAGCAGCTCCCGTTCCAGTCTCAGTGATTCCTGCAGGTAAGCTTCACCTCTAACCTCTAACATATCCAGGTACTTTGATATTTCAGTTTCCTGCACGATGTTTCAATGACTCATGAAGTTTATGAACAAATATAGAAAAAGCGATGTTGATGACCCAATATACATGAACATGTACATGTAAGTCAATTTTTCACATTTTTGGGGATATGACTTCTAACGTTGGTGCTAGACATTTCAGTCATTTCATTCCGAAATTGATGAGGCAAAAAGCAATGGCACAAGATGCATCGCGGGAATGTTTCCTGCAGACGAGGGAAAAGAAAAACTAAGTATTTTTGATTGCGCTTGAGATTGAGCTTGCGTTTGCTTGTTTCTACTGTTGTGCTGTTGGATTTGTTTAAATTAAAATGCTTGGCCTTGCTTTTTGGAAAATATACATTTTAAATACTGATGATATTTGAAGTCATATCATGCATTCATGATATATCGACTTGGTCATGAAATCAATATCGCCCATTGACTATTTTGTAAAGTTCCATCAACTTAATATTATTGGAATGTGGTTCAGCGCTAACCTGTAGATTGCGCACAAATATCACACCATAGCTCATGCACATCGCCCCACACTACCCCAACAATTTTTATTTTTGCTACTATTCACCAAACAATTCTTAGCCAGAGTTCTGGGGCCATATTCATGAAATCTTATCTAGTTAGCTACTAAAGTGCATTCAGCTACATGCATTTTTAGTAACGAACTACATGTAGGCTAGTAAGGTTTCATGAATATGGCCCCTGGATGGTACTCTGTACATAGTCTACATGTATGTTTCTTTTCCTGCAAAATATGTAGGCTTCAACCTTCTCAATACTTAGCAGTGATAGCTCCATATTAAAAATCATGTTAAGAGTTTCTTGCCTATGGGACTGAGTAGGCCCTCTTAAAAGCAAGCATGCCTCCGCTTTAACATGAAAAGTGGGCAGGAGGGGTGGGCGGGGGGGGGGGGCTACATTACAGGCCTGATGGTGTGTTTTGCATTGCTGGAACTAAGTCGCTCTGTTGCTATTGTTGGTGAGCCCGTGTAACCGATTTTATTATCTTCATACATTTACTTCTGTACAAAATCAATTCCAAGTGGTCATGGTCAAGTGTAGATCTATTGGTGGAAGAGGCATGGTTTTATGTACACTTTGGGATAGGTAAACCTGTTCTTTACGGAGCCTACATATTTGTGGGCTGGCTTCTCTGGATTAAGGTACTGAACAGCACGACACCTACACTACAGCTCAAAGGAATTGGCATCAGGAAAGGGAAAGGGAAGGAGTGGTAGTTTTAAACCGCGGTATATTTTGTGCAGTTCAGCGTGAAACACGATGCTTTATCCTAAAAAGCATGTTTCTTGCTGAGCTGGACAAAATATACTGCGGTTTAAAACTACGACTCATTCCCTTTCTTCCCTTTCCCTTTCCCTATGCCAATTCATTTGAGCTGGAGTGTAATTAATCTCCTGTATGGACAATACACGACAGGCTCAAGTCCTCCCCATGTATAACTTGTGACGTATTTCATTAAAAACCGTTGAATGAAATTGCCATTGGAAATGTAAATGGATCTGACGTACCGGGTTCAACAACATAAATCATGTTCATAGAGCAACCAGTCCGTGTAATGCATACTGTGGCACTCTGCATAGTAGTTGCCTACCCTTACTTTCATCAGCCCTCACCAGCTGGTTCGCTTATTCATAGAAGACATGGTCCAGTAGGGAACATTGCTAGAGAGCTACATGTACTGTTCATGTACTAGAATGTACAATGTGCAAGGTTTGAGAGCTTGAAAAACACAATTGGACAGTGGGAAAATGCTCTTTTCTCTTCCTTGTAATCCATTTACTAGTACTTGTACTTGTGAAAGCACTTGTTTATTCAGACACTGTTAAGCCTAAAAAAAGAAAACTGACTAAAAGTACATGTAGGTGTGATGTGCTGTGTTAACAGATGTTGCACTATTTACATGTTTGTACATTATTTTATGTGGTGTGGTGATCTTGGTGGTTGGTGTTATTGCCAGACAAGTGCAAATATATTTGCAACCACATTTTGTTATGTATATTTCAAGTACATGTACATTGTATATGTACCTTGTCCAAAGGTACCGCATGCTGTTAATGATGTGTTATTGATCAAATTGCAATTGGCCATGCATTTTATGAAGACCTGATACACACTAATTTGAAGATACATGTACATGATGTAGTAATGGAATATGGTGGTAATTATTGCAAACTGATATTGCTCGATGTACAAATAGGTATAATGGGATTTCAAGAGATCAATTACTATACATGTAAGTGCCCTGTAACACAACATGTACATGTATCAGGGAGATATTCTTGCATGTACAAAGTGTAGTCTCTATCGTGCATCAACGTCTCGCTCTGTACTATGCACACTGCAACACCAATCGGTGGCATCAATATGCACACTTACTGTGCATTTCATTTATGTACATGGAGTTGTAGCTGTAGCTGCCCTGCATAGACTGTTGCCTAGACAGGCCTGTGGTATACGGATGCACTCCCAGCTCAGAGCTATGCATGTATGCGTATGTATCAAGCCATGCTGCATAGAAGTGTGTGTGTTGCACACAGCTAAGATGCCACTAGCTCCACCCCCATGAGTGAATGTACACATTGTAGTAGGGGTGTCGCTTTCCATTCATGGCTATCCATACTCCATACCTCCCTGTCTCAGGTTTCAACATTCACCTCTCTCCTTCTACCTAATTATGGGCACAAAGGTCACTCAACCTGCCTGATAATTTCTGGAGTAGAGTGATCAAATCAATTGTCTCAGAGCTCTTATAAGGTAGTGCCATACGAGAGTAAATATGATAAGTCTATCTTGTCTTAGTGGGCACGATTGGGCAAAAATAGTCTGCATATGTGCAGACCTTCATTTCCTAATATCTAGTTTTCTTCTACTTTTTTTTACGACAATGCTTTTCAAAATGTAATCCTTACCCCCAAAAATGTCACATGCATTGTAAATTGAATGAACAGACTTTTTTTTTAAGGAACTGAAAATATAAAATACTGATGCCTAGTTTAAGTTTATAATTGTATTCCCATCTATATTGTCTAGGAACAAAGACTTGTACATGGACTGGAAGAAGCCAGTATCAATTCTCTGTTCCTTTTTGAAAAGCTTCACGAAATCTGTACAAATGTAGACAAAACACAATTTCTTTTCCTCCTCTCAATTTTATTCTGAGGGAAAAGGAAAAAGCACCGCTTGGTCAATGAGCCCAGACTGACATAATTTGCACTGCCAGTCCAGTACATCAGTAAGTGAAGTTTGCACTGCACAGCCTAGCACCCATGAGACAAGGCTCATGAGGGTCTAAGGCTTAAGCTTGGTGCTGGTGACCTTTCTGCCAATGACAGAGTTTATAAGTTGGCACTGATCCAGAATTCATGCTTTCTGCCCATTCAGGTTTTGTGCATACATCATGTATAAAGGCTACATGTATTATGTCACCCATAATTTGACAATATCTCATAAGCATGTTCAGCAAGCAGAACTTTTGCATTCAGTCGCTCGTGGCTGGTCTCAATCAGGGAAAGAAATAATTTACATTTTTGGGGGCTACTTTTTTTTGTCTCGCCTGAACGTAGGTTCAGAAGAGACCTAGAAATTACTTTTCCTGTTAGTCTGTTGGTCTGTTACAAAAATATTTAAGTTTTTGTTTGACTTGCTCTCATTTCTTTATTTTTGCATCATTTGTGATCACACTTGGTGCAAATGATCCTTGGATAATACCACACATGTCTTCATGAGGATGATGGGGTCAAAGGTCATTTAGGGGTCAAAAGGTTTAAAAAAAATATTTGAAAAAAAAAACTTAGCACTGTTTATCGATTGCGAAATCAGGCAAGACTCGTGGTTGGCGAACCACCTTGTTTAGCACACTGGTTATGTGGCTACAATTTGACATTGTGTCCATGGGAATTTTAAGGACTCTTTGAAGCAATTTTGGGGGCAAAATCGCCCCGAGCCCCCGTGTATTTTTTCCCATGGTCTCCATAAGAGATGCCTGATACTTTGACCAAGTGAGCATTTGAAAAACATATGTACATGTACACATATAAAGAACAGACTAGTGCTGCATGGAATTGTGAAAATATCGGGGACGGGTTATGGGATGTTGAAAATACAGTGTATATTGCATTGGCAGTATTGATTTCATGATAAGTCAATTTGTAAAAGCAAAATATGACTTCAAATATTACTGATTTGACATTGCAGTCACATTGATTTGAACATTGTGTTGATGATTTAGGTGGTATATGTGGCAACGTATTTGGTCAAGAATATGACTCGCAAAAGAAGGCAGCACATTGTCAGAGCCGCAATGAGAATCATTGCAAAAAATGCATCCTCGCTGGCTCGCTCATCCCACACACACAGTATGCAGTATGTAAACTGGTGTGCTGGGCAGAAGTACCACAGCAACACTCATATCACTAGTTTGAGGAAAGTCTGATATTTAAAGAAAACAAAATTGTAATAAATAAAAATTTTGTTCTAAAAGACTTGTTGGTCATTAGCACTGATGAATTGTTCTTTTGGACCAAATGCGTTGAACAGCGGTGAACATGTACAGTATCTCAATGTATGTATTCATTAAGATTGACATTGTACATGTTAATGTCATAAGAAATCTACACGCTGCCCAACATTTCCCGTATTTTAAAATAATATTTACTGTATGAGCTGTTAAATTTGTGAGGGTTTTGTTATCCCAAATTGCTGGAGGGTTGCAAATTTACACACATAAATATTGCCACATAATCTTGATTGCTAATCGCATGCATCTCATGCTGCTGGATGCATACTGTACGTACCAGCGATGTCGATTTCATAAACAGGTACTTTTTCCGTGTACTACTGCCGGTGCATGCAGTTGCGCACTACAGTGTAGCATACATATAGCATGTCGGTGCACACTCTAGCATCACAATATACGTGCAAGTGCACTTTGTTTTTTCCCAATTGCATGTGTACATAACAGAGCTGGCCCCGGAGCAGTGCATGCATACAGCTCCAATGCTGGGTGTTATTCAGGAGAACAGCAACACACAAACAAGTCTGCAACCCCCTTATTCGCATAAATATCTGTATGCGAAAATAAAGGATTATACAGCAGTCAGATCCAGGACTGGCTGGTAAATATCAGTATATTCAGTTGATACCACCTACATGTACATTTATATGTAGCTTAATTTGATGGAAAGGGTGTAGTATGTAAGTGAACTGTTCACAGCACCATATACCGGTACATGTCAACATATAATGTATAGTGTGTTTCAACCCAGACAAGCCTCCCACACATTTTGAATGGAGAGCAGCGAGGGGATGAATACACGTACACAATGTACAGGGCAGTGTCATTTGTCAACTGCTGATTTGTTATGCCCAGTGAGCAAGTACTGCTTTGCACACACACTCATACACGCACATATACATGCATACATAAACTGACGTGCTGGGCAAGTGTACACAGGCATTCATAGTAAAGGGAAGTTGTAAGATATAAAGCCAAATAGTATTCCATCATTATGCCTTGAAACCTGGGAAATAAAATGATTTACTTTGTATTTCTCCAGTAGAGGTACATTGTACATTTGCTGAAATGAGAATTTGACATTGGGCAGAGCATTCTTTTCAAGATTACCCGTCAGGTACAAATTGAACATATATAGGCCCACACGTATAAGGCCACTCCTGGAATGAATGTGAAAGCTGCAGTATTATTCAAATACCAAACTAAATCACTTTCTACCTTTGAATGCAAGACATTCAGTCGTATCCACAGTGTTTACTTGTACATGAACATACATTCATCGTCTCATAGAATGGCAATGGTTATATCCTCATTCAATGAACGATAATGATTTATATTTAGAAATGAAACAAATTCATGTCAACTCTTCCTGAATACCAGTACCATATACGGTGGGTGACATGTCTCCTACATGTAGTCCAATGTACATGTACCTGGTTTGGCTTGTGGTAGAATATGATGCACAGGTTTGAGTGGATTGGTACAATCTGTGTGCACAAGATCACTTAGCGTGGCTTAGAGATGTGAGGCGTACCTGAGTGTGTGTTCTGACCATGTCAAAGATACAGAGAGCAAGCAATTCTACTGAACCACAAAAGAATAGTTTATTTGTAAATGCAAGTGTAAAACTCATTGTATTAAAACCGATTGACACATATGTGTAGTTTTACTATTAAAGTTATCCAATAGTATGTTCATACCTTATACAATCATTCCTGGCATCACTGTGTATCGTTTACCATCTTGTGGAACAAGAGAATAAGAGAACTGGTCATTCTTTACCTAAAAAATTGTATACATGTGTATGTAGTACAAATGTACATGCACATTCATCTGGGAAATAACCCAGTAGTCATGTTTGGTTAAATGTCATCATCTTTTTATGCCTCCGCCACGAAGTGGCCGGAGGCATTATGTTTTCGGGTTGTCCGTCCGTCCGTCCGTCCGTCCGTCCGTCCCGAATCCGTTTGGGCAATATCTTGAGAACCGTTAAGCAGATTTGCTTCAAACTTGGTACATGTATGTATTGCATGAAACTAATGAAGTGTGTAAAATTGGGGTCAAATCCGATTGAGGTCAAAGGTCAAAGGTCAATGAACTTTTGCAAAAATTGCCCCAAAATGAACTTTTCCACAATAAATCCAAATCCAAGGATGCAATTCTCATTAAACATGGTACAAAGGTGGATCACTACTTGGGGATAGACTGGTGACATTTTTGGTAAAATTCCTAAAAGGTCAGAGGTCAAAGGTCAATGAAATTTGTGGAAATTTGCCCAAAATTGACCTTTTTCACAATAAATCCAAATCCAAGGATGCAATTCTCATTAAACATGGTACAAAGATGGATCACTACTTGGGGATAGACTGGTGACATTTTTGGTAAAATTCCTGAAAGTTCAGAGGTCAAAGGTCAATGAACTTTGCCAAAATTGGCTAGAAATTGCCCCAAACTTGGAATTTTTCACAATGATCCAAATCCAATAGTGCGGTGGCAACCAAACATAGAGAAATGATGGATCACTACTTGGGGGTAGACTGGTGACATTGTTGGTGAAATTGCTGGAAGGTCAGAGGTCAAAGGTCAATGAAATTTGCAAAAATTGATATTTTTCACAATAAACCCAAATCCAAATCCAATGGCGCAAATTCTAACCAAACATAGTACAGAGATGTATCACTTCATGGAGGTAGACTGGTGAAAGTTTGGGTAAAACTCCTAGTTCAAAGGTCAATGAACTTTGCCAAAAATTAGCTAAAAATTGCCCCCAAAGTGATAATTTTCAAAATATATCCAAATCCGATGGAGCGATACCAACCAAACATGGTGCAAAGATGGATCACTACTAGACTGATGACATTTTTGGTGAAATTTCTCAAAGGCCAGGGATCAAAGGTCAATGAACTTTGCCAAAATTGGCTAAAAAATGCCCCCAAATAGATATTTTTCACATTGAATCCAATACTAATGATTCAATTCAAACCAAACATAGTACAGAGATGTATCACTTCATGGAGGTAGACTGGTGAAGTTTGGGTAAAATTCCTAAAAGGTCAAAGGTCAATTAACTTCACCCAAAATTGGCTAATTTTAAACAAACTTGATACAGGGATGGATTTAGACAGACTGGATAGATTGAAAGTCAAAGAAGTAAGAGGTCAAAAGTCAATGAACATTGCCAAACTTGGCTAAACTAGAAAAAACAGAATGTGATATTTTCATTTCACATAGGAGCAATGGTACATTGCCCACCAAACATACACATTTTCTGAGAATAGCAAAGAGGCGGAGGCATATTTATCGACTGCGTGGCAGTCGAATTGCTCAAATTTTAGTATGTTGTCAGTGTACATGTACAGTGAATACGTAGCCTCCTAGTAATTGTATACGGGGAGTGTGCGTGAATGATGGATAAAGCTTTGATACATACAGTTCATGTAGAAAGTAGGCGTGTGCCTTGTAGCATTTTTTACCTCTTTCTATCTGGATCTCTTTTATGCAATAAGACACAAAAAAAAACAACAACGAAGGAATGGGTCAGAAAATGCAGAGATTACATGTAGCTGTGAGACAGACATTTGTACAAGCCTAAAGCGCCACAATGTCTACACAGCAGTGATATTCACAAATGCCCTTATCCAACTCACGCAACAACAACAAAGTCATTTTCTGTACATTTCATGATTTATCATTGATATGAAAATCTTATGCACCCATGATATGAATGAGAGAGATTGGGGGGGGGGGGGGGGGGGGTAAAGATAAAAAGGGAAAAGCGTGATATCAACTCAATCATTGTATCCCATTTGGGTGAATTTGATGCAGGTAATGTACATGTACACTTGATATATTACATGTACGTAACGATACATTGTAGTTACAACTGCTGTATGAGAGGAATCTCCCAAGATATAAGAAAAGGATGTAAAGGGATGAGAAAATCTTGACTAATATATCCCATTTTGTAAGCTGGCTAAGGACAATGAGACATAAGGAGACACGGTATGGGTTTGTCCCCACTGATTGGCACAGATAAAACTGTGTAGCCCAGGTGGCAACAATCCCACAATGTCCCTCTAGTGTGTCTGATGTGTGATGTGTGTAATGCTATTCACTAGCCATCGCTGCATCATGACGCCATCACCCTTAATGTGTGCTCCCATGCTGTCACTCTGTGCACACTGCTCGCTGGAAGCGACCGAGAGAGACATCGCTGCGAGAGTGGTGGGCTGGGCACAAGTGTGTGACGCCAGTGACATGTGGCATTTTCCGCAAGAGGACCATGCCCTGGTTTTAGGTTCTCAGAGGATATTTAGCTCTCACCGCCCGTCTCTCTCACTAAGATATCAGCAGATTTTGTTTGGTTTGCTGTTGAGATCCTGTGAACTATGTAGTGAAGATGTTCTGACATGGATGTTGCTTCACGATCAGGAGAATTGATTATGGAAGCTGTTTTTGTGTCGAGGATATTTTCCTGTTGAAATTGTGTCGCAGGTTTGAGCTGAAGTGCTGCTGTATTGCGTAGTATATGTCGGTGGGCTGCTGGATCGCAACAGCTGTTGCAGATTGGACAGTCTTCTTGTGCTTGGTAAAAGACACGCATTGGATTTATGCAGGATATAGCAAAATATGGCAGTTTCTGGAAATGTATGGAATTTTTCCAGGACAAGCCTTCTGCGTGAGTATTTTTGTAGAGATACTTGGCATTGACAAGTAATTTGTCTAAATTTTATGAATTGTAATAACTATATGGGCATTCCTATCTATTTAATTAAGGAATTGTTCTTGGTTCATAATGTACATTAAGATGAAGATATAAATGTTCTTTTACATTTTATGTTTATTTAAATTTATAGGGGAAAGTATGAAAAAGAAAAATTTTCAATCTCTTAAACAAAGTCTGAATTTCATTCTGTTCTTGCGGAATAGTGATCATGTTGGTTAAAATAGTACTTTTCATCTTTTTATCAGGTTATTAGAGAGTCTTATGCCCCTTTCAAACTCAGAGAAATTGCTGATGAATTTCTGTGGGGATGCAGTATGATATCTGGAGAAAAGCTTCCGTCTCCACCCCTACTCGATTCCATGGGGAATTCAACGATGGTTCCACAGAGACTGATCTAAAAGATATCCATGTGAAACATTGATGAATTAAAGAAGGAAAGGTTGAAGTTCATACATCTTCATGCATGTGATCTAGTTCATCATGCATACACACTCGCACTGGCTGACTGCACGAACACGAGCTGGGTGAATTTCACCTCCTGCTGAAGTAAAGAAAATTCACGCTCCGCTAGGTGTTCACTGCTGTTTAATGCATTTGGTCTGAAAGGAAATAATTGAACAATTAATCAGTGGTAATGACCAAATTGAAAGACTTTCATTATCAGTATGTTCTTTGAGAGACTCAGTTTGAAAGGGGTATAGGGAGAAATGAATATTAATACTGCCAATTTTTAAAAAAAAAAGTGAACAGATTAATGGTACAATTAGTTTGCAGAATCCAGCTGTGTACACCATAAAGGCGGACATTTCATGCAATGAAAACTGTCCATGGTGAACATTGTAATAGACCTTACTGACGGACTGTGGCATAGTAATGCGCTACAAGAAACCACCTGAGAAGTGCGTTAGAGTGTGTAATGTCTGGAGTGTCCCACGGACATCATGTGTCACCAACTGCAAATTAAAAGTGCAGAGATTGAGACTGCTGGTGCATGTAATGTAGAATGTGGCCCAGATTGGCATGATGGGGAGCACATCGCTGCGGGGGAAGGGGGGAGGGGGTGTTCATGGGAAATTGTGTCAAGGATAACACACGTCAGCATTGATAATAATGAGCTCCTTGTCAGGCAAATTAATTAAATAATAACTTGGAAGTCTTTTACTATGTGCTCTGCTTTACATACATAGAAGTGCACTGTAGTCACTTGTGATGTGATGTGAAAAGTTGGCCATGACACTCGCACAAGTTATCTCCTGCAGGTAGAGGCCACAGTTGTTTTCATCTGTGTCTCTGGTTAGGATGGTGCCAGAGAAGATGACACTGTTATTTCTGTCTACTGTGAAATTAATTAGTGTCAGTGAAATGGAAATATCACGAGGCATATATTTTTGTATTAAAGAAAAAATATGTTTAGAGTGGTTATTCAATGTTATTGAATACTATGCAGGCTAATGTATTTAAAAGGTGATATTCAAAGAAAATCACAAAAATGTCAAAATTATATGATTGGAAAGCAGGGAGCATGCAGAAGACCACAGCATTTATTATTTCTCATATTATACACCGGTAGATATCTGAAAATGAATTAAACACACACTTTAGACAGGCCCCTAAAAGTTTTAGAACCCAGAAATGATAGGTATTAAAATGTGCACTTGATAAACACAGCTCCGTCATTGTTAATGTAAATCTGTAGTTGAATCTGACATTTTAATGTTCTTTGATAGTTTCATAGATTGTTAAACACCATAACTACAAGAAGATGAATATTACATTTTGTATAGTTCAAATCCTAAATTTTTAATATTTATGAGGTCCTTGTGAAATGTGTTGTATCCCTCAGGTTCATCTTGCTTTTAATGTATGAGTCAACTCACAAGGCTCGTTCCTTTCTTTCTGTGCATGCATATTTTTGATGTGATTGATTCTTCCTTTACCTTCAATATTTTGTGTTCTATAATGCTGTACAGTTCTTTATGTAAGATTTATGATAATGTTTTGTCAATGTTTTCATACTGAGTTAAATAAATGTACTGAACTGAAAGTGTTTTTCTGTGTGTCTTGTAGAACCCAAGGAGAGCACGCCCCCTGTGGCTCCCTCTCCTGCCCCGGTTGGGCCAGCCATACCAGCTGCACCAGCCGTGCCTGCGGTAGTCAAAGCTGCAAGCGGCAAGAACAGTGTGGTAAGTCTCCAACAAGCTCACTGGCAGGAGTGCATTAAGCCATTGCTTAATTAGTTTTGAGAGCATTTTCTAAAGCTGGTAGCAAGATTGTCACTGGCATGCCTGAGATGCAGTTCTTCCAAATTTACAACCTTTTTAATGGGATAATTTCCTTTTTATTATCATTTATGCAAATATTACACCATAACCTTTATAAGTGAGAATAAAGTGCACAGTTTAAAAGTCATATCGGTTTGTTTTTGTTCATAAAAAATACATTTATGAATTTATATCTAACAGTTTTCATGGAAGACAGACAAGCACATTCAAACATGATTTTCTCAGCAAAGAAGATAATAAATTCAAACTACATGAAGCTTTCTTTGGAGCGGATGGATGTTTATTGAATGTTAAGCAGTCAAATTGCTCTCATTTAACTTTGGAAATGTGCAATTGGCATTATGATCATTTATACATGTACATATATTTGATTACAAATTTGCTTTGATAACAATGCATTTAAAGGAAGTGTATCCCTTTTACAGGTATAGAAAAATGAAATCTTGTGAATGCCACAGAAAGTGAAAGAAAATGGTGTAAGCACTCCCCTCACAATAACAGAATTAGAAACTGCTTTTTAAGCTGACTTATTTTGACCATGTGTTTTTGACCCATTAGGGAGGGGTCATCCAAAACTCAGTGGTGCCTGTAGCTCAGTGATGCAAGATGGCAATAGGGATTATTTTGCCTCTCAGCACATTGAACTGAAGCATTGGAGTGAACAGTGCAATGGCCACTCACAGAACGGGCAGAACTCCGAATTTGTATTTGTCAGGATAACAAAACCAGAAAGCATAACCATCGTCAATCTAAAAATATAAGATTGACTTTTAAAACTAGAAGCCACGGGAGCTACAAGATAGTAGCGGCCATATTTGTTCTGTTCTCTGGTGGATGACTCCGTGGTGCCTATGCCATTTGTAAACCCTGCACCAGACTCAAAATGTTAATGCTGCAAGTAGAATATAGTCCATGAATGTACAGTAGATAGTAGTTGCTACAAAATGAGGAATTCAAACAAAAACAGGGTGAGTTTGATGCTTTTCCTGAAATTATTAGTGGAGCAATGATTGTTAGATTTCATGTTGAGTTGATGACTTTCATAAATGGGCCAGACAACATACAAGAGGGAAGAAAAAGAACATTTTAAGACTGCTTCATTGGAAAAACAAATTATAACTAATTGTTTCATCTTATGTGTCATGTTTTTCATCTTAAATTATGAGTTTGAGGCACAGTAATTGTGGTGAAATCTCTTTTAAATAGTAATATAAATCTGAAGGTGGATTTAATAAAAGAAAACAATCAAGAGAAGCATTTTGGGAGGAGCTTGAGAAAAAAAAGTGATAAGGAATCATGTTGTTTTTCCTCCAGGCAAGTGACTTCAATGATCTGAATAGCTGGCCATCCCTTGGTGCTGCTAACAAAGATGGCACTGTAAGTATATTCACACTACAGCATGAGATAATTGCGTGTTGTACAGAACTAACAAGCACATGTACATATTTTATATAGTACAGTATGGATTTTCACTGCGGACATAATTGTTGTCTCTACATGCTTATGATACATTTATGGATGTGATTGCTGAAGCATGTCAACAGCTGTGTTCATGCATTACACACAGATACATGTAGGGGCATGCTGCCAACAAACATATGGTAGCACAAATGCACAGCAGGCATTGGCAGATTGAATGCTGGTGTGCAAAGACAAGTAAAAATACAGTGGTTACACTAATATCTCCATATTGTGTGGATGGCGTATGGGCAATTCCATAAACTAGTGAACACATTTGGAATGCCTATATACTAGGCAACATAACTTTAAATTTTGTGAATGTTGTGTTTGGAGAATGTTTTTTATTTACACCTATTTCTAGCCTACAAATATCTGTTCTACATGATATGTTTACCTTCACATAAGAATAAACATATGGGACTGGGGCTTCTAAAATAGCCACATTGCAACTGGCACCAGCAATGATATGGATGACACCTTTTGTTTGAAATGCATTTCTTGTCCATGTTCTTTTTACATATTGTAGGTATTAGAGCTGGGTTGGCCATAGTGGGCAGTGATGAGTAGATCCAACAGTTGATATCGTTCTTTCTGTTAATCTTTACAACATTTCCTTACAGGATCCTCAATCTCCTCGGCGCAAGAAGGAGCCCAGCACGTCAGGCTCTAAGACGCCCCCTGCCACACCCAGCACCCCCCCTCTAGTACCACCACCTCAACAGGTGGAAGCTACCGTTACCCCTGATACCACGCCTGTCGTCAACGCTGCACCCCCCGCTGCAGTAGCCAGCTCCCCACGGGCTGCCACTGCCCCTGCCACATCTGCTGGGGAGGGGGAGGGGAGGCCAAGCAAGGAGGCACCCCTTCCTACCAGCCCATCTGCTGCCCCCATTACTCCAGGCAGGGACAGGGGGAAGGAGAAGGCCGACAGCGCTGAAAGAGACAGGGACACACAGAAAGGAAACAAGAAATTCCGTGGTAAAGGTATAAGATTGATGTGCCTTTTGCTTGAAAGCTGTAGATGTACACTCGTCATGTTTAAGTTAGTTTTACACCAGTCAGGGTTTACATTCGTCTTGTGTGGGTGTCATTGTTTCCTAGCGACTGAAGGAAGTACATTCTTTCATGACCACTTTTATGGTGTTTATAGAGGGTGATTGAATTAGGTTGTTGGAAAAGGAAGGTAAATGATAGTTTTATAGAGTTGTTCATTGGCTGGGAACATACATGTGCAGCAAATGTGAACTTTCAAACTTTCCAAAATAGATTGAAAATGTAATTGAAGTTCACAGAGAAATATTTCCCCTACACAGTTTTGATCCTGCTGATGTTAGAAGTGACTTAGTAATCATTGTTTTTTTATGACAGGTTTGCTTCAGTAGGAAATGTAATGAGAGCTCCTGGTGTGAGCCAGGATGAGTACCTGATTGGCAATTTAAAAAAAAAAAAAATCTTATCATTTTGAAGATCATTACAATGTTTGGTATCTAATATTAGAACAGGTATGTATAAGAATGTATTTTGCCATTTTGTGCACTTTAAGTTTGAACCAATCATAAGTCAAGTTGATGAGTATAAAGATAATTTAATGTATTTTTGGGGTTGTGCGTGCAGTCTTTCAGATGTTCCAGAAACATTGTGCAGGGATGTCAGTTTTCCATCAGAATGGTGAAGTCCTTGCACCTCTTTGTCAGTAGAGTCCCTTCGCCCGAAACGGCGAATCCATCATGTGTCCATTATTAGCCATATTCGGAGAACGCTCGGTGATGCGCAAATAATTCGATGCGAACCGCTCCCGCTGAGCCGTTAGATCGTATTCTCCTTCCAGGCTGCCTGTACTATTCGAAATTGAAAAATATGTGTGCGCGCTGCGAGTTTGAAGCCGACATCCCTATCACAACACGTCTGAAATGCTTGCAGCAAGCCTCACATACAAAATAGGAATGGTGCCGCTTTAAATGCGTATGTGTATTGTACGTGTTTGACGAATAATAATCCCGACGTATTGAATTAGGCTATCTGCATCACAATTTGAAAATTGAATGCTCGGGTACGGATTCATTTTGCCAATAACAAAAGTTCCACCAGATAGATCATCTTTTAATTTTTCGTGATGAAACCTTAATACTGTTTAGTTAACATAATTTTTTTACACGATGATCTAACCGGTGGCATTTTTAATATGATTTTTTAAAATCATTTAATTGGAGAACGGTCGCGGTTTGCCATTCACTTTGCACGCGTAGGCGGAAGTAGGTGAACTGAGGGAGGCTCGATGAATGCGACATATTCTCCGTTTTCGGATAACTTGTTCATTCTCCGTTATCGGAGAACGGCTCTGACTGTTTGTAGCACCTCTTTGTAGCACCTTTTCAAGGCTTTGTGTGTATAAAGAGGTGGATGTGATGTCATTCTGTGCTTGCTGATTGACCCCGTGACCTTTCTCTCCATCTGGTTCTCAGCAGAGAAGAAGCAGAGGTGGATTCCTCTGCAGCTGGACCCCCCAGAGCCCCGCAGCAAAGGGGGACGGGACAGAGACAGAGACAGGGACCATCCTCGCGGCCGCAACTCATCAGGCGGTGGCAGCGGTGGTGGAAGGGTGCGAGACCGAGACCGAGAGAGGCCTGTGAGAGATGGGGACCGGGAGATCACCCGCGGTGGTGGTGGTGGTGGTGGTGGTAGTCAGCAGGATGGAGTCAGGAGGATTGAAAGACCACCACAGCTCAGGTCCAGTCGGGAGACACTCACCAAAGGTGAGGCCTTTGATTACATTAGCCATTCCTTTCGTGGGATGAAAGTGACATTAATGTAGTAAAACTTAAAATGGATGCTCACTACAGGTGAGGCCTTGGATTGAAGTGGGCATTCATTTTGTGGGTTATTGGAGTTGTGAAGACAGCCATAATAATGTAGTGAAACCTTGTGAGGTTTCAAGTCAAGATTGTAGCTTTCTATTGACTGTGCACGTACATACACATTTCAATGGCAATGACATGTTTTGTACTGATACCTTGTATCTGTACAGGAGGGCAGAGGGTTACCAGAAGCAGTTAAATGTCTCTTGTTTCTTGGTGTTCTTTTGTTCCCCTTTAAAGTGCTAATAAATTGATTGGCCATTTTGGAGTACTGGCTGTGGATTGTGAATAAAGCAATACCAATCCCATTAGATGCTACCTTTGGCTGTGCTTGGCAACAAACCTACATTGACAAGGAAGCGTTGTGTAAAAGGAATTCATTCTGGGTGCATCCTTGTTCCTTGTTATGAGTGTTACCGATATACATTGTGCCATTTTTCTTGTTACTTAAACTCTACCATACCTGTCTCTCATGCCTCCTGCAGCTGCTGGGTTTGCTCCACCCAAGGAGGAGCGGAGCAGGAGCCCAAGTGCCTCCAGCGTGGACAGCAGGAGCTGGTCTAACCAGAGGAGCTACCGAGGGAGGGGGAGGGGCAGGGGTAGGGGTGGAGGTGGGCGGGGCAGGGGAGCAGGAAGAGGAGGCTTCTCCAGGGACTACTGGCAGAGCAATAGTGTGGACGCACCAGGAACAAACCATGAACAAAGTGAGTGGCACCTTCTCACAGGGAACCACTGTCATGGGACCCTGTCTTAACAAGAGTTGCGTTTGGTGTGAATTCATCACAAGACCAATTCTCTATCTTTTATGTACATAATTATGCTTTATATCAATCATGCAAGTCTAGTTGCGATTGATCACAACTCTTTTTAAGACAAGACCGTGATATCCCATTGCAGTTTGCTCTCCACTTTGGGATGATTGTAAAGCATTTTTGCACAGTGGTGTAAGGAAGTTCAATTATAAACAAATTGAAATTGCAAAGTATTTCAGATGTTCAGAGAGAATTGCAATCATTGCAATGATGCTTTTCACTTATATTGAATTATTATGTCTTCAAGAAGGGTACATATTAATTGTTGTGACTCCCCGAAATTAGGTATTTGTTGATGAGACTTACTATAATCTAATTTACCAGTTGACCATCCATTTTTATTCTGTTTTAGCTGTTTGAGTCTAAATGGATTCCTTTACAAGCCGTTATGCTTTGATTCAGGAATGCTAGTTTAGGAATGCTAGTTTTCTTCAAAGCAAACAATTATACGCCAAGTTCGTGTATAGAGTGCTCTTCCACTCAAATCACATTGGGTAGCCTGTCCTGTGTCAGTGAGTTCCTCTATAAAGAAATCTTTTGCATATGTCTAAACTGATGAATTGAATGCAGCCCATGCAATATACCACTTTTGTTATGTATGCAAACTTCATTAATGTCTTAGAAACAATGCATCTGAGTATGTTTGAATACTATTTGAAACCCTAAAGCTTGTCTGAGTTTTGTTTGACTAGCAACAGCTTGATTGAGAGTGCATTTCACCCATTGAATATGAATTACTTGATGCAGGTGAATGTTATAACATGAAATATTGTGAATACGTTAGCTAATGGCTTATTGAACAGCATGTGGATTGCACTGCACAAGAAGGAGAAGAGCCATGTTGATATGAGACTAACTGCGTTCTCTCACTGAGGGCAGTGTAGAACCACAGCTGGCCTTGGGTATGCTTTAGGAAAACAAAGTCCAGACAACGTTATTAAATGTGCTAAAATCCTGTCATGTTCTCCTGTCTTGCCCACCCAGCATCTCCAGATTCCGAACTATTCCAAGGAGGATTTATGCCACAGTACTTTGACGTCAATGGGGGCGCCACAGAGGGGGCTGCCCCCGCTGTTACAGGGGCGGGCGATGCAGAGTTTGACACCCCGCAGTTTGTGACCCCCCAGTACACCAACCCGGTCTTCTATGATGGGTCAACGCCTATCTATACTCCAAGTCTGGGCTCTGCCTCAAACTCTCTCAGCTACTCACTGGATGATGCAACACTCAAGGACTATGTCAACAAGCAGATGTAAGCTGGGGAATTCCCCTCTTCATTCAATCTGGTGTTACAGACATGTGTAGGGTATGCACCACGTAGAGGATGATAAATAATGGAAGATGTAACATGGGAACCTCAAACTAGGCCTGTGGCCACTTCAAGTATGTTGACTGTGGCACGCCTTCTGGGAACCCTTTTGTTGGTGAATTCTAAGTTTGGTCACCTTTATCGTAGGCTTGCTTTTCATGGTGCATGTTCTGCAATATGTAATGATGATAACCGTGATTCACACTGATTATTGTCTATACATTCTCTCTTGTGTGCCTTTTGAGCTGATAATGCTTGCATATTAGGCTGCTATACACTCAGCTAATACATTCATGTGCATTCTCTCCCTTAACCTTCCAGCGAGTATTACTTCAGTGTGGAGAATCTCGTCAAGGATATCTTCTTGAGGAAGAAGGTAAGTTCCTGTTTTATAATGAATGAAAAGTACATTGTTCTATGTCTTGTCTAATGAGACACTAAGCAATTGCATTTACAGAAGTTTTTTTTTGTCTGCTTAAGAACTGAATCAGCATTCCTGTGCAAGATACCATACTAACTGAAATGGACATTCATATCAGCTTCCTGCCAAATTGCCAATTTACACTCACTCATCACGCATCATATTAATTTTATTCTTATGAAGGTGTACCATGATATAGGAGGGTGGGGGGGGGGGGCATACTGACTTGATTTTTGGCAATCAAGTTTTCCACATACATCACCTGTGACATAACCGTAGTTTGCTTTAGTATTTGTTTTATTTGAATGAAAACCTAATCAATCATCTAAATCGATGCTCATATATTCATATACCATATGAACCACCTAATTGTATAATAAATAATGATGCCAAGCATGGCCCCTAACCCCTCCCCGGCCTGCTTTGGGTTACATAACTCACAAAACTAATCGATGCCTGCTAATATTAGTGTGTCTGTCCCTGTGGTTACTAATCAGAATCATTCAAGTCTGTCATGCATATTGATCACTGATCATTCATATCCATTCATTCTCTACTCCTTGGGTTGGCTGAGTTATGTCGATTGGATTTTCAAAAAAAAAAAAGAAATTATGAATGGAAATAAACTTGATTCATATGATTGACATTACAAAAGATGACAATTTTCAAAAGCTTCAGTTAAATTGCTTGATTTTGTTGGAACTGAAGAAGTTTCAAGCTAGGGTCCCCCAAGAGATTCTGAATAAATTGTTAATTAATTTTGAAAATATTGAAGAGAAATTCAGGGCTAAAGTGCTTGTTTTTGAGCCCATCTACTTAGAAGGAAAAGAGCTCGTATTTCAAAGGCTTTTGTGACTAAAGTGTCACTGAATTTTTGTCTGTAAGCTGTGATGTGAAGTGACCAATGATTATAACAAGGTGCTGTTCACATGCTGAAATAGTGATGCTGGCCCTGTCACGTTGTAGAGAAAAGCCATACCCTTTCTGTATGAGGTTACTTCATCTTCATTCCATTGCTGCAGCTAAAACACAGCCTAATGCTCATTTCACCTAACACAGTCTCTTCTCTAGTGTAACAACACATATAACAGGATTCATTACGTTTCATATTTCTCTGTAATTGGCTCTCATGTGTTAGGCTGGTAACATTGGTTTTGATGTGTAATATATAAAGTTATGATGTATGTGTCTACACTGCTGTGTATTCTGATGACATTTCATTCTTTTGATTTTCTACAAATTCAGCACAGTTCAATTATTTGACACACTTTTCATTTAGAATAATGTATGTTTGAGTACATTATTCCTCACATAGATGACCACAGATTAACTGAGCTCCATTGCACAAATTCTGTCAGAGAGATATGTACATCTAAAACCCTCAGCTGATAAATTAGTTCTGGCAATCAGAGGGAATGCCCAGTGAGCTCTGGTAGTTTTCATAAATTTGGAGTATGTTTGGGTTCATACATAGTTACCATAGTTACACTATTCATCAAGTATTTCCCCGAGCACATTTAGAATGTATGTGTCCAAACTGCAGTTGTCACCAGACTATTTTCTTGCCAAATATGTAGGGAAATGAGATTGCTATGCGGAAGGTTTTAAACTTAGACTGTCTGAATGAAATATTTCTTGAGTCGTTGTCCTACACACAGAGAAGGAACATTTCTCGTTATCTTGCATGTCTGCTGTATGTGTAGTGTGTGCAGCTTGCAAAGGGTAGTACTACATGTACTAGTGTCATGCATGTGCAGAGAGACGGAGCAGTAGATATTGATGAAATCATGAATTTGTCTGTTTTACTCTGAAAGATGGACAGTGAAGGCTACTTGCCACTCAGCCTGATTGCCAGTTTCCATCGGGTCCAGGCTCTGACCAGTGACCTCGCCACCATCACAGCGGTAAGGAATGAAGGAAGTGACCTGTCCACATTCATTCATGGATACTTTGGTATGAGTACTCCATCGTTACGTCTTCCCTGTGGTCAAAAGCACCTATAGTCAAAAACATGAGGCATGAGAAAATATTTGGAGAGTTCAGAAATTTGGGCCCCCAAACAAATGATTTGGAAAATATAGCAATGACAGGAAAGATAGAGTAAAAGAGGGGAAGAGGAAGGAAACGGATGAATTGGTTGACCAGTCTGAATGCATGGATTGGAGAAAGGGGTGCAGGTCAATGGGAGGTGGAGCTGATCCAGAAGGCTAGGAACAGAGATTTGTGGCATACCGTGATCGTCTACGTCTCTGAATATGGCACTTAGAGAGAACCTGTCTACAGTGCATTATGGACAATCAAGTCAACCGGGACGATGTGTATCCAGTCCAGCTTCTACGTTTCAGTTTTCTACACTGCAACTAAAACTTAGGCTTAGAGGGAATGACGAGGAATATATGTCCAGACTTACTTGGTATTGCAGTGCTTGAAATATGTGTTTACTGCTCTAGAAATTATCTGCAAACTGCATCTGGCAAGTTTATTTTGTTCAGGAATATATACACATGTTCCCTTAATACATGCTCCCCTCCCCCTCCCCCTCACCTCAGACCTCAGAGTTCAGTATTTCATTCATGCTTATTTTAGTCCTGTATCTGTTTTATTCCATGTCCTTTTGATTTCTTGGTTGCAGGCGCTGAGTGAAAGCGCTGAAGTGGAACTCTCTCCAGATAAAACAAAGGTTCGATGCAAACAATCGCCCAAGCTGTGGGTCATTGGGGAATCCAGCGCTAAGACCAAGATTGAGCTCTCGTACGACAGTCCAGAGTTTGTACCAGGACAGCCGTATCCATATACCTTCAATAAGGACACAGGTAGGGAGATGGTGCACGTTGTCAACTAATTAATTTGTTTTGAGTTTAAAATCATGCAGATTAGAGGGATGCCAAAATTTAGGCAAAACCCTTACTTTAGGTCAGGGCATTTTATATTTTGTATGTATTTGTGTTTATTTTATGTGTGTACATATGCTAACATTTCATATGACATCCATAAATATGCCTGGATGATCTATTTGCCTGATACCAGATTTCCACTGCTCGACAGATCAAGTCTATTGTTCCCGATCGCCCCAACTCTGATGTATGTTGTATCGCCCTTCCCCCCCTCCCCCCCCCCCCCAGAGTCTGCACCTGTGTCACCCACCCCAGAGGAGAACAGTGACCCCAGCGGCCATCTCCCTGAAGGAGACCTCAGCCAGGAGGGGGCAGCCACCATGCGTGTGCCCATGACCCCTGGCCTCTCCACCAGTCTTCCAGAGAAGGAGCCAGGCAACTGGACAGAGGTCAAAAGGAGACATAAAGCACCTACCCCTAAGGAGAAGGTCAGCAGAGACATTCTTACCAAAATATGTCCTTCATAACAGTGACCTTCTCATATTTGCTTCTCATATGTGCTTCAGATCAAAATTAAGTGGTTTGGTCCATTATAAGTATGGGCTTTGGTATCTGATTTAACTTAAAAGTACTGTGATTGGATACTGACCTTGGCCTGGTCTGGATATAGTAATACAGGAAGCACTGTTCAAGAAAAAGTTGGGAACTTTTTGATGCATTTTTTAAAAGCATTTTTCGGAGTGATGCATTAGCATTTTTCCTCCAAATTTGAGCTTGTTGTCAAATGGCATTTGGATCCAAGCTGATTATGGGTATCTATTCTCATTTCTTGCTGTGTTGAAGAAAGTTTGGGTCTATATTTATGGCTTTAGGGTTTATTTTTGCATAATCACTTTCAAATTATGTGCATTGAAAAGCTCCAACGTCGAGACAGTGATTTAGCTCACCAAATCTACAAAGGAGCTAATTTTTAAATATTTGTGTGAGTTAACTTGACCAACTCCCAGTAGTAGGTATTTGAACTGATAAGTTGACTTATCTGCAACCTTTAAGTGATGATAATGGCCTGATGCAAGAAGAGCTATATCCCTTTTTCATTGGGTTACCCTGGCAATCTGTGTGTTGTCATTACAGCAAAGGCCATCCTCGCCAGACATACCTGTGGACATGGAAGGAGCTCAGGAGGAACTCGACTTCCAGTTTGACGAGGAGCTTACAGAAATCACTGGCAGGAAAAACACCTTCTCAGAATGGTAAGGTCCAATCTGTAGAACTTTAGATCCTGTTGGATCCAAGCTTTGGTCCTGCTCAAATAGCCCCCCACCCCTCAACAACAACAACACACACAAGAAAAAAAAGCAAAGAAATGAACAAATGAATACCAGAATATTTTTTGCGGCATTGATAGTATTAACAGAGCTGCCTCTATTGAGAGACAAACTACCCATTGCACAAATATAGTTTGGAGTGCAAGCTTCCTTATGTTTGATTTTTGGTACTTGTACATGTATGGTTTGTCTTTCTCTCTAAAGTCTTACTTGCTACTTATGTGTGAGTATCACAACTCAAAGAAGATCATCTCATTGAGAGAACAGCTTGATGGTGTGGCACATCCTTGGAATCCACAGCAATTATATAATCAGGGGGGTGTTTCACCAAGCTGTTCGTAAGTTACGAACAACTTTACGAACGACTGGTGATCCCTTCTTCTGCTAAACAGATTCTCAATGAACAAAGTGTAGTATCGCATTTAGCACAAGAAGGGATCACCAGTTGTTTGTAAAGTCGTTAGTAACTTACGAACAGCTTGGTGAAACACCTGCTTGGAGATAATTTTAGGTGTGATGTCTCTTACACATAATCTCACTTTTCATAGGATTTCACCGGGCAACATCCTTTGTAATTTGCCATTTTGTGTTTTTGGCGAAATCCCCACTTCTTTCTTGCTGAATGGGAAGTCATATTGTTATGATGCAAATGCAGTCAATAAATCGGTGTGATTAAATATGTGATTTGATCGTGTGACAGGTCGGACGATGACGATGATGACTACGAGATGTCCGACAACGAGATCAACAAGATCATCATCGTGACGCAAACCCCACCATGCCTCAAGAAGCACCCTGGGGGTGACCGGACCGGCTACCACGTCCCCCGCTCAAAGATGACCGCTGACCTGGCCAAAATCATTAACGATGGACTCTACTATTATGAGATGGACCTGTGGGAGGAGGACTTCACCAAGGTAGGTTTGGGGTTCAAGACTAGCGTGAGGAGTGGTAGGTTTGGGGTTCAAGACTAGCGTAAGGAGTGGTAGGTTTGGGGTTCAAGACTAGTGTGAGGAGTAGTAGGTTTAGGGTTCAAGACTAGCGTGAGCAGTGGTAGGTTTGGGGGTCAAGACTAGTGTGAGGAGTGGTAGGTTTGGGGTTCAAGACTAGCGTGAGGAGTGGTAGGTTTGGGGTTCAAGACTAGCGTGAGGAGTGGTAGGTTTGGGGTTCAAGACTAGCGTGAGGAGTGGTAGGTTTGGGGTTCAAGACTAGTGTGAGGAGTGGTAGGTTTGGGGTTCAAGACTAGTGTGAGGAGTGGTAGGTTTGGGGTTCAAGACTAGTGTGAGGAGTGGTAGGTTTGGGGGTCAAGACTAGTGTGAGGAGTGGTAGGTTTGGGGGTCAAGACTAGTGTGAGGAGTGGTAGGTTTGGGGTTCAAGACTAGTGTGAGGAGTGGTAGGTTTGGGGTTCAAGACTAGCGTGAGCAATGGTAGGTTTGGGGGTCAAGACTAGTGTGAGGAGTAGTAGGTTTGGGGTTCAAGACTTTGTGGAGTCCAGCATATTTGTATGGGATGAACCATATCTAGTGTGTGTGTCTTATGAACTAAAGATGAGAGATAAAGGAAGAGAGAGACTCCTTCCCAGGATTTATTAACAGCGGGATGAGATAGCCTTCATTACCAGGAGCAAAAAACAATATTTCTTAAATAGCGCCCCACAGCCCCCCCCCCCCCCCCCCCAAAAAAAAAAAAATAAAAAAAATAAAAATAAACAAATAAAAAAAAAAAAAATAAGAGAGCAATGTTTATATTTCAACATGGATAGTAATTGCACAGATCATTTTTGCATATTTTGGAACAAACAGCCTCCCATTATCAAGAGCTGTTTGTAGACTTGTCAATGCTTGGTAGGAACTTCCTATAACTACCAGGGATTTGTCTGATCATTCCTTGCTTGTTTTCTGTATTCTGTAGGGGAACTTCTTAATACTTCCTATGAACTTCCTAGATGTACCAGGGTTTTGTCTGATATTTCTCCCTTGTTTGCTCTACTCCCAGGCGGACTTCTTGTCAATGTTGGCAGCCCAGAGTGGTGCCCACACAGCCTTCAGCAAGATCCAGACCATCACCAATGAGCAGTTCTCGTGCCTGACCCCGGACAAGCCCCACACCAGACAGGTGGTTCCCCCAGCCCCGCCCCAGGAGGACACCCCTGATGACCCCTCCGTGGAGGCTGGTGAGGAAGGAGGCATCTCTATTCAGAAGAGTGCAGGTAGGTGGCCTCATTCTCCTCTTGGTCATGGTAGATTGATGCATAGTAGCTCGAGCCCTGCACCAATACTGTCACAATGTTCTCATTAAAAAAACGCTCCCATAAACACATAAACAACACCCTGCTCTCATGGTCGACACTCCAGCTGATTTGACTTAAAGAAACGGCTCTATTCAGAGCAAATGTCTCTAAAAGAAAACTCGGATCCTTACTCTTTGTCTTAACTTGCTCTCTGATGAAATACAACTATTTTTGACTGCATGGTAGTCGCAGTGCCCTAGTTTGTAATATCACAAGACTACAATGCTTATTTTGGCTGCAGTGCGGTCGCTGAAGGGAGAAGCCATGGTGGCCCGGTCCCTGCCCACAGCTGTGCCTGAGGGCCCACAGTTAAGAGAGGCCCTGAGGGCACCTAAGACACCACGAGGAAAGGCCCAGATGTCTCCTAGGTTCTACCCGGTCATGAAGGAGACCAAGCCCATTGACAACAAGGTGAGACAGCAGGAACCAAGTTTCTTAAGTTACTGATTTCCTATAGGTTACTACATTCAAAGCTAATTTTTCAGTAATGCATGATGAAGTGAGCGCCCTCCATTCATAATATCTCGAGGCCCCTGCAGACGACACAGCTGGTGTACTGTGTAACCAAATGTCAATTATGTTTTGATTTGAAACAGACGCCCAGGAAACGGAAGACAAAGCACAGTGAAGACCCACCCATAGAGAGCCACGTTGGTTGGGTGCTGGACTCCAGAGAACACATCCCAAGGTCAAGACACGCATCCACTAGGTAAGGAGATTGGTGTTAGGACACTGGTGTATGGTGTTAGGAGACAGGTGTTAGGAGACAGGTGTTAGGACACTGGTGTATGGTGTTAGGAGACAGGTGTTAGGAAACAGGTGTTATGACACTGGTTAAAGAGACTGGTATTAGAAGCCTGTAGGAGACCTGTATTTACATGAATGTAAAGCAATTTTTGCCTCTAAAATCCTGCGAGACTTCTGAGAGAAAAATCACAAAATTGTGTAGTAGTGTATTTGTGCTTTCCAGAATGATAGGCATTATTGCCCCTGACTTGATAAGGATTAGGGAAGTTCTTACAGTGTGCATATAACAAGAGTTAAGTTGCTATCGCTTGATGAAGTATTTGCGCACAATCCCATGAAACATTCTTCCTGTTGCCTTCCTGTCTGCAGCTCACCACTGGAGGGCGCTCCAATCAGCACAAGCTACGGCACCCCCCAGAGCTTCCCCAAGTTTGAGCATCCGTCACACGAGCTGCTCAAGGACAACAACTTCACCCAGCACGCCTACCACAAGTACCACCAGAAGTGTCTCAAAGGTCAGACTCAATGCCTTGCAAGATGAAACAGTTCATCAATACATGTAGTTGTGGAAGAAAGTTTCATATGTGTAGGAGGGCAGAAGATATTCTGAACATGAGTCATATTGAGAGTTTGTTTTTAATGCCTTTCAATCATGAAGAGGGTAGGTTATTTAGGAACAGGTAATAAATAGGCTCTTATAGAATTAATTGAATTCTAATGAAAGGAGAAAATCAGAAAATTGTTCTTACTAGCACTGAATCCTGATCACTAACTTTCATGGTCAACTCCATTGGTAGAAAATGGTGTAGGGTAAGTGATTCAGATTTCTAAATCCAAATGAATTATGATAAGTTTTGCCTAACTGTTTCTGTAATTTGCCTACTTTTATTCAAGTCAACCTACTATGGGGGTTTAATTCCCCTTGAAAAGGTGATACAGTTAGTATGTGCAAGTGAAGGCACATGGATGTGTAAAATATTTTTGGAAGTAAATGTGACGTTTCTGTCTTTCTCCTACAGAGCGCAAGAAGCTTGGTGTGGGCAAGTCTCAGGAGATGAACACGCTGTTCCGCTTCTGGTCCTTCTTCTTGCGGACCAACTTCAACCAGAAGATGTACGAGGAGTTCCGAGACCTGGCGGTGGAGGACTCTCGGCAGGGCAACCGCTATGGCCTTGAGTGCCTCTTCCGCTTCTTCAGCTATGGCCTGGAGGTCAAGTTCCGCCCGGACATTTACCAAGACTTCCAGATCGAGACGCTGCGTGACTTTGAGTCAGGTGAGCTGCGGGCGCTTTGAGCTCTGTTGGGCCCAAGTACACAAAGGGGCTTTTATGCTTCCGCTATGAAGTGGGCGGGGGCTTTATGTATCTGGGTTGTCCATCTGGATCGTGTCTATAATGTGTCAAAGGTCATAGTTAAAGGTTGATTCCTAGAATTGTCACTGTTTAATTGAGAAATACTTGACTACATTTCACCAAACATAGTACAGTACAGTGATAAAATGTAACAAGACAATAAATGGAATAGACTTTGAGGAAACATATTGCGTAGTAACACGCTTTGCTATTTGCCTGCATGTAGTGATTCATTCTCAGTGGGTGGATGCATTATGAATCTATTAGTTGTTGCTAATCAGAAAAACCTCGGACAACCTTTGGGGTTACCATAAGTAACATATTGTTTGAATGATGGGCATATGATTTGGATCCATAACAAAAAATGGTCTATGGAAAAAGACCATGAAAGGTGAGATGACAGCAAGAAATATTGACGAGAATGATATTGTAAACCCTGTTGATGATATTGGTGTGATTGTATGTTTGCAGGGCAACTGTATGGCCTGGAGAAGTTCTGGGCCTATCTGAAGTACTCTCGGCTGAGAGAGCTGGAAACTCTGCCTGACCTGACTGCAGCCTTGAAGAAGTACCGCACCCTGGAAGACTTCCGGGTCGAGGTATGTCGCATTCTGCTCTATGCTTTCAATTTGAATTTACAACATTTAGAATAAAACAGTTACAGATAACCATTTCCCTAATTGTGTTATTTCCAGAATAAAAGTGGCCTTTTTCTCTATTTTCGCTCATGGCCTAGCATACTACATGTATATTTTCAATTTTTGTAAAATGTCCTTTAATCTATGACTGATTGACTATTTGCATCTTTCTCCATCACATATGGGAAGCTAATTGTCCTTTGTAAATTTGCTAGTTTTGAGTGACATGAAGTTACTAGCCGATCATTCCCATGCTTGATATTGCAATACTTGGCTGCATTAATTACACCTATAGACTGAAACAAGGCTACAGGTATGCCAGTTGCGAAAGGGTTAACTCAGGCATGACATGTGACATCTTGGTCATGTGACATGTGGGATGTATTGTAGGCTTGTTTGTGTGTACACAGGCTCATATTCCTTAACACTCTAGGCTAATGTTTCCTCAATAAGTTCTGATGGATTACATGGCTCAAGAAAGGCTTGTAAAGAACCCCCTGCAAGAGAAATTCTAATCCCCCCTGACACAGTGTGTGTCATAACTTAATGTTTGATCTGCCCCTACAGCCTCCCATCAGTGAGAACCAGAAGGCAGGGGGCGATGCACCCAAGCACCCCCGCACCAGCCGTAGCCGACAACAGTCCACATCAGACCAGCACCATCAACACCAGCACCAGCACCAACATCAACATCAACCCCAGCAGCAACGGCCGCAGAGAGCAGACCTTGAATCAAAGGGAGCTGTGGGCGGGGCCGAGGAGTGACACATGGCTGGACAGACAGCCTTGTAGACAAACAGACAGACACTCGTTGAGCCTTGGTGATAACAGACTCCCATGATGCAATAGCATGCCTGGTTTTACGATGGAAGAGCATCGTATCATCTGAGTGCAAGTCAAAGTGTGTGCATTCTGCCACTTCTAATTCCTTGCTGTCAGTTGAGTGAACTCTCTGAGAGCTTTAGTTATATTCTGACAGCTCACACTTGAAGGTGTGCTGGGTTAGGCCAGCACTTTTTATGCAAGCTTTGGCTGGAGGCCCTATCCAGTCTCATTCATGCGCAATACAGTGGCACAGCGCTGAGGTGGCACAGCGCTGAGGTAGCTCAGCACGGTGGCAGACGCTGAAGGGATTGAGGGAGTGGTTCCAAGGCCAGCAAGGGTAGACCACTGTTCTTAATCTCAGAGCCAATCTGCCACTGAGATATCACTCTCAAGGAAGGCCCAAGAATCCTGCTTGTCAGTTAGAAGCATCAACTTTCATGGGTTTGGAAGGCTGTGAACTCATGGGTTGCACATTCAGGGAGTGCTGGTTTCTAAGCAACTGCATGAGTTCAGTCTTCTATCTCGACATCTTGTTCATATATCCAGTGTGTTGGCAAGGGTGTTAGTGTGTGACATGCCCCCATCTGGACTACAGCAATGGTATATCTGCCATCAATGGTAACTACCATGGTAACATTGCTCAACAGCCAATCAAATTTCCATAGAAGTTGCCATTGGTAGCAAATTTACCACTAATGGTAAATTTTATGCAACAGGGCCCTGCTCAAACCAAGGTGTTTTATTCTGATATGCCCCTGGAGCCAAGTTAAAATGTTCTTGGCTAATACCAAACCCTGATGGATCTGCTCTGGCGTGGCTGGTATCTCCTATAGTCCTGACCACCTCAAAAAGTCACTTTGTGGTTTAATTCTTCGCTGCTGCTCCAACCATAATGATAGAGCCATGTGTGCACGCTGGTCAGCCTGGTCTGCCTGGTCTGATGTTAGCAGCTATGTAGTGGTGTCTGTACATGCCTGTGTATTGGATGAAGAGGTGACAGGTTTGTGTGATACCATGCAGCTTCTGATGTTTTCTGCTCTAGCTATTCATGTCCCTATCCTCTTCTCACAGTGTGTAACAATAGTTAGTTTATCTGTTACCTTGCAGTGCAGAGAACAGGTACAGAATGCTACCATCACTATATCCACAAAAGAACATTAATCAATCGAAATATTGCTCAACATAAATGATGCCAAAAAAAACCCCACCTGTGTAACCACAGGCCGGTGATGAGATATGTTCAGAGAAATATTTTTACAAAGTTAATTTTATCATGAAAAGCTTATTTTATTGTATGTACTATCATTATATATTTCATTATGTCAGCTTTAGTATACCAAGATGGTATATGAGTATATTTCCTGCCTATTATTTCTGTCCAGACATGTAAAACTTATTCAAGATTTCACTTAGTGACTACTGATTATGGCCCTTAGATGTATGTTTTAAGGAATAGTACTATCTAAGTGTGGACGATGTTTGGAAAGATTGGAAACTTTAATGATTGTGTGAAACATTTCTTTGTAATCATTGTGAACTTGAGCTTTATGCTGCATTTAGTTTTAACCTATTCTAAACTAGCATTTTAAGCAAAATATAGTATAAGCTTTGTTCTTAGGTATTTAAATGTTAAATGCCCTTTTCACACAGTTAGAAAAGTAATGAAGAAATATTCAAGAATTACAAGTAAATTCATCGCTTGTAATGAAGATATATTCACACATATTACTTGGAATCATTTTATTTTGCCTAACCCTAATGTTTAACAGAATGATCATGAGGGGGGCCATTATAGGCCCCCATCCCCCCCTTTTGGTCTGATTGGGGTTAAAAATAATTATTTTAAGAAAGTGAAATATGATGCCGCACCTATTGAGCGACAACAACTGAGCTTTTGCTAATGTTTGTTGTACTGGCTTGCATAAAGCCAGTTTCTGCAAAGGAAGGCAACTGCCTGTGTTGATGTTGATCACTGCACATTCAGTCCAAAAAGTGGAAGATGTATGTTCAAGAGCTTTAATTCCAACACCCTGGTATTTTGGAAGTAATGAGTAAAAGTGTAATGGCCTTTGTACAAAAGTGAAAAGTTGAACTTAAAAAGGTTTCTTTACTTGCCTGTTGATTGGTCAGAATCAAGCTATAGAATGTTATTGGTAGTTACTAGGTTTAACGGCAGATACCTGTTTTACTTCTATCTGCATTGATCGTCCATAGTAGTCAACCCACTCTCTGTGGTGGACTTGTGTTGGAATTTGGGAATTTATCTTTAATGGTCCTTACAACGGCAAGGATATGGTCATCATTCTCAGATATTCATGATTAGATTGTTACTGGTGGTTTAAAATGAGGAGTTTTTAAGAGGACCTCTATCATCTGTAAATATAAGATTATGACTTCTTTACTTTAACTTCGCTGGACAAACAGAAGTATAGTTTGGGTCTGGTATTGTGGGGTGTTGAGCTCAATGGGTGAACAGGCTGTAATGATTTGCAGTCCTTGTACATTGATATCAGATATTCACATTCCCAAAATATTTGCACTTTTTTGTGTACCTTCATATTCATTTGAATTTCTTTTACTTATGTTTCTTTTAATGCATTATTCCTCATTAGATAAACATATAATGAATCCTTATCTTCTCTTTGTCCTCATGTAATGGTGCACAAGGGGTTACTTTTGATGTTTTTGTTGTTTGCAGATACCATAGCTACGCATAACGTGTATGTATGATGCTGAACAACCATCTGATATTTTTGTAAACAATTACAGAATTCTTTCATCTGGTGATTGTGACATCAGTGTTGGATATAAAGTGCTTCCATGGAGGCTGAAGTCATTGTTTGTTTCCAGGTGGAGCTCAGAACAGTAATGAGAGGGGTGAAATGTATCAATGGTTGGGGTTGAATTGGACAGGGAAATCTAATGCGGTTTGTCCCACAAATATGACATTTTTTATGTCTTGAACGAGCATGATGATTGTTAACACTGAGATTCTGATGCTCTCATTACTAGTTGGTAAACGTACATTGTCATAAGGGCTGATTCTGACCTTTGATATTAGCCCACTTGTTCACTTTCTTGTTTGCTGGTTGGAAGGATTCCACAATTTGAGCGAGATGTGTTTGCCCACAAAAGGGATGAAAGCAGGAGGAAGATTGTAATATCTTCACTGGGACTATGAAAAAGGGAGCGACCTTCTACACAATTAAAAAAAAAAAACTAGAAAGAAGAGTTGAACCTCGGATGAGTACATGACTGGGTTCATGGCTGAAGATACTGCACTGTTTCTTTAAGAATTGTAGGGAATGTGGTGATGAAGATAAGTGTGTAGAGTTGAGGAGAGAGTGGAGAGTGTCGACTATACTGGATAGTGTGCACAGCCCCAAGGTAGATTCAAGAAGTGTTATTCAGTTGAACGAGTTGAGCTTCAGACGAGTCAAGATAAATCTCTTGAATGATTGTTTCATAGAAATGCTGGGTACTCACAAAGAGAGAGAAATGGAGAGAAGGAGAAGAAAAGTAAAAAACAAAAAAAACCAGGAGAGATAGAATAAGAAAGAAAATGCATGACTAGATGATGTAGCAAGATTGATCATAGATTAATTTTGTAGTAAGATACAAGTACATGCTTCTTATTCTGATGTGGTGGTGTCCAAATCTGCAAAACAAATGGCATTCTTACATTTGTGTTCCAGAATGATATTGGAGATGAAGCGTAATGAAAGGATGACTGGTCAGTCAGTTTGTGCATTCAGATAAATGAAAACTAATTCATTTGCCTTTATTTGAATATGAGTTATATTTTCCTCAAAAGAAAGAGAATCATTATATGCCTAAGAAAGTATCAAAATGATTTCAAAAAAAGATTTAAAAAAAGAAATGTTAATATTGTATATAGTGCAGAATGACTAAATTATGTAATTATTATTTTAGAAAATATGTTGGTGTTTGGATTCTTGCATCTGCCTGGTAGTATAGATGATGCAAACATATTTGACAGTATTTTATCAGCATACTAAAAGAAAAGTATACAAAAAAAGTAATGTTTATTAAATGTGAACAATTATCGCGATGCCTTGCATGAATATATATTCAATTCTTACAAAAGTATTTTGAACTTTTTACATCTTCCTATCTCAAGACATGTATTTTTCCTTTGTACATACATTGCATCAAGTGGTGATTTTATTGTAATTTCTTTGACTGAATTGTAATATCTCTCAGTGTGAATCAATAAGAACCCAGCCAAAATGTGTTGTAATGAATCTGAAATTCCTTTCAAATCGGAGTTTATTTTTCCTAAGGAAAAGCAATCGTCAGTTTTTGTGAGTTCGATATACCTTTTTTTCTTCACCTTCAAACAGAGCACTTACTTTGGTTTTAATATACACAAGTGAAAAAGCATGTGTAAAAAAAGAGGAGAAAAAATGATTAAAAAATCATAAAAACAATTTGTAGCTAATGTACAGAGTTGCAAAGTTGAAAAAAAAAGATAGTGTAGAAGTGTGTGGCAGCCTTGCTTTTAGATTGTTGATGCCTATATATTGCTTTTGTAGTTGTAAAATGGTAGGTTTCTAGGCAGCATTTAATTTGACAGCGATACAGAGTAATTGTTTTTACAAGTATTTGTATTTCGTATTGTGCAATGGTGAACAACTTACTCACACTCGGCATTTGGAAGTATCAAAAATGTATTTTTCTCTGATTAACCTTGTTATTTTCTGTTTTTCTGTGAACCTTTGCACTTGGGCTTTTTACATACATGCAATAACTAACCTGTTCATTCTTGCTTTTGTGGTGATGGGTCTATGCTAATGATTTTTCAGGTAGTGTATCCCTTATGAAGACAAGATCAAATTCTGTTACATCATCAAGATCCAGGGTATTCCTCTCCGGTTCAGCTGCCTGTTTAAATGCCAAGTGAAGTTAGGAGTTATCCATGTAATCAGCCCTTATCACAAACAAACGTCCCTGATAGCATCATTATTCCCATGGACTTGCCTCCATTGTGATGTTCAAAATCACCATCTCGGTGCAAGGATCTGTTGGTACTTCACTATAATTTTAGACAACCTGGTCAAAATTCCAGATAAAATGGAATGATCAATATTCATCATTCAAAATCACTGTTGAGTTCTTATGTGCTGAGGAATGTTCTTTGTAATGATCCCTTCCAGTTACACTACCGGATATTTGATCTTTTGGCATCAAAAGGGATGCACTACTTTAAAATGATCACCCGCTTAGAATTGTTTCATATTTTTGTGTGAATTGTCCTTGTTTTCATAATAGTGATAGTTTCATGAGTTCATCATGGTTGGACACACTAGACGACATTGCAAGGTGAAACAAATTAGTACTCTGTTTACCATATATAGCTATTTGGACATGTACTGTACACTGTTGTTAAGTCAAATACTTCGAGAATATGGCTTAATCCTACATTTTCATAAAAATCATGTGATCTATTTCTAAGGTTTATACTGGATTTGACCTTTTTCTTCTGGTCGCCCATGGGTCAGGGAATGGAATCTTCATTGGCCTGTGTTAACCCTAATACTCCCGGGGTATTTCAAAGCTTGTTATTACCGGGGGGGGGGGGGGGGGGCCATTATGGCCCCCCCCTGAGATCTCGGCCATGGGTCGCCCGATTGCCTCAAAATTTTGCACAAGGGTAAAGAATTATGTAATCTACAAAGTTGCATAGCGTAATTTACAAAAGTCCTTTTATTTTTTTTTTAACTAATTAATTTATGCTAATTTATGCGAGAAATCATAGATTTTGGTATTTCTCACTAAATAAAGCCTCAGGAATAGCAATTTTTGGTACAAATGTCTTTCATAACTCCCTCATCAATTCTTGAAAGAAAAAGACAGGTTGCAGTAATTATTTCTTATGTATTTTATTGTTTTGCAATTTTCTTATGTATTTCTTTGTTTTTTGTCAAGCATTTTTTTGCTATTTGACAAAATTACAACCACATTTCATTTTATATTGCTCAAAAATATTTGAAACAATGATAACACTTATTAGAAAAGTATTTACATAAATTGGAAAAGCTCCTGATTTTATCCATAGGATTATACACAGTCATATAGAGAAATAGCGAAATTTCAGTCACATGTGTTCGGTAAACGTAATCTGACACCCGCACGGTAGGTCCGATCGCCATAAATTTGGTATCAAAATGTGCGGGAAGGATCTGAGAAAAAAAGTCAAGAAATTTCGTTTCGAAATATTGAGGCGTTAGGAAGTACCGACAAAACTTCGACAGGGGGGGCCATAATGGCCCCCCCCCCCCCCCCCCCCCGGGAGTATTAGGGTTAAGTTTGGAAGAACTGTTTAGAAAGGACATCAGAATATGGTGTCGTGTGCTGACAAGGAACCTTGCTTTGTATTGCACAGGTTTGAGTGATGAAGACCCAAAATGACCGTGGTCCCAGTAGGCCATGAGCTATCAAGCAAAGGGGGGCTTATATTGTGCCTGGTCTGTCCTGCAGCATAGAGCCTTCACTGTTGTCAAATGCAGAAAGTAACGTAGCTCATACATCCTTGAGTGAATAATAAATAAATTTGCCTGATTTGTTCAATTTTGTAAGATAATTACGTCACAAAATATTTCAGTATGGATATTCATTGCAATTTGCAGGTGGTCTAAATCAAGACTACTTAGGGGTTTTTTTATGTGTTCTTGCTCGGAGTAGGAAGAATTGTAGTGTAAATCAATCTGCTTATTATCAATATTGTAGAGATGTTTTTCAGTAAAGGAAATTTGCTGTTCCTCATTTTACAGATTAATGACTGATTTGCTAATTGTTTTCAAGTGACGTAGACTATTCCTGTCCAGTGTACACGATAGTATTATGATACCTCTATTCTCCCTTTCATTCCATGTGTTAATTTCTACAAAATTTTACTGGACGTGACATGTCAGTGCTGCAATGTAAAGCAATTTAGAGTGGTAACTTATTTTTCAATACTTTTTCTCTCACTTTGATATCTACTCTCCAGCTATTCAGGTTTGTGTAGGTTCAGTAACTGATTTCCTCTCAGAACACAGGTCTTGTAGAAAATAGATATATACACATGTTCTGCCACCTGTTCCTTACATTTTGCAACTGATTTTAAATATGCTGTCTTTACTTTCAATGTACATGAAGAACATGTAGCAGGTCATTACATCATTTGATTCACTTTTAAGATAAGTTTTCAAAGTCGTGTTGCATTTAGTTCCAACATGTTATTTGAGTGAAAATTTATTTGCTAGAACTAAGCTGCTCTCCTTCATTTTGGCTTGTTAAGTTCTGTGTGTATGAGTGTTTTTTTCCTTCATTTGTTTGCTGTTATAGGTGGATTTAGTTATTTCATTTAGTCTCATCACTTGTAAACATAGAAAGAATAAGACATTGTTGTGCATTCAAGGCTGTAGTATACAGTATCATGTTATGGTGATGTATGACACTAAATTCACATTAACAAATCTAGACTTATACAATTTGATCTGAAGGGTTACTTCGATTGGAATGCATTTTTTTTCCTTTTCCTATGCTCGTAATTCACATTTATGTTTAATTTCAGCCATTTATCAACTATGTTTTAGTTTGATGGTAAAAATATGAATATATGTACATATGATACATACTTTGTTGGTGTCTTTATTTGACTCCTGTGATTGCTGTGTTGGATTCAGTGAGGTATGTGCTATGCTGGACACTCATGTGAAAGATGTGACAGGAACTGGTGTGAAAGAGGTAAAAAGTTATTTCAAAGCAATACATTATCACTTCACAAAATTAGGTTCACCTGCTTGAAATGTATTCCCTTCCATTTGATTACTGTGTTATTTGTAATTTTAGGTGTTTGCCCCAAACCACTTACTAGTGGTGTCTTGTCCCAAATGGCTAAATGGATGTGGAGCTGTCAGTAAAGGACCTATGAGGCAAGTGTCTTGAATTTCATTCAAACCTTTCCCCTCTGCCAAACGGATTTGTTTGATAGATTAAAGTTGTGGTGTGTTTTTTTTTTACATAGTTAGTGGATGTTGTTTTAGGTTTGATTGATCAGATGGATTTGGTTCTATGGAACAACATCACCAAACACCATATGAGCCTATCTCATGGCCTAACTCCTGATTGTTTCCAAATCTTCCCATGTTAATGCATGTAGCTGGAGTTGTTGGTAGTTCAACTTGCTTGTGGTGTGTGTATTGTGTATTATTCCAGCAAAAACTTGGAATGAAGGATTGCATAGATGCCAACTTTATAGTGCATGTACAGTGGAGCCCAACTAAACTGCCATACAGCCATCCACTGATTGAGAATCTTCCCAGTACTCCATACCACATTTATGCACCAAGCAGTAACATTGTTTGCAGTCATGTCGGCTGCTGGTCTCGTACACTAGTACATTAAACTGGAAGTGGACATGAGCGCAAACAAAATCCGAATGGGGCTGTGCGATGCATCATGGGAAAACTTTCTTATATGCGGTATGGAAACTTCCTCCCTTTTATCTAAAACACAGAAAATGAGTGAATACCAGAGCTCCAATCATTTTTAAAAAGTTGCATGAAGCCATTTAATACTTCTTCAAACTTGCATCATGGGAAAACTTTTTCTTATGCGGTATGGAAACTTCCTCCCTTTTATCTAAAACACAGAAAATGAGTGAATACCAGAGCTCAAATCATTTTTAAAAAGTTGCATGAAGCCATTTAATACTTCTTCAAACTTGCATCATAATACTGTCAGCAACACATGGCTATGCCAACTGAGTCAACGGTGCTCTTGTGCACACCAAGACTTCTCACTTTACTTCTCCTGCAAGAAATGATCGCATGAATAACTCTCCATGGTCCATGTTCTAAATACTTCACACCCAACAACAGTCTCTAAAGTTGGCATGTCCTATACAGACCTCTATCACGTGCTGATCTGCCCGGTGCAATGAGGGGCATCGAAATAACAGTTTTTGCCCAATATAAACTGTATTGAGGTACACTGTACAGTGAACCTCTACATTCAGGGGGTTGGGGAAACAAGGTCAAGTTACACGATTGCCTTCCCCAGCTTGACATTCTTGACATTCTTGACATAGCTCGTGTCACAAGAAACACAAAAATCAACAAAGTGGGCAGAAATACCATGTGAATGGTTAATGTGGTAGATCATGCATAAATCAACTTGTTTTGCACTTGCTTGGTATGACCAAGATGGGTTCTACGGTACATTAGTATGCACTATCAAATCAATGAAAGTGGCTACGGAGCTCCATTTCAATAGACCTCATCGGAAATGCATTGAAATCCATTTTACAAACTTCCTCCTAGTTTAAAGGATATCTAAAATAAAAGGAAGCAGTATATCACTGGCACCACATCAGAGGTAGGATACAGGTAAAGATTAATGGTTAATACGGGATTGATTTGTCACACTTTACCAAATTAAGCTGGACAATGCTTTGTGTGATCGAATACATATATCTCCTCATTACACTTTACATGAGCATCTACATGTATTTCCATGACAGAAAGAGTATGTTTATCAATACAAACCCTCTAAACAGTGGCAAGTACTTGCAAAATCATAATGATGATAAGTATTCAAGGTTAAAAATGGCCCAAATGCTACACAGCTGAAATCAATCGATGACCTTGTTTTGTTCTATCTTACTTGTGGGCTCCCTTTACACATCAAAGGAGAATTAAATCCTTATGAAGAAAAATGCTAAAAAGCAGAAAATAATAGAAGCACATCGGCAAAATTTTGAGAACAATTAGACACATTACAGGAACATTACATAAGAAGCACTGAATTCCGATACGGAAGATTTATGACTTTTATCTTTGGAACACAACTTTTGAGACATTCGGCCGACTGGGTATACCATCGCGACACCACATCCTTTTTGCAACACAATGATGGGGAGTATTAACTTAACAGGTACTTTGCTAGTATTGTTTAAAAAGCAACTGTACTACCAGTCTGCATGTCAACTAAATCGGGCAGGTCTTTCTGCTCTGCTATAGATGATTGGGAGGTTTCATCAGAGTTGGGCCTATCCTGAAGTTCCAACACATCCCTACACTCAGACCGTTCTTGAGATACAGATCTTTCTACTGAGGCAGCCTTATCCCTAGACTTGGACCTATCCCTGGACTTGGACCTATCCCTAGACTTGGACCTATCCCTGGACCTGGCCCTGTGCCCTTCATGAGGCTTGGTCTGCTCTATGTTTAGAGCTGGTTGCGATGCCTCCTCACACTGTGACCTATCGTCGGAATTGGACTTCTCTCTAGACCTGCCGCTATCATCAGGCTCTGGTTCTTCCTTAGCTACTAACCTTTCCCTTGATGCAGATCTTTCTTTAGACATAGACTTATCCCTAGACTTGGACCTTGACCTTTCCCGTGACTCAGAACTATCCCTCGATCTATCTCCTCCCCTGGGAAATTTGCTTGAATTAAGCCTATTTTTACTTTTAGTCTCATCTGTAGACTTGCTCCTTTCACGACCCCTAGAGCCATGCTCTTTTCTTGCTTTTGCCCGATCTGTAGACTTTGACCGGGATGTTGTTCTAGTTCTTGACGTTCGTTTGGACCTAGAGCTATCCCGAGATCTATGACGGCCTTTAGACCTAGACCTTTTGGTATGCTTGGAACTTCTTCTGGAGGTATGTTTTTCTCTTGAACCAGATCTGTCCCTATGTCGTGACCTTGACCTATCTCTGGACCTGGTTCTGGATCTTCTGCTGTCACTGGATGTGGACCTGTCCTGCGTCCTACGCCTAGACCTTGTATCTGATCTGTCTCTTGATCTTGAACGAGATCTGTCATTGGATCTACGTCTTGATTTATCCCTAGATGGAGATCTGGACGTTGTCCTAGACCTACCACTGGAACTGGATCTATGCCTTGATCTAGACCGTGATCTATGCCTTGATTTCGACCGTGATCTATCCCTAGATCTAGATCGTTCCCTTGATCCAGACCTAGACCTATGTCTAGATCTAGACCTGTCCCTGTCTCTCCCATGCTGCCTGGCTCCCTTCCAGGCTGAGTACTGATGTTGCTTCCCGCTGAAGGTTCCATGTGATGAGCGGAAGGAGCCACGCCCCCTCCCTCGCCGGTTCTGTTGGAACCTGTTCTGGTAGTAGGGATGCGAGGCCATCCTCTGGTGGTAGGCAGCAAGCTGTCGCTGGTAGATGGCCAGACTGCGGTGGTACTCCTCTAGTCGGCGCAAGGCCTCTGGGGAGATGACCTGAGTCGGGAGGGGGAAGGGGTAGGGGTAGTCATCCCCTGGGGCGGGGTGCTGTAGGGAGGAGGAGGAGGCTGAAGGGCCTGTTGTGGTTGTCACGGCCGACCGGAGCCGGCTTTTACCTGTCAGCTGCTTCCTGAGTGACTCACGTTTATCCTCCTGCCTCTTCTCTTCTTTGGTCTGAAAGAAAGAAAGTCAGCCAGAGATGATACATTAGGCTACCATATACAGGGAAGTCCTAGTGTGAGATCTTTGATACTGCCTCAATCATCACGAGAGTTAGAGAGGTTAGATATTTTGCCAATCACCAAGTTAGGAATAGTCACCTTAGAATTGGCAGCTAGGACTACATGATCTCATGTAGTGATCCATCTTTGCATGTTTAGTTGAAGTTAATTCATTGTATTTTAAATTATTGAGGTCAATATAACTTTTTGATCATTTTTAGCCAATTTGGGAAAACTTTATTGACCTTTGACCTTTCATGAATTTTACTCATGTCACCAGTTTACCCTCAGATGTTTGCTTGGAATTTGATCAGCTGATTTGCATTAATTGTGAAATTGGCAATTTTTGGCAAAGTTCACTTATCTTTGACCTGATTTAAGCCCAAACCTACAGTTCCTCAGTTTCATGATTGCACACATGTAGTTTGTTGCAAACTGATAAACTGGCAGACGGACAGCCCAAAGGGCATAAAAATACAAGTGAGCTCCGGACAATTTAGTCCCCACAAAGCACAATGAGCCCCTATAAAGCAGAAAATCTTCATCATGTTTAATGCACAACATGGCTTTAATAGGATGGACATTTCCTGACATCAGACTTTAAAGTAGTGCTCACTAATGGTTTGTGTTCTTTTTCCTTCAGGCAATATTCATGAAACCTTACTAGGCCTAAATGGTTGCTCAAGAGCATTCAGCTGCATGTATATCAACCCTTTATGTACCAAACGAGATTCTGTGCTTTGCAATGTGTGTGTACTGATGGTGAACTTATTAACAAGTGGCACATTAAGAGTGAAGGAAGGAACAAAGCTTGTAAGTTGTCATGAATATGTCCCCTGGTGGTACCCATTATAACTGCTCACCTTGAGTGCTTCAATGAGTTTGGAGCGAAGCTTCTTCTCCTTATGCTTCAGCTGCCGCTCCTTCCTGAGTGTGGCTCTCCTCCTCCGCCGCTCCTCAGCCTCCTTCTTCTCCTGCTCCTTCTGCAGCTGCTCCTGCCGAGCCTTCTCCAGCTCATACAGCTTCTGAGCCACTTCCTCCTCCTGCCTCAGGGCCTGGAGGTCACAGGTCAAAGGTCATAGGTCACAGGTCAGAGGACACAACTAGTATTCACAGCACAAGTTCAAAGGATATCAGGGCCATATTCATGATCCCTTGGTAGCCTTGCTGGTTGCTAAAAATGAATGCACTTTAGGAACTTGGTAGTCATAGTAATGTTTTATGAATATGGCCCCTGGTATCCTAGAGCAATAAAAACTACATTCTTTCTTCTCTCCAACCCAAACATCAGCAATGAAAGTACACAGAAAATCAACCTTACCAGACACTGTTGTTACATACACCCGTTTTTTTAGGAGGCCCCAATCATACATCAGATATGCTCTCACCACAGACTTGTGTGTTGTAGATCCTAATTTGCTGGTGGCAAGAACAAAGTGTCTAGTGGCCAAACAAAATTTCAGGTGGCCATTGGCACCCAGGCCATTGCTAATGGTAATCCCTGCCTCAACTATTAATCTCACTGCAACCAATGGATGTGGTGCTTTGTGAAACACAGTACATGTTGTATATTGTATTTCTTTCTCTACAGCACAGAGGGACATGTTTAATCACAATGTTTCATTTGCTATACAAGAATCACTAATCATTATTATTATTATTATTAAACATCACCCCCAAATTATTAATCACCCTGCAACCATTAGATATGTTGCTTTTGTTTTTGTTGCCTGGACTTTCTGCAGCAGCATTGTGAGGAGGCGAATGGCTTCCAGCTTCCCTACTCTTCTCTCAAAACAAAACATTAGGAACAAAAGTACATTGGAGATCACCCTTGCCAGACACTGTTGTGTCCCTGTCCCTCCCTAACTATTAATGGCACTCCTACTAATCACTGCTGTGCTTTACCTGGACTTTCTGTAGTAGTAGTGTGAGTAGACGGGTGGCCTCTAGTTTCCTCTGAGCTAGAATCAGCTTACGCTCCTAACTATTAATGGCATTCCTACTAATCACTGCTGTGCTTTACCTGGACTTTCTGTAGTAGTAGTGTGAGTAGACGGATGGCCTCTAGTTTCCTCTGAGTTGGGATCAGCTTACGCTCCTAACTATTAATGGCATTCCTACTAATCACTGCTATGCTTTACCTGGACTTTCTGTAGTAGTAGTGTGAGTAGACGGATGGCCTCTAGTTTCCTCTGAGCTAAGATCAGCTTACCCTCCTAACTATTAATGGCATTCCTACTAATCACTGCTGTGCTTTACCTGGACTTTCTGTAGTAGCAGTGTGAGTAGACGGATGGCCTCTAGTTTCCTCTGAGCTAAGATCAGCTTACGCTCCTAACTATTAATGGCATTCCTACTAATCACTGCTATGCTTTACCTGGACTTTCTGTAGTAGTAGTGTGAGTAGACGGATGGCCTCTAGTTTCCTCTGAGCTAAGATCAGCTTACCCTCCTAACTATTAATGGCATTCCTACTAATCACTGCTGTGCTTTACCTGGACTTTCTGTAGTAGCAGTGTGAGTAGACGGATGGCCTCTAGTTTCCTCTGAGCTAAGATCAGCTTACGCTCCTAACTATTAATGGCATTCCTACTAATCACTGCTATGCTTTACCTGGACTTTCTGTAGTAGTAGTGTGAGTAGACGGATGGCCTCTAGTTTCCTCTGAGCTAAGATCAGCTTACCCTCCTAACTATTAATGGCATTCCTACTAATCACTGCTGTGCTTTACCTGGACTTTCTGTAGTAGCAGTGTGAGTAGACGGATGGCCTCTAGTTTCCTCTGAGCTAAGATCAGCTTACGCTCCTAACTATTAATGGCATTCCTACTAATCACTGCTATGCTTTACCTGGACTTTCTGTAGTAGTAGTGTGAGTAGACGGATGGCCTCTAGTTTCCTCTGAGCTAAGATCAGCTTACGCTCCTCCATTAGGATCTTCCTCTGTAGTCTTCTCTCCTCCCGTCGCTGTCTGCGCCGCTCCTCTCTCTCCGTCTGCCGAGTCCGCCGCAGAGCTATCTTCATCTGCTTCTGCAGCTGACGCAGCTTCTCCTCCTCCTCTTTCTTCCTCCTGTAAGAAAAGGCATCTCCAGGTTTCAAAGCTGAACAATGTCATCAAAAACTACCAAATTAATATCTCCACAGATATTAAGGTTTCAGTTGTTATGGTTTAAATTAGAAAGCTTCAAAAACCCCTTATTAAACCACACCATTAGCTCACAATAAAATTAATGTCAACAAAATATTCATAGTTGAGAAAGTAAAGTGAAATGAAAGTGGAAGTGTGGTGTAATAACATCCTTTTTGGTTAATCATTGAGACACTTATTTAACTAACATTCTGCAAAGAGAATTTTATCTGGTTTTACTTATTGGGCATTTAATCTTGACAAAACCTGTTTATCTGCAATGATTGATGGGTCAATTCTTGTAATTCAAGCTAAATAAATGTAATAATTTTTGTAACACTATACCTTTCCTCCTCAATTTTCTTTTCAGCCTCTTCCTTCTCCTTCCTCTTCAGTTCTTCTCTTTTCTGAATCAATTCTATCAGCTTCTGCCTATCCTTGTCCCTCTTCTTGATCATCTTTGCACAGAGATGCTTGGACTTGTCAAAATCAACCTTCATTGTAGGACATAAGAAATCAGATCAAACCATAATGCTATAAATGGTAAATGTGGTATGAGCCCAAAATCTTCTCCCGATCATATCATACATATCAAACTATACAATTGTTTTTTGATTATTTATCAAAATATAATAGAACATATATTTTGGCATAGAAATGTATTTTGGACATGCATCACATTTGTTCTTACATATGCCATATTTTTCATTGCACTAAGAGATAATACATGTATACATTTTCAAATACGGAAATTGTAATATATGAACGATTTTAAAAATATGACTGTTGCTACAGGCTACAGACATATTGCTAAAGTCACATGTTTAATGATCAGCAAATATGTGCCAAGCATAAGATTCACTTCACAACAAAGACACTGCTAGCCAGGTTCAAATACCCACTCTCATAGCATACAGGATTCAGCAGACTTTGTATACTGGACTGCCAAACTTCCTTTTTCAGATAATAGTTTGATTGACTACAGACTTGTAGTAGACTGTGTTTGTACCTTGATTTCTGCCGTGTAGGCCTGCCCATCCTTCCCTACTCTCATCAGCTTCATGCCCTTAAACGTGTCCATGGCCTTCACAAAGCCAATGTACTCCATGAACTGCACAAAGAGGTCAAAGGTCAGGTTATTGCCCAGCGTGGTGATCTTGCCAAAGTTGCCCCCGGTGACCTGGCTCTCATGCCGGTAGGGATCCAGCATGGGGATGTCAATGTTCCTGATGACACCACATGTACCAAACACGTTCCTCACAACAATCTCACTGGGTTTATCTGGCTCCACGTCCATAGCAAACCAGCGCACGGGTAGATTCTCAATGTGTATGGTGTCCGGACGCTCTCCAGGGTTCTGCTCGTTCATGTTCTTAGCGTCGCGGAAGAAAGCATCCCAATCATGCCGTGAGGGGAACTGGATCTTGGCCTCAGCAGCGCGGACTTTCATGACATCGCTGAATCCGCTGAGCTTGATGTGCTTGTTGTCAAGACGAGTGATCATGACTTTGATGATGGAGCGGGCTTCCAGCTCTGCCTCAAAGCGGAGGAAGTCCAGTGAGCTCTTGGTGACACGGAGGACAAGGAACGAGTCTGGCTTGGCCATCTTCTTCAGCTTCTCCATGACCTCCCAGTTGCTAATGGACTTCCCTGTAATACAGTGATATAGAGCATGAACAAACTGAATTACTATGTCTGTTCCAAGTTGCTGATAGACTTTCCTGTGATACAGAGCATGACCAAATTAAGCTAACTCAAACTGTGTCTGTAGCATCAACAAGATCCTTGCCATAGCTAGAACTCTCCTCACACACAGAAATTTCTCAACACAAAAACGCATACCAGTAATCATGAATAAAGGCACTTGGTAGTAGACTTTTAAGACGTAAAATCTAGTACTGTATCCTGTTATCAGTTTTGAGGATAAAATGGCAATGACAGAGCAAAACCCAACAATAAATATATAGCTCATATCAAGATCCATTATGATATTGTAAATTCTGCAACTGACCACAAAGAGTTTGGCACTTTGCCTTACCTGGAGTCTTGAGTTGAGGCAAGGTGACAGAGATGTTGATCTTGGCAATAGGCTTGAGGTAAAGGCACTTCTTCTCATAAAGCTCAATGGCCTCCGTTGAGTTGGAGCAGAGCTGACAACCCACAGTCGCCATCCTGCCTGCCTGCCTTCAGCCTTCCCTGTGCCTTACCCTCAGCCTCAGCACTGCTCCACAATCCTGGGCCTCAGCTGTGAAATAAAATAAATACATGTAGATCGAAATGCAAATTGATGATCACATAGACTATAGTCTCACTGCACTCAGCCCTCAGCTTAGGGCTTAGCCTACGCTTAGTCTACAGCTATAGATGCCAACAGCTCGGGCTAGCATGATAAAAACTGTATCCTGCTTCACCCAAATTGACATGGGGAGCAAGAGCAAGGCCATCTGGATCCAGTGCCACTTGGCATGGTTGGAGAAGGGTGACCATGACGATGTCACATATTGTTCTGTTCAGTGTTCCACGAGATAGGAGCACAATACTTTTATATCCTACATAATCATATATAATACACACACATGATGGTGCATTAGTGCAGAGATAGGTAGGTCTAGATTTCTGATTTCTTTGACATTGTTGCCACAACTCAGTCTCTCGTCAGACTCAGCCATGGTCGGAAAATTACAATCTTGTCTGTATTTTGTAAACAATGCGCAAGAACTGTCACCGATATCTGAGCTGAGTTATCATCAATGATACTAATGTCAGTTCCAATTCCAAATGAGATGTCTCTGTCATTATAATCCTACCACGGCCCTGCCAACATTTAAACACTGTTTAATGGACACTAGTGTTCGCTTATTATTTTTGAATGATTAAGTCTATGTGTGATTGAGATTTTTGCATCTGTTGCGAATATCAACACATGCATGTGATAACCCCTTTCTTCAATATTCAGACATTTATTTTAAGAGTGGCATGTTTGCGTATACTATCATTTACATTTACATTTATCATTTTACATTTACATTTATCATTATGACCAAAATGGAAAGTATTAAAGAAAATCAATGGATTGATTTAATAGAAGAAAATGAGAAACTGATAGCACACCAATCTTCATGAAAATGATGTGTTATACATCAAGCCATAGACTAATCAGCGTTTGATACAATACTTCGGTCTTAGCCCCATATTGAACAAAATCATAATTATTTCAACTTGATATTTTATGAATTATTGCACAGTTTCGTGAGAAAGGCTATCAATTTTGCCGAAAATTCTGATCCGGTATCGATACACAAGATGTCACTGTTAACTGACTAAGCATTCTCTTCGAAAATCGGTTTAATATCATTGGCGCTAATGTGAGTTCTAAATCAGATGTCGCTGGCATTCTAATGCAGAAACAGGCCCACTGAATTATTGTGAATAGCAGCAAAGCCAAAGAGCGAGCAGTGCAGCATGCAGCGGTAGTCCATGCACGCAGGATCAAGAGATGCACACTGTGGCGTGAGACTCATTCATTCTTTGACGGTACCTTCTCGCGTCCGCAAATGTGCAATGTAAATGCCATATAAATGTTTAAACAAATCATAGCAATATCCAATCTTCATTAATTCTTCATAAAGACTAAGTGATAAAATAGCAGCTTTAAGAGTGAGAAATTATACCTGATTGAGACCAAAACCTCGGTCCGTCGTCGTCGTTATGTATGTTTTTCGCCTGCTAGTGCATTGCAAGTCTGAATTTAGCACGTTCAAAATAAGTCTTGTGTATGGTGACTGTGAAGTGGGTTTTGAAATATTCTAGACAGGTGTTGCTGTTGTTGCTGTTTTTCTCCGTTTTGTTTTCTTAAATTTTCCAGATTTGTTTTATATTCACTGCACAAAATATATTTCAAGTTAAGACGGGATAAGATTTCCGACCCCTCCTTTATTAAAGAGTAGGGTTTTGATATAAAGTGCTTCAAAATCCCTCGTTCCACCTAATAAAATTAAAAATGCCACGAATAGTTGGACTAGCTACTCAAGAAGTCCCACTTCTATACTATCAGTTCCCATCATTCTTGGAAAGTGCACACAATTTTTTTATGTTTACAGACGGGTTAACCTTAACCTACCAGGCTTTCAAATGCATTTTCTTTTATTTGATAGGCCAACACTTAGCTCTTTTTTCAATTCATACCACTACTATCATACAATGTAATTCTATTTCTACGACTAAAAACATAACCTGATATAATTTGGCAAACATTCGGCATTGTAGGCCTACGTTGTTGTTTATGAAACTACTTGTACAAATTGGCCTACCCGAGTCTGAAGTACAATGCTATACTAGATGAATGAAATGGGTTTCTGGGGTAATATGGAAATTAAAAGAGTGAATAACACTTTTGAGTAATTAATAGTTCATTTTTCATCGAATTTTCTGTCGACCAGAATGGCCTGGTGACTTAGTCACTGCCCGTCAAGCAGTCTGAGGCCTATAGGTGCAGGCTCGAATCCTTCTGCTTCCAAGATTTATTCTTCTGACTTGTTATATCCGCCCATTCATATGCGATATCCTTATGTGTAAAGCGGCAAAGCATAGTTGAAATTAGCCCCCAAAAGCTCTTTAAGGCTAACTAAAAACAATGGATACATAAAGCTGTTAACCATTAAGGCTCTATGGCGCCAGCACTCTCAACAACCTATTTGACCTACTTTTCATTTTTCAATAAATTTCGTGTGGTTTCATCATTCAGGATATATCCCATGAATCACTATGATCCGGTGATTTCATCACTTATTGACTATTTGGCTGATACTCGTCTTGCCTGAGGGAAAGGTTTCTAGGCCCATTGTGAATCTTTCAAGCAAGTCTGATTACTTTGATAATGACATAGAGCGCAAAAATAGGCAATATAAATTATAATTAAATTAAAATTTTCCGGAGCTAAAAATCTTCGAACATAGCGCCACCAACATAATTTATAAGCAACAACAAAGCTGTGTGCGCTTGCAATTTGATCCGCTATCTTCAACTTACTGCTGGCCCAACGTGGACGACAGCGTCAATAATATTTCCCCATTCTGTTATTCATCTCTTGTAAATCTTCAATTCAAGAGATATGGAAGAACTAGTTCAACAGCTAACAGCTCGCGCTTCCAATCAGGTGAGTTTGTGTAATATTAATGATGAGTTTGCAGCGCCCGTTCTAATTCTGATCCTTCATTCCCGTACGGTAAGCAGTGCCTCTGAGCTCTGCCAGGCCGCCCCCTGCTGCTGCTGCTGCTGGGCTTGCTCCTGCAACGAGAACCAGCCTCTCACTCCGCCGGCCAGCCCGGGCGGCGACGCGCCCGGGCGCATAGCGCCTGGCCTGGTCAGCTGGTAGCTGCAACATGCAGTTCCTCTCCACGACGACAAATTCTCCGTACAGCCTGTGCCCTAAGCCTAAGGCCTGTTTCTGCATTAGGAAATCTCACTTGGAACTCACGCTAGTATTAATGATGCTAAATCGTGTCTCAAAGAGAATGCTAAGTCAGATATTAGTGACTTTGTGTATCAATACCAATTTTCACACAAATAGATAGCCTTTCGCATCACAAAACTCAGCAATAACTGATTTTTAGGTTGAAATATTGACAATTTTGCTAAACATGGGATGGGGCATTAATGTTACATGTGTAATACACTTTCTGTATACAGGTCCACAGGGATTTGTGGTTATTCTGCACATGAATTGTGGGGGCTTGAAAGCCACTAAATTTTTCGACTATTTAAAAGTCTCCCCATGATTCAAACATACATGCCATGCCGCTAAACCTTCAAAATCATATCAGCTTACCAATTCATTAGGAAAAAATCCAAGATTTGTTCCTGTTCAGCTTTTGTAGCAGCATCTGCTCTCCGCTATGTTTACACGTCGAATGAATGTTATTAGCATACGAAAAAGAAAGTTGCACCGTGACTAGTCTTTATCAAAGCCTGAAGGCATTATTGAGCTTGTAATTTTTAGAAGCTCTCATGTCCAATTTTGTGGCAGACAAAAACGTGGAAGCGATCATTGGTGTTCTGAGTCAATAGCATATTTAACAGAACATGTGTGTAGTTAATCGTTAATTTTGCAATTGTTTCGCCTTATGATTTACAATAGCACGATTAAAACTCTTACAGCATTTTAGCAAGAATACATCGCAAGGGCTTATTGTGTGGTAAGCTATATGTAACCAACACACGCTCTCGGCACTGCTTTCGCTGACTTCATTTATGAAGCACTGTTACGTATCTCATACCCGGAAGTGAGGTAGCAACAAAATTATACACCGATTTTACAAGAGATTAGAAAGCTGATGAGTCATGCAATGTGATTGTAAAAGAAAATACCTAGAATTATGAGTAAAAGATTTGTCTTTCATTTTAATTTACGAATCATATGTCAATTACTTTAAGGAAGACGACCTGCAAGTGATTATATTTTATATCGCTGAAATAGCCGGAGCTCCAAATCGACTTGTTCTTGGGGGGAAGACCGACTCGAAAGTGACTAGTTTGGCCCTAGTCAGCCCCATTAGTGAGTGCAGTGTTACAAGTGCAGGTGCATGACATGTACAGCTGTATACAGACATGCTAGCCCTCATAAATTATATAATACCAACCAATCTGCACTGGTTGCTATACAGGAATAACTGAATACATTAACCTACAATTGAACTTAACATGAATACATAATTTTACTACAATGTCAACATTATGAAATATTTGTTTAGCCTTTTCGTGAATTTTGCCTGCAATAGAGTGATCTTGAGCATGCAAACCCCTTACCCCACCACAGCTGATTTAATGCTTAGCTTATTTTAACAAATGCAACAGAAATGTTATCGACGCACACACAAATGCAAAATTTATTCACTTTTCATGGCCCTAATTACGCAACTCAGCTTTCCAAAAGTCACTATTGTTTTCAAGGATCATCCGATTGAGAACAATAGATGCTACAGTGTCCTAACAGTGCCGGCACTTAGCACAAAGGTTAGACTTGTAATAGCTTTGAGAATCACCTCGGTGCTAAATATTGGATTTGGAACTCAGCTTAGAGTGTAATCACATTGAGAAACGCGCCACTGGTCTACAAAAGACTCAATAGACTTTAGAGATACTAGGCAAGCAAAGCGGTTAGGGGATGTTCTTGCAAAACTTTGCGTGAAAACATAGACTTGTCTGTAAAATCGCAGAGTTTATTCTTTATTGGCACGTTTACACTTTGATTTCATCACCAGTCTTGACTTAATCCATCACTTTATGTGAACTGGGTCTATAACTTTTAGATGTACAAGGAGTCAACAGGTTAAGTGCTTGTAATTTGCAGGAGTTGCAGATTGCTGCTCTGAAGCAGGAGATTGCTGAGCTGCAAAATGGCGCTGTGGACAGCTGGGAGGAGACTCCCCCAGAGCTGGAGAAGCTGCAGACAGAGAATCAAAAACTCAAGTACCGCATCATGCACCTCAAGAGGGTAACTCATCTCTTGCATTGGGACTCATGAGGAAGGGGAAAACTTTTTTTGGGTATTCTTATTATTTTTTTCATTTATTGCTATAAGTACTAATATTATTATTAACATTAATAATTATTCTTATTAGCAATATTTGTATGTTACCATTGTTTTTTATTATGCATACTGTGTTTGTAAAGTGTTAAAAATCTTTGTGAATTGTAGAGAGCACTTGTCTTTGAAAGCACTTTTTTAAATCCCCATCCCAAGGTTGTGACTCTTGTATATTTTGCTGCTACAGAGTCTGGAAGCAGAAGGTGGTGCAGTGGCCGAGGGAGAAGAGGAGGGGACGATGAGCAATGTGTGTAGCCGGCTGAGGGAGATCTTCCGCACAGCCCTCAGGGTAGCCTACCCCTCCCTCACCAATCCACCTGTCACAGTACAGCCCAGTCAGCAGGAGAAGTTTGGAGATTACCAGTGCAACAGTGCCATGGCGATTGCTCAGGTAAGAAGCTAAGGTCTCCTTGGGTAACAGTTCAATGACTATTGCTCAGGAGAGAAGCTAAGATGTCCTTGGTAACATTGCCATGGTGATTGCTCAGGTGAGATGCTAAGGTCTCCTTGGTAACAGTGCCATGGCGATTGCTCAGGTGAGAAGCTAAGGTATTCTCGGTGACAGCTTTGAGTTACCTTTTGCAGCAGCCAGATGTGAAGATTTGTATGTGCAATAATGGTGATGGTCTTGTCTTCTTTCGGTATTAAGCAACCGAAGGTTCAAGACTCTTTCATATTATAGAGTGTGTCCCAGAAAAAAGGAAACCGAGATTCTGTGTTATTTCTCTAGTTGACTGAAAAAAATCATGGAATATTATACACATCATTAGAAAGCATGGTGTTTCTTCTTTCATTTGACACCTCACATGATAGATAAGAGTCATGCGTTGAGGAGCAACAGGTATTTCAAAAATAATTGTCAAAATCAAGTTACGCAGGACAAATGGTCAAGATTTGTAAGGGGCATTGACGTAGTGCAAAAAACGTTCATTATTCTGCGCGAAACGTTTCTGTCAAATCGAGCACTTGTAGTTGCTTGAAATCAGTCGTGCGTGAACAATTCATAGTGAATTTGGTACCAAATGAAAGAAGATACTTTACTCTCAATATTGCTGTTATTTTTGTCTCGCCCACCGGAGGTGAAGGCGAGACTAAGGGATCCAAATGGCGTCCGTCCGTCGTCCGTCCGTCGTCCGTCCGTCGTCCGTCGTCCGTCGTCCGTCGTCCGTCGTCCGTCACAAATGTTAAAGTTTACCTGCAAGACTCTCTTTTGACAAATAACTTCACATGGGTTGCTTGGATTACAACCTAACTTGGGTCATAGATGCACTGGGGGTACCTTCATGTTATGGTGTTGTTGGAGGTCACAGGATAAGGTCAAAGGTCATTTGAGGTCATACGTTAAAGTTTACCTGCAAGACTCTCTTTTGACAAATAACTTCACATAGGTTGCTTGGATTACAACCTAACTTGGGTCATAGATGCACTGGGGGTACCTTCATGTTATGGTACCGTTGGAGGTCACAGGATAAGGTCAAAGGTCATTTGAGGTCATACGTTAAAGTTTACCTGCAAGACTCTCTTTTGACAAATAACTTCACACAGGTTGCTTGGATTACAACCTAACTTGGGTCATAGATGCACTGGGGGTACCTTCATGTTATGGTACCGTTGGAGGTCACAGGATAAGGTCAAAGGTCATTTGAGGTCAGGGATACAATTCTTTTGCGTAGCAACGGAGATCGCGATATTTCTGGTTATTTTCGCAAGTGGGCGAGACACAATATTGCTAATGCCTTGTTTTAATAATATGATATTTTATGATTACGTTATCGACCTCGAAAAACAGGTTTCCTTTTTTCTGGGACACACTGTATATCTCTAGGAAAAGTAAGGAAAACGTCTTTTGTAATCATAGCACCAAATTGTGTAACACTGATTGATGCATAAACCATTTGTCAAACAGTAATGGCAGATATATTCTAGGGAATTGCATGCGTTTTAAAATTGGATTAACAGTTTTAGTTTGCAGACAATAAAATTAAGTTTGGAGAAGTTTTATATACCATTGTGTGGAAATCTGTTGAACAATCTCCAACTTTGTATAATAATTATTACCTCCTCAAAATACTTGGAACACAAGACAATGCGATACCAGGATTGTGATTGACTGTAATGATTCCATTGGCTGCTCCTCTTCTCTTGTTCTACAGGAACTGAAGACTCAGGGCCCGTCAGTGTCTCCAAGGATGGTCGCTCAGCTGATCCAGGCTAACATCCCTGCTAATGATATCATAGACAAGGTAAGAGACAGGATATCAAATAAATGTAACCAGAATGTTATTTGGTATCATTTCTAAATTTTCCAATGCACTGTTGCGATCTTTTACCTGATACACATCGGATCATTCCACCTTGTGGTCTAGTGTTTATTTTTGTTGCCCATTGCAACCCATTATGCAGATTGGAATGAAATCAACTTAATTGAGAATGGTGAATGGTGAAACATAGTGTTTCCCTTTTGCTGAAAAAAATAAATTCTGAAGAAAACATTGCATGAATCACAAGTGCAATGTAAAGATCAAGTTTAACAAATATGCAGATTTACAGTGACAAAGAAGAAGCTTTCATCTCAGGCTCAGTTTCCTATTGAAATGCAAATATAAAGTTGAAGTTTTCTGTTCCCCACTCCCTCCCAGGTGGACATTGCTGGACCCGGCTTCATCAACATCCACCTGAAGAAAGCGTTTGTGGGGCCACAAGTCTCGGCCATCCTGACGAAGGGGGTGCTACCCCCTCCTGTGGGCAAGAAGCAGAGGGTGGTCATTGACATGTCCTCACCAAACATCGCCAAGGAGATGCATGTGGGTCATCTCAGGTCAACCATCATTGGGGAGAGCATCACTCGGCTGCTCCAGTTCGTTGGTGAGTGATGAGAAGAGATGTGTCCAGTCGGGATAGTGTGTTTGGCATTTACTACTTGACCAAAGCTTCGTAAATATCACAACAATGAATCAAGTGCACCATTGCTATTCCTAATATAAAGTGGTTCTTTGAAATGCATACAGACATGCAATTATGCCTGTGTGTTATGTGCTACACAAAAGTGTTAAATTAGTTATTATGAAACATTAAGACTTCCAACATATTTTTCATGTTTTCGATTCAAGCAGCAAGCTTGGCGTGCTATTTGTACCATATTCAAAACTTAAAGCTGCGAATTGCTACATTAATATACACTATGAAAAAGAATTTTTAAAAAAAGTTAGTTTTTCTCTTTTCCTGTAAAGGTTATTGGAGCTATGACTTGGATTTCATACACATTATCGTTAGAATATAAACTGCAGCTCCATGCAAAGTTACATTACTTCTGTAAATCGAGAAGATAGTGCACTACCCTTTAAGCATCTGTTTGTATTAGGGAAAATAAGCCAAGGCATTGTACCCTACTTGGTCATTTGAGTTGCTCTATGTGCCTTGCTGCAGGTCATGATGTCTTGAAGGTGAACCATCTTGGTGACTGGGGCACCCAGTTTGGCATGCTGATCGCCCATCTAGCAGACATGTTCCCAAACTACCTCAATGAGCCGCCACCAATCGGAGACCTCCAGGCATTCTACAAGGTAACGGATCTATCTGCTAAGGATTGTGGAGGGGAGGGGGACCCTAAGAATCAGGAGATTAGTGTAAAAGCAGAAAGTTAAAGATGTAGAATTGTGCCAGTCTGGCGAAAGTCCGGCTAATGAAAATTGTTTGAAAATCAACAGTAGATTCAAATTTACTATCATTTCCTATATCTAATCAACAAATAAAAACTTGCAAAAATCTTCTCCATTTCCTTTACAGATTATGTCTCTTCTAACTTGAACAAATTATTCATCCAATATAAATAGGGCTACACCCCCAAAACCACGCCCAGAAAAACAATGACAAATTAAAGTGGATAACCATTCATATGAAATGGAGTCAATGTAACATCAATATTCCATGTTTCAATCATTGCTCTAATAGGAAAGGAAGTTATCAACAGTGATGAAAAATCTGTTGTGCTTTCAAAACTATTTCAATATATTGTGAGCAGTCATATGCAAGATAAGAGCGTCCGCATTGGTTTTGAAATTGTGATGTATTGTGTTTGTTTTGTTCTTGAAGGCATCAAAGGTGCGATTTGATGAGGATGCTGAGTTCAAGAAACGAGCATACAGCTTTGTGGTGAGACTACAGGCTGGAGAGCCAGACATCATCAAGGGCTGGGAACTCATCTGTAACATCTCAAAGAATGGTTGGTCACAGCTTTATCAAGCTTTAGTTTCACTCATTTCAGTTACTAGTACATGTACAATGAGTTTCACAGTTTACAAACAGAGACTGTTATTAGGGATATGGTTAAAACTATAGGCACAAGGTGATCTCAAACAATGGTATGATCATATAGGCACAAGGTGATCTCAAATGATGGCATGATCACAAGGCAGCAGCCTGAGTGATAATAGCCAGCTGTATGCGTGCCAGCTATGTGCAGCCTTTATATGGACTGATGCAGATATATACCTGGCTATTATTAGTTGCTTTACTCCTTGCTAATTTTAACTGACAAATTGATGTTAAGTCCATGTCTCTTTTCATATGGAGTATTCGCCATTGCCATAAAGCATGTAATTATGATTTGTGTGTGTGGAATAATTTTTAGGCAGGTACCCAGTAGGAAGGAAAATGTTCTCCATCGTGTAAATGAATGTAATGTTTGTTTACGGCTTCATGGTTTCTGAAGAGTTCAACAAGGTGTATGAGCGACTAGACATCAAGGACCTGGTGCCTCGAGGAGAGTCTTTCTACCAGGACAGAATGATCAAGGTGGTGGAGTTCCTGGAAAAAGGAGGTAAGTCCACTAAGTTGACTCTTTAAAATGCAGTCAGTTACATGCATTTTAGTAACTAATTAGGTGAGTATGTTTTTGTGGATATAACTCCTGAGGCCATATTCATGAAACCTTACTAAGCCTAGCAAATTGCTATAGTATATTCAACTTAAGTTTGTGCATTCTTAGCAACTAGCTGGCTAGTAAGGTTTCATGAAAAAGTGCCTGAAATAGAAAATTGTGATATGAAGAATCCATCACACCAGAAATGGATCACAATCGAATATACAATTGTATTCCAGATAAAGCAATCTGGCTGCTAAGTAAAAACTGACCGTCCAAGCATCCTCAAGAGTTCTTTGAATTTCACTCGTATCATTTTGATTTATTACACTTTTTTGCTGAAGGTTTTCTTGAGGTGGATGAGGTGGGAAAGATCATGTTCACACCAGGCAGCTCAGTGATAATTGAGCTTTCAGACATCTATGAGGATTATCTGAATTTCTCCAGTATCATTTTAATTGATTACACTGTTTATGGTGCAGGTTTCTTGGAGGAGGATGAAGGAAGGAAGATCATGTTCACACCAGGCAGCTCAGTGCCCCTCACCATCGTGAAGTCAGACGGAGGATTCACCTACGACACCTCAGACATGGCTACCTTCTACCAGAGAGTCTTTGAGGAGAACGGCGACTGGCTCATCTATGTGGTGGACATGGGACAGGTAAGGACAAGGGGGGTGGTGGGAATGGTATCAGTGGGGTCTTGAGGGTGGTAGTGGTGGTGGAGATGGTATTGGTGGAGTCCTTAGGATGGTAGTGGTGGTGGAGATGGTATCAGTGAGGTCTTAGGATGGTAGTGGTGGTGGAGATGGTATCAGTGGGGTCTTTAGGATGGTAGTGGTGGTGGGGATGGTATTAGTGGTGTCTTTAGGATGGTAGTGGTGGTGGGGATGGTATTAGTGGTGTCTTTAGGATGGTAGTGGTGGTGGAGATGGTATTAGTGGGGTCTTTAGGATGGTAGTGGTGGTGGAGATGGTATTAGTGGGGTCTTTAGCATGGTAGAGGTGGTGGGGATGGTATCAGTGGGATCTTAAGGGTGGTAGTGGTGTGGGGGATGGTATCAGTGAGATCTTTAGGGTGGTAGTAGTGGGGAAGATGGTATCAGTGAGGTCTTTAGGATGGTAGTGGTGGTGGTGGGGATGGTATCAGTGGGGTCTGAAGGGTGGTAGTGGTGGTGGGGATGGTGGTGATGATGATAGTTTTGTGGTGGTGATCATAGGGTGTTGGTAATGGTGCTTATTATAGACTGGTGGTGGTAGTGATAATAGTTATGGTGTTGGTGATTACAGGGTGGTGATGATGGTGGTTGTGGTGGTGGTGATGGTAGTGGTGATGTGGAAGATAGGGGACTTAGGGTAATGGTGATGGCAGCAATGGTAAAAGCTATTACCATTGGTAATCTTGATTGTTCATCATGATATCCATAGATACCAATGGCTTCATGATGATAATGGTTATAATCATTATAGGAAGACGTGTTGTAATGATGGAAATTACTTTGCAGGCAACCCACTTTGATGCGATCTTCAGTGGCTGTCAGAAGATTGGATGGTATGATCCTGCCGTCCGTAGGGTGGAGCATGTCCCCTTTGGTGTGGTGCTGGGAGAGGACAAGTAAGTCAAAGATTCTCTCTCCTTTCAGGTTTGACTTTGGAAATGATGTAATATATCATATGCTTTTAACTCTGATATGAAGTTTTCTTCTCACCGTTGTAGGAAGAAGTAAGTCAAAGATTCTCTCTTTTCAGGTTTGACTTTGGAAATGATGTAATATATCATATGATTTTAACTCTGATATGAAATTTTCTTCTCACTGTTGTAGGAAGAAGTAAGTCAAAGATTCTCTCTCGAAAAATGATTCCACATGTTATATGATTTCACCTGTGATTCTGACATGCTTTTACGGAGGTTTCTTCTCACAATTGTAGGAAGTATTAAAGCAAAGATTCTTTCTCCTTTTAGTTTGGTCTTAGAAATGTTGCCATATACCCTACACTAATATTTAGGATTCTGACACGTTGTTAATGGAGGTTTCCTCTCGCGGTTACAGGAAGAAGTTCAAGACTCGTTCAGGAGACACGGTGCGACTGGTGGATCTTCTGGATGAGGGGATGAGGCGCTCTCTGGAGACCCTTAAGGAGAAGGGGCGAGACAAGGTAAGGAGGAGCTCTCACGGGAAGCCTTACCTGTCTTAGTCCAGTCAACTGTGATAGTGATATAACTGTTTCCTACTTAGTGCTTGTCCAATGCAAGTAGGGATGGAAGTGCTTTCCAGGCATTTCCCCTGGTCATTCAAGTTCAAAGCTACACACATTGGATATATTTTAACTCTTCACCACGTAACTTGCAGTTCTTTTATAAAAAAAAATTGTGATGCCATCACCAGAAATTGGTGAGAGTTTTGTTTCATTGATTACTTTTGTGATTGAGAGGAATTGTACTTATGTCTGATGTAGTAGTAGCTTGTGTTTGGATTTGGTTTTGTAATTTTCAGTGTTTACAGACATGCCAACCAGTACGATTTTGTCGTATTTAGTACGATTTTTAGAACTGAATACGACAGTACGATTTTCCTTTAAAAAATACGATTTAAAAAAAAAAAAAAAAAAAAAAAAAAAAAAACAACCGATTTTTTTTTTTTTTTTTTTTTTTTTTTTTTTTTTTTTTTTAAATCTTATTTTGTGTGTGTGCCATATTCAATGGCGAAATGCCCATTCTGTTTTGTAAAGTATCCTACCAGCATCTCACATTAGCAATTTGGGGATGTTCATTGGTTCATCGAGCACACCAGTCATGACAAAATCATGCATATTCAACCAATGCTCCATAAAAAATGCCCGATGTAGAAACTGTAAGAGACATTGATCCGTTTTTTTTTTTAAATACATTTTTTGTTGGATTAAAGAATACAGTTTTTGAACTCCAGAAGTTGGCAGGTCTGGTTTAGGTGACTTCGCTGATCTTTATTCTAAGATCCAAATAGATGCTCTCATACTATTGTGATAGCATGTGTTGCCACTTATACATTTGCTTTACAGCGAAGATGTCCCATTATCGGTAATACTGTAATCGGTATGGGATGAAAAGAGTGAAGATCAGATGAAAGAGCAAGCACTTCACTTTCCCATTGTTACCAGTAAAACATTTTTCTGACATTTTCCTGGCTTGGGGCCAACAGGCCACTGGTCATGTTGAGTTTTCGTGAAAATCTGATTTTTCACTCAAAAATACGATTTTTGAGGATATTCAGTCTGATTTTTTGTGTCAAGAGGTTGGCATCTCTGTGTTTACAATGTAAACATCCACACCAGTACGATGATACACCAGACGGTGGCTTGTACTGTTACCAGAAGAAGAAGAATACGATCAGGTTACTATGAAGGGATGCAGGAGATCATTCTGTGTACCTAAAGTTGTGATTGTAAACGAGTTGCCCAGTGGATATTGCAAGCAGGGATCAAACTCTCATCTGATTTCCACAGGTTCTGACCCCGGAAGAGCTACAGAAAGCCCAGAGCTCAATAGCCTATGGCTGCATCAAGTACGCTGACCTCTCCCATCGCAGGACACATGACTACGTCTTCTCCTTTGACAAGGTAACTCTCACCACCCTTTAGTAACGTCATATGACCAGTTCTGTGATTAGTCATATGACCAGTCTTGAAGCCAGTCATGTTTTTTTTTATATTACTCATATTAAAAACAAGCCAAGAAAAAGAGCAAATGTAGTCTCCATCATCCATCAGGTGCATGTCACTGGTATAATGAGCAAAGCATTCCAGCATTAAGCATTCCAGCAAAGCTTTGACTGAGATTTGAACTCATTTGATGAGAAAGGCCATGAAGTATTCACATTGCTTCTGTTCTTCTGTGTGTGCTAGATGTTGGATGACAAGGGGAACACGGCAGTCTACCTCCTGTATGCCTACACCAGAATCAGGTACGTTCAATTCTTCTCTGCCAGACTAAAACCACTGCTACTTCAGCTGACACTGGTCATGGAGTGATCACACAGGTTTGGCATTTCAACAGATCAACTCCATACAAAAATGCCATGACGTAAATCAAACGATTTTGGGTCGTATATATTTTCCTCTGTGCAGCAAAAACCATGCTCCAAAACGAAGGGTGCCCCTTTGGCAGACAAACAAGATTCTTTTAAACAATACATGAACCACAAGAACATTAAACATTTATATCAAGTTTGTGTAATATAAATTTAACAGTGATGCCCAATCTAAAACAACCTGTGAAAAAATTATGTTTATGTCGCCCATCAGGTTCAGATTCTTTTCAAAAGCTAATAATCTTCCAGTGTAATCTTCCATTTGCTCTTCTAGTGATGTTTTATCACAAACTGTACAAGAAATGTCTCTGGGTGCAACAGTTATCGGAATGACCCAATTAGTTTCTCAGGTTCAGAATGAGATGGGCAGTGTAATGGTCTGCACAAACTAGACTACCAGTTTATGTTTAGATGACCCACCTTAAAATCCATTTGAAATGGAAAATTTAGTATGAACTTATTAAAAGTCACTTTTGAGTACCTACATTCTGAGAGCAGTTTGTAAACAACATTTACACAGCTTTGCATTGAAGGCCAACAAAAGGGTAACGCTACTTTTAACCCTGTGGTGGAAATTTGATTACAATTGCTGGCCATGTTCTGTTTGCAATGTAAAGATATGTGGAGGTAGAGATACGAGGACTGTGGGAGAATTATGGAGGCTGTGTACATGGGTAGTGCAATGTGATACATAGGCTGCTTTATTATGACGTTGATGCTAGAGTCTGAACCGACCGGACCCCCCCACTCCCCTATGCAGGTCGATAGCCCGTACTGCCCAGACAACCACTGCTGCCCTACAGGCTGCCGCCCTGACCACACCCATCCCACTGACCCATGCCAAGGAGTGGAAGCTGGCCAAGTGTCTGCTGCGCTTCCCAGAGGTCATCGCCCGTATCCTTGACGACCTATTCATCCACCCGCTGTGTGACTACCTGTATGAGTTGGCCAACACCTTCACAGAGTTCTACGAGGTCTGCTACTGCATCACCAAGGACAAGCAGACAGGTAAGACTGAGGGGCAAGCCTACAGAAGATGGTTGACTCAGTCAAATGCAATCAGCCCCATACATTGACTGCAATCTGACTGCAATAGTTTGCAATCAGCTGTGACATTGATCTCAGGCCCAACTGTAAGGAGCTGTGTCTGTAAACTAAAAGTTTTGTGGAAATCTAGGTGATATGCTCTACCAGTGTTACCTTTATAAAGATAAGATCTATTCTACAGAATGATTTCTATCCCAAATGAAATTAGGTTCACAACTTAAAACCAAAATGCTTTTACCTCACAATTAGGCCTGAGTCGAATCGATTATTAAGCCGGTGTTCGATCGAAGAAGTCGAACTCCGATTTCGTTTTGATGAATTCGATGCATCGACGAAATTACCAAATTGACTAGAAAGCACAAAATCTTTTGTTTGATAGTCCTGTTATACACAATTTATCTTAATATTTTTTAATTAGTTTAATTTGCTTACTTGGTTCCTACTCTCTTTTGTGAGTTTTGAAGGTAGCACATCAAGAGAACGAACTGGTCGCTCGATGATCAAGCAGCTACTACATACTTGGCTTCTTTTCGTTCACTACTATATACCGCGCAATGCCACAACGAACACTTGTCTGTAGACTGTGTACAACGGATAGCATCGTGTGTTGTGAAAACCCGGAAACAGCACAGTGGCGATTGTGCGTAAGTTCGCTCATTAAGGCACAATTGCATACACGCTGCCAACAGACTGGTAGAGCGTCGCGTACAGCGATTCGGAGACCGCTGATTGGTGCATCGCGTAGATCATGTCATGACCACGTGGTCGCTAATCGATAGCGATAACGATATCTGGTCACGTTGTCCGAAACCCGGAAGCCAATTGACTTTGTGCACGTTACACGTTACAACTTACACGATGCCATATTGACGCTAATTCTTAAGATTTTGACGGAAAAGCAAGAAGTTATTGAAATTCGCTTACATGTGCGATATCGGTGAGAAAATAGATTCTCCGAAAATACCTTTCATAACTCATATAAAATAAAGGAAAGTGAAATTCTAGGTCGATTTTGATACGAGGTGATAGAGAATTGCACACTTATTTTGGTGGAATACTGTGTGGGGAAATGGAAGGATTGCACTGCGCATGCTTACTATATTTTCATTCATAAATTGGCTCTTGGCAGTGGCTGAATGACGTCATGTAATACGCAAAATGTACACGACCGCTGGCGTTCGCACTCCGCTATCCGTTGTACACAATTTGTTAATGTGCCGTCGATGCATCGATGTTCGATCGGCGCAAAGCCATCGAACACCGGTTTCTGAAAAAATCGATATGACTCAGGCTTACTCACAATATTCCTTTTGTTCCGAATGACTGTCCTGTTCTCTGAAGTTTTTCTCACAGATTGATCTATCAATCATCAATGTTTCCTTTGGGGTCCTTTTAACTGTTTCTTTAATAATTTGGTTGGACATGTCATGATGTTATAATGGTAAAGAAAACATCTGAACTGAAAATTCCAGCTACTGGTAATTCACATGAAGAGTGCCAAACCAAAGCTAACCTCGTGTACCTTATGTTGTCCATGCTATCTGTCTGCAGGTGAGATCGTGAGTGTGGACATGGGTCGTCTGCTACTGTGTGAGGCTGCTGCAGCCATCATGGCTCAAGGTTTCCACCTCCTGGCTCTTCACCCTGTGGAGAAGATGTGATCCCAGGCTGAACCATTCAGCCATGGGGGTGTTAGGGGCTAGCCCCAAGGGAGGGGCCAGCACAGATTTTTAATTACTCTTAGATGTAATTTCAACACTCTCAATTTATACACATTCAGGGGCCCCAGGAAGGGTCTATCCTCTCTCTCTCTCTCTCTCTCTCTCTTCCTGTTAAAGATGTTTAATGGGATACAGGCAGTGTGTCTGTGTTTGCCAGGAATATGTTAACCTACATTAGGGTTTATCATTCCCCTACCCTCCCCCACTCTGATATGATTTCACCTGCCCATTCATAGCAAAGCAAGCCTTGCAGGGTACCAAGGAGAAGGTGCCTTCTACCAGCTTTTCTTCTTTAGATTTTAATTTAGTGAGCCCGTCCCACCCCATCCCAACCCCATATATATAATAGGTATAATAGTGTTTGTGTTGTTAAATGTTCAATGGGGTTAGATGCATTGGGTCTGTTTTTGCCATGTTTATGAACCAAAGATATCCTCATGAACACAAACCCAGCAAGGGCACAGTCATCTCAAACCTTGCAAATCATGCTGCCAACTTGTATGTGCTGGTGATGTTGTGTGATTTCTCTAATTAAAAAAAATAGTGTTACTTTCACTCCACTAACATAGAACAATACAGCATCAATAGTCATGGTTTATGAGAAATGTAATTTGTGTACTTAAAGATCATAAGAGAACAGGAGATTTCTGTCTGGTAACAGCCTACTGTGACACCAGTCAATGCTACTTTGTTTTTCAGACACATTTTCACCTTCCTCATGCATGGTGCACGTTTTGTATATTCATACAAAACTCTTATTGTAATGCAGTACATGAGTGCCTTGATAGATCAAAGAAACCGAGTAGTCTTTTCACCAGACTGCACCAACCAAGTGGGCTTGCATAGATTATGAATCAAAGTTGGATTCGGGAAGAACATGGCAATGTGTCTTGTTCTGGCAAAACAAATTTCAGTTTAAAGAAATAAGGTAAAGGGTAATGGAACCCAATTGAACGTTTGATTGAATAAAAGCTGAAGAACAAAAAATCATGAAAGAACATGAGAATGTGGCTTGTTCTGATAAAATGAATTTATGTTAAAAAATACCAGTCAAAGGAGGATGGAACCATATTGAAAGTTTGATTGAATAAAACCAGAACAAAACATTAAGAAAATCATATGTAATAAAACAAGATGTGAATGTTAGAAAAATCAGGATTATTAGTAGTGTATTCTGGTCATGAGCCTTCATGGGTAACTCCATTGGCCCATAATGACATACTGTGCATTCTCTTGTCTAACATGTGGAAGTAAGACATTCCTCAAGAGCAGCACTTGTCTACCTAGGATCCGAGCAAGAATTACAGCGAAAGTGGTTGAGATTTTTAAACACAAGTAACTTCCTTTGAATATGTCTGATTTTGGTCAAACTTTTTCCAATCTGTTTCCCAGATTTGTCTGCTTTTACTCAAATTCATCTTAATACCTAAGTTTCACACATTTTTATTGTAACCTATGCTACAGATGAGGCACTTCATATGAATCCCCCGAGCGTTTTGATTCTTTTTCAAATTCTCCTTTCTCCATAGGCAAGATATTATGAAGGATCTCAGCTACCATTCTTACAAATCTGAAAGCTTTCCAGCAACCCTTCTAGCAAGGGACTCTCTTAATCCATGGGCTGAGATGAGGCAAGTGCATTAGTTATTTGAGGATTAAGAAAGAACTTGATGAAGATTGTTTAGGTGCGGGTTGATATACTCTTAAGCTGTAACCATGTCACTGATAAAGTGCCGAAGTGTGGCAGCATATAACCATATCATCAAGACAACTGGTTCTAAACTACATGAGTAGAGCAAACACCGGTGATCATAGCGGAACTCTCTTTGGGAGTGCTCGACACAAGCCTGCTAGACAACGTCGGACCAGTGGCACTCTCACTTGAACGTGGTTTAGAACCAGCAACCTGCATAACAATGGATATGACGGCAACACTTCGGTACTTCATAATGTAAGCGAACGTACTTCCAGACATGTATGTCACAATGTTCATGTCTGTATTGATAGGGGATACTTTGTTCTAGAAACATGAAATAAACTTGTGTGTAAACACAGTGCTCTGCTCTCTCCAGCTGGTTCATACCTTTGTGTTTTATTGTGTTGTTGATGCCCTCTCTTCAGCTGTGGTATGTCTCTGTCATGTTGATGTGTTTTATGCACTCTCTCTTATCACCTCATGGTGGATATCTTCACTCTTACCCACCCATCAGAAAAGAAAAAATCAGGATAAAATATACAAACAGATATTTCTTTATAAAATATTGGTAGCTTTAATCACACTTCCTCACAGATTTCTTCCCAAATTACTTCCTGACTGATTGCAAATATTCTTATCTTTTGCATACCTCATCACGTTTTAAATATAGGGCTATTCATATCATTTGATATAACTCCCATTACCTAATGCATGTATTTTCACTGCTTATTGTCATATGTACCAAATTATTCCAGTCATAATCCAACATGAGGTCATACATTCTTTTTCCAACTCATCTCACTGTTGCGTGTGATAAAGCTAAATGTCTTGGTATGAAGTCGATTGATTCCTACTGAGTGATTCAGTTTGTTCCAGGAGTCACCAATGCTTAAGGATTGTGGTCTTGTCAGTAAGACACAAGCTCAACCTAAATAAGGCAACTTTCTCTTCCCATGGGATACTGGTGCAGCATTGACACCTGAAATGAGCCATTGATTGGACGGATGCCCAACATGTTAGGCACTAAGCACTGTGCTATAAAACACAAGTAGAAAAAGGACATGTAGTATCCATAAACTTCATTTCAATCACATGTATACATGCGTTATGTGAGCGGATATTTTCCAGATATCGGTCAATTCTATTCATTAGGGCAAGGTGTTTCTCATGGAACTTTCACACATGTATTTTTGCAAACTGCCATTTTTTGCACATGAAGCATTCAAAGACTCTCATAAAAAAAATTACTCAGCAGGTAAATCATGATACATGAAATGAAGATGTTATCGAGAAGAATTATTAACATAACATACTCTGAATATAATAAATGTAGTCAAAGTACGACAATGTGAACAGAAGAACATAACATGCAATTGTATAGATTTAAATACATTTTTGAAAGTATCAATTTCAGTCTCACATTATTGAAATATATCAGCGGCATTACTGCTAAACTCAAATTGAGAAAGTTGACAAAAAGTATCATGGGCTTGATTACATAATGGCACAACAAAGAGCAACATTACATATAAGTACAAGTACAGATATAACATATATTTGACATAGACAAAAGACTGGTATGGGAAGAAACAAAATTGTCAGTTTTTCTGACTGAATCTCCAAACATTTACAATGCCCCTTAATGGTCTATTCACACCAAATTAATATATACCACTTGTGTATTCAAAATACTTTCCAAACTTTCTCTGCAATTTGTACAAGGAGTAACTTTTGTACAGTGCAATCAAAGAATGTATATTGCAAAAGCATCCCATTTCAGATGGATATATTAAAATCCCTGAAAGTTTATAACCAGAGTATATATATTATCATACAACATAAAATGTTTTCATATATGTCACATATCTACAAGTCTAACATAGAGAACACTTGATTAAGTACACATATTAATATGTGCCAACAACTGGTATGTTCTGCTACTGCAGTCTCAGAAACATGATGGTCAATATCTTACTAAAATACATGTATTTGAATTAGGACTGAACAGTAACAAGCATCCACAAGCACACACCGTATTTACAGTATTGACAGAGAAAAGCTTGACAGTGGCTTTCCTATAGTGTGGAGGAGGGATCAATTAACATTTGTTTTTTTAATATGGTGTGGAGGGTCTTTCCTATGTTGCAGTCTGCAGACTAAATTGAGAAGGATGTTACAATCAGAACTCTGGTCCCTGGATGTAAGAACCTATCGTGCACACATGTAGGCACCATCTCAATTCCGTAGGGAGTATTCCTTGCCCGCTGCATAATATCGGCGCTGCATCAAATCATTCACATAATCATCCATCAGGTACCCATTAATACTCCTGCAGCAATGTAGATAAAGTATCTTGCTAAAGGACTCAAGTGCCATTGGTAGGGTTGAACCTTGACCCTGAGATATTCAGTCACAGTTCACAATCAATACCACGACACCTCCACCAAAAAAAAAACTAGAGCAATTCGACTGCCACGCAGTCGATACATATGCCTCCGCCTCATTGCTAGCTCTATTTAGATTTATACTCAGAAAATGTGTATGTTTGGTGGGCAAAGTACCATTGAATTCCTTGGTGAAATTAAATGGACGGAAGGACGGACAACCAAAAGATATAATGCCTCTGGCCACTTCGTGGCGGAGGCATAAAAATGACTCCTACAGAAAAGATAGACAATTTAAACATGTATCATGCCAAATAATATTGCATTTAAGAAAACTCTTAGCCAAAATGTTGTTTTATATGCCTAGGACATCAAAGGATATATATCACATGCATTCGTGAATAAGTATTACAATTCTGTCTCATTCATTTCCATACCTTTTTATTTTAGAAATGGCATACAATTTTAGCAAAGTTCATTGACTTTTGGCCTCATCTGATTTGATCCCAATGTTACATAGTGTATTGGTTTCATGAATAACACAAATAATAGGAAGACTCCAAATAGCCTGCCCTGATTAGGGTCACATCGGTGCAAGAAAGTCAGGATAAACTGACTTGTTACATGCTAAATTTTCCTGAGACATGAAATATAATGATGAAACAAATTTTACAAATAGGCAGTGGCTGCGACAGGCATCACTCTCATCAATGAACAAAACAAATGGTCCTGACATTGAAAGGTGGACAATGTGAATGATTCATACTTCATTCCTGATTAATCCAGAACAAGTTTGTAGATGACGAATGGTCTCACCCACACAGCCTCCGTATCATAGGAATGAGTCTAGGTACTGCTCTGTGTACGCATGTCTGGTATGTATGGGTGGGTACTAATGCTGATGATCTGGTCTCCTGGTTCTGATCAGTTTGTGGAAATAGCTATTCTCCTCCAGACTGTATATGCTTCTTGTCATCTGCCTCATACTTGTCAACATACTTGTTGAAGGCATCGTTAATGGCTTTCCTGTTAGATAACAGAAATATGGGCACACACATTAGTTTACTTCTGCTCATGTTGAGACTAGAGCAATTTGGCTGCCACGAAGTCCATAAATATGCCTCCGCCTCTTTGCTAGCTCTATTTTAGATTATTCTCAGAAAATCTGTTTGTTTGGATGGGAATGTTCCAGTGAATTCCTATATGATATTAAAATATATTCTGTTTCTCCATGTTTAGTGAAGTTTGGCAATGTTCATTTGACCTTTGACCTCTTACTTCTTTGACTTCCAATCTAACCAGTCTGTCTAAATCCATCCTTGCATCCTTGTCATTCATCTATGTACCATGTTTTCTTGAAATGTATGATTGGATTGGGATTTATTGCGAAAAATATGAATTTGGGGGCAATTTTCAGCAAATTTTGGCAAAATTCATAAACCTTTGACCTCTGACCATTCAGGAATTTTACCCAAACTTTCACCAGTCTCACCTCCATGAAGTGACACATCTCTGTACCATGTCTTGTTTGAATTGAATCATTAGATTTAGATTCAATGTGAAAAATAGCAAATTTTTCCCAAAGTTCATTGACCTTTGACCTCTGACCTGTCAGGAATTTTACCCAAAATGTCACCAGTCTACCTCCAAATAGTGATCCATCTTTGTACCATGTTTGATGATAATTGCATCCTTGGATTTGGATTTAATGAGAAAAAAGGTCAATTTTGGGCAATTTTTCACAAAGTTCATTGACCTTTGACCTCAATCAGATTTGACCCCAATTTTACACACTTCTTTGGTTTTATGCAATGCACACATGTATCAAGTTTGAAGCAGATATGGTTCACGGTTCTCAAGATATTGCCTAAACTGATTCGGGGTGGACGGACGGGCGGACAACCCGAAAACATACTGCCTCCGGCCACTTCGTGCCGGAGGCATAAAAATCATTTTGATATAGCCATGGATAAAGATGAGGGTGTAATTGCATTAAGAGTGAATTTCAGAATCATTGAATTCTCAGCATCAACAATGTTTACTGTGCAAGCACAACCATTAGAGCCTACCCTGATGTCATGAAATGCACACACTAAACTCAGCTGTGCATTCCATCTCAGGGTAAATCAGTTTTCACAGGGCCTCTCTTCAGATCAATTAGGGATTCTCTGACTTTCAAGGGGCCGGTGCCATGAACCCCAGATTATTTTTCTCTGCTCAGTGTAAATGCACCAGAGCTCAAGGTGCTCTTGCAATCTAATGTACATATGCAGATATTAACAATAAAAATCAAGTTCTAATCATGAAAATCAACATATATTTTTTGGAACTGACCTGAATTCTGTTTGCTTGAAGAGGAAGGCGTGAATGTGTCCACAATCTACATAGCGCACCTATAGAGATGGAAAACAGTGGACAGAAAAACAAAAATGAACACAAACAATTTGAATGGATATCACTTTACTACATAGGAAGCATAAATGGATAACAGCCACACCAAATGAAGACAACACATAGATAAGAGCTGGTGCAGGAATGTTAGATTTTAAAATTTAGCTCAATCTATTTACACATCTATTCAACATCTATGTTTCTCTGCATATTGTGAGAAGGAACAATTTTCCATCAGGCCCTTCTTTTTGTCAATAAGTATGTTTGGATTAAAGTCAGAGCATTATGGAGATATACCATAATGCCGGTGCATAAAAAGAGAATGCATTAGAAGCTAGGAGTTTGAAGGGTGGTTTACAGGCGGTTTCCAGACAGAAAGAGAGAGAAGAAGGCGAGCCAAGACTGACTGAGAGATACATGTACAGAGTTGCAAGAGACAGAAAGAGCGAGGCAGGAAGAGAGAGGAGAGACAGAAAAAGAGAGAAGAGAGAGAGAGGCGAGCGAAAGAAGGAGGAAAAGAGATAGGAAGGGATACGATGATCCCTGACTGACTGACTGACTGACTGACTGACCTCCACCCCCGGCCAGATATCATCCAGCCCAGGCACTCCTCTCCTGGGGATGTAGCCGTCCTTGAGAGCGGTCACTACGATGACCAGGCTGGTGTCCACAGGGGTGGAGAAGTTGCCTACGAAGGTCGTCACATCCATTGCCCCTCGCATGAACTCCAGGGCCTCTTTCTTCAAATCCTTGTAGTTGCCCACACCTAGAGGAGAAAGATCAAACAGTCTCATCTTATTTCACTGTTAAGTTCAGAACCTAAACCCTATGACACTGGCCGCTTTGTGATGGGGACATTACAATCAGCAAGAAGACCGAGAGTACAAAGTCCACTACACATGTAGATTACTTAGTTACATAATAACACCAAACAACTGACCTTGATGAAGACCACCAGCAACAAATGACTGAAAACCAAGCAATCGATATATATGATCACTCAGATACAAAAGATACTACGTATGATGTTGGGTTGAAGTCCTTTTCTAACTTCAACCTATATAGTGCAAAAGAAAGTAAAAATACACAAATTTAGATTTTCTCAGCTTGATATCAATATAATTACATAAGTTTGCAGTCACATATGAGCATGGCACACACCAAGCAGAATAAAGTAAACAGAGTAATAGCCTACCTGGTACTGCTTTCTTCTTGGCCGTGTCCCCAGCCTTGCCATCTCCCTTCTTCGCTCCTGCTGACGTTTTGCTGCCCTCACTGGCTGACCCTGCTACAGGTGAGCCCTCTGCCTTGGGCGTAGCATGGACACGACATGTGGTATCCCCAGGAATCCGATCACTCATGTCTGCGCCCTGGTCCTGAGAGTGACTCTCCACCTTGGCGCTAGATGTCCCCTCAAACCTTAAACCCTCACCATTCCTGACCACGCCCACCTGGCCACGCCCCTCTCCTCTCTTGGACACACCCCCCTCCAGCCTGTGATGCGCGATGGCATCTCCTAAAGCATCCTGCGCAGCCTGCTGAGCATCTAGCTTCCCCATCGGCCACAGCTCTGCTGCCCTCTTTGTCCCCTCCACCTGTCCTTCCTTTGTCCGTCTCAAACTCTCTCTAGGGTCACCCTTGTGTCCTTCACACTTGTCCATCACACATCGCTCTAGCTCCTCCTGTTTTGATCCTTTAAATGGAGCTGCAGTATGAGTAGGATGCATCACAGAGTCCACTGACGTGGGCGTGGTGCTCTGAGTCTGGGTTTGGGGTAAGGCTGAGCTCAGATTGGCTGGAGGTTGGTCCTTGGTTTGCTTCAGCCCTCTCAGGTCATCCAGGCTGTCAGGATAGTTCCATGCAAACTCCTGCCCAAGTCTGAATGCATCCGTCTGTGTTGATGGGATAGTAATGGGAGAAAAGTTGGACAAAAAGACTAAGTAGGATCAGTTGCAGACACACACACATCACAGAAATTACTCTTGTTATAAAGGCAGATATTTAGATGTAATTTGTGATTGAGAGGGTTGCAGGCCTTACCTTGGGACACCTCTGCAGCTTCTGGAGGATCTCCTGCTCATACTCCTTCTGGCGGCCAATGTACTGGGTGACCAGGACAGGCCAGGGGATGGAGCCACTCAACACCCCCTCTGTGAAGGCTGGAGTGGCACTGCTCCAGGACAGACATGGGATCAGGGGCAGCGGCTTGTGCCAGTTGGTGGCCGCTAGAGATGCCATCTGGGAAGAGAGGGGTTGTCAACATGTGGGGATGAGGTACATTCATACTACATACATTCAAACAAATGTCATCAATCATAGAAAGGGAGGAACTCGTGCTGGAGGCTGCCAGAGATGGCATCTAGGGAGAGGGGTTTGTAAATAGGAAGGGATGAGGCACATTCACACTAGATACCGCCAATCATATCTTAGGAATCATGGGTAGGGAGGGGCTGGTGCCAGTTGGTGTCTGTTAGAGACGCCATCTAGGTAGAGAAGGGTTGTGAATCTGCTATTTATATGTTAACTAAAAGCAGGAAAGATACATCAAAAGATATGACAAATTTCAAAATACCAACTTAGTTACAAAGATACAACAATATTTGAGACAGGGCAATTATGAGAATAAGACCCCAGGCTACTGAGAAGGCTTAAGAGTTGGTGCTTACATGTCCACCCATGGAGATGCCAGTCAAGCCGAGAGGGCCAAAGCCTTGCTGTTCACACCAGTGCAACATGACCAGGCCTTCCAGGATCAGGCCTCCACCCATCACAAACAGGTCGTTCACATGCTGCAGGCTGGAACGTCTGTTAGAACGTTAATCAAGGCAAAATGTGAACACATCAATCATCGATGGGAACTATATGTAAGCTCAAATTAACTAATATGCTTTGATTACATTTCTTGCAAAATATTTGTAGTATACCCATTCCAAAGAGATTACTCACATGATTATGGTTGGAACACTTGTTTGAGTGTAACTCGAAACAAAACGCAAACACATCATTTGGGATGTATTGATAAGAAAATGTTAATATAAACCAAGGGTTTAATATGCTTTGTAAAACGTTTTGATTATATTTCTTGCTTTGCTGGCTCAACACAAACAAGGCATTCACAAGTAGCTTGATTGAATGTCTGACGGAGCACTGATCAAGGAAGAATGTGAACACAGCAGGTAACCACTAAGAGTGCTTCCTTCATGGTTTTCTCCTCTAAACAAGCACAGGGAAAGAAGTATAGACACTATAACTTGATGGACAATGACTATTTCGGATAATGCTCTTTCCTGGAGAACAAGGAGGAAGCCATCTACAATAAGCACCACACACAAGTAATGAAAGGTTGAATATCACAAAGTGCATGGAAAGGTATCAAATTTGTGATCTGCAAACAAATAAGCAATTATCTTAAACATCATTCTCTGTCAAACATACCAAATAATTTTTATTTTAAGGCCGTAGAATGACAGCGTACAATTTAGATTGTGAGCTTACAGTTGAGCCTTGGGCTTCCTGTATCCATAGAAGGGGTTTTCCAGCAGCAGAGAGCCAATGCCATATTCCTTGAGCAGCGGTCGGGCTATGAATGTCCTCCGTCGCCAGAAAAACTATTCAGGGAAAAGGGAGTATCGTTATTGATGTCTTAGAAGTTTGCTAGCTGTCCTGATTCTCACTATCCGTACAATAAGTATGAGCATCCTGCAAACGAGAAGTTGTTTTTCAGCAATTACGAAAAACATATTTTCAATACCAAAGAAAACTTATCAGGAAAAAGGTATCCCTGATGTTGTAATTATAGGATACTATAGAACTTTGTAGCAAGCTGTAATAGTTCTCAATGTTAGTAGAACTAATGTGAGCATCCAACAAATTATGGAAGGAATGCTCTCCATAAACTTCGCAAGTTTAATTTTTTGCAAATCAGGACTTCCCAACAATTTCGCGAGTGGTTAAATTCTCGACGGGTTAGGCCATTTCCTGACCTACTTTTAATCTGACCTAGTCTTTCTGACCTAGTTTTTTGCCATTCACTCAGTACGGCCTCTGTTATTGGCTACTGTGCTAATGAATATTCAAGACTATGGTATGGTTTGTCGAACATTCGCGCCGGCGCGGCCAAAGAGGCGGCCAGGAGGCGCAATTTTTTCGAACATTCGCGCCGGCGCGCCCAAAGAGGCGGCCAGGAGGCGCAATTTTTTCGAACATTCGCGCCGGCGCGCCCAAAGAGGCGGCCAGGAGGCGCAATTTTTTTTTACACGCTAGCTCATAGACGCCAGAGCTTTTCACAGCTAAGAGAGAAATCCTTGCTCTCTGCAATCGGCCACAGCCTGCGAGAGCACGCTCATGCCGATATCAGCTGTTCCTTTGTACCATTGTATGTGGGTAATGAGTTGATATAAGGAAAACCTATTACTGTGCACAAATGCCATGTTGTGATAAAAAGTTGAGTAAATAGATATGTGTTTGTGTTATAATTATTTCATGTTTGCTAGGTTTTATTAGACTATTTTTTTTTAATCTGTCCCTCCCGACATGATGCTCTAAATCCCCTAGAGCAAAATGGAATCTCCCGTCTATTTTCCCCCAAATCTCGCTAGAGAAAAAAATATTGGAGTCATCGACTGTTTGATAGGGGTGCATAATAAATTTCTACCAAAAATATTCCTTATTCAATCATTCAATAACATTTTCATGAGATGATGTATTCTTCAATAATACAACAAGGATAAACAAATTCACTTTTATCTTATTGTCCAACAAAAATCCAGTGTTTTTTACATTATATTTTCTTTCTGAGAGCACCGTCCCCTTTTTCTGTAGTGGAGCAGTCCGGCGCCGGCAATTCCCGCGTGGACTAGCGCGCCTCCAGCTCACCAGCTCCTGGCGATGGCCGCCTCTTTGGCCGGCGCGACGTTCGACAAGCCATACCATCGTCTTGAATATTCATTAGTACAGTAGCCAATAACAGAGGCCGTCTCATGAAAACTGCCTCGTGTACAAAATGAATGGCAAAAAAACTAGGTCAGAAAGACTAGGTCAGATTAAATAGGTCAGGAAATGGCCTAACCCATTCTCGACCATGGAGTACTAGTACTAGTAGTACATGTGCTCGAGCAAGTTGTACTCATCATTTTGTGTGTTGTTAAATCCGCGAATAGTCCAGACTCGTGAAATTCGCAAGAATAATAACCCCGCGAAACCCCCTCATATATGGCGTATACATTACTGCAGAACTAGTGGTGTAAACCAGATGATTATGCATTAACGTCCTGTATTTGATGAGGGATACTGTTGCAGGTTACAGGGTCAATGACCTGCCCTATGGTGGACGTTGACCCATGTCTGCAATGCTACTCACATGGTCCCCGGTCCCTGCCATGTGGATACACACTGGCTTCCTGTGGGTCGGCCATTTGTTGGGAACAATCAGCTGAAATCTGTAGGATATCAAAGGAAATGGAGCATTCTGCATTAAACAATCAGTTTCCACCATTACACAACACTGTTAGTACACTAAAGAGTGTATCAGTTTTGGGCAGTGTCAAAATTATCACTCACAATATTCAAGTCAGCCATTTCTTAGCTTGTTTTGAAATGACGTATAATATGATGGGCTCAACATTAATCTCACTCTGGAGTGGGCATGTGGAATCACAGATTAGATTTGGAAATGCTAGAAGACACTGTACAAAATATGCTAGGGACTATCTAATAACATTTTAAAATCACAAGGAAAAAAATAATACATGTAGGAAACTTGTAAGAAATATCAATGTAAAATATAGCAGGCATGTATTACTGTGCATTCAAATTGCAACTACCTTTTTAACATCTAAATTAAAAAAAAAATCAGATTGGAAGATCATTCACATTTCCAAATCTCTCTCACCTTGCTGTCTGTACTTCTTTGGGCATCACATCAGGCAAGTAGCGGTCAAAGGGTGACCGAAAGTGACCATCCACTATCCGCACCTCTCCCTTTTGCTCTTCCTGTGAAACACAATCATAATAGTTAAAGACAATTCACAATCATTTGCACATCTACATTGTGTAATATCCAACAAATGTGCTTACCGGTACAAACAATTCACAAATCATTTCTCTGAATAAGGCCATAATCCCTATAACCTGTCAATCAAGCCTACTGTAAATCACTCAAGAAAGACTAGTGATGCTCCGAATATGATCTGGGTATACAAAAACAATTAAATCTGTTTATTTGGTACCAATGGAGCTGCCTAAAATTAAAGATTAGTGGTTAGGATTCAGTGATTTTCAAACACATTTATAAGCCACCTTCAGACATGAGTCAAATTGTTCACTGTTTTGTTATTATAAGTATTAATTTGTATTGCTCTTCAAATAATTTTACCTTTTTTCAGATTTGAAAAATATGGGAAATGCATAATTGGCTTCTTACTTTGTCGATGGTGACCGGATAGTGTTTGTTGACCAGATTTGAAAAATATGGGAAATGCATAATTGGCTTCTTACTTTGTCGATGGTGACCGGATAGTGTTTGTTGACCAGCCTCTGACATGATGACCGGTCAGCCAACACTCGCAGGAAGTCAAACTGCCTTCAAGAAGAGAGAAACAGTGATAGTATAATAACGCTTCTTTCTTTTATAGTGCATAAGTTCGCACATGGCTATCATGTCACTATGAGCTCAAATGAAGTTAGAAAAATATAGTAAGAATAAAGTAACTTAGAATCAAGGTTGTATACCGGTACAGGGTTTCGGACATAACCCTGTTTGTGCCAGATAAACTGCTATTCTATGCGAATTGTTAATTGTGAGACAAGTCACATGTGGCAAACGAAGAGTGAAAAGAAACTCTAACTGTAGGTCCTTTTCAAGTACTTTTTCATATATATGTGAATGATGTTCCTATGTGTGGTCCATTTGTGTGTGCACAGAGTGGAAACCTTAAGCCCTGATATTGATTGTCTCTTCATAAATAAAACGCTAAGTTAGTAGACTATAACTTATGAGTCTACCCTTCATTGACATTGTGTACTGGTACGTGAGCGTGGTTAAATTACCCTCCCTACCGTTGGTGTCCTTTAGGGTTAGGCCTTGTACATGCCAAATGATGCACATTTTGCTTCAGGCATGTACACTGCAGCTCAGAGGAATTGGCATAGGGAAAGGAAAGGGAAGAAAAGGGAGGAGTCACAGTTTTGAACTGCAGTATATTTTGTCCACTTCATCATGAAACATGATGCTTTTTAGACTAACGCATCATGTTTCATGCTGAACTGGACAAAATATACCGCGGTTCAAAACTGCGGGTCCTTCCGTTTCTTCCCTTTCCCTATGCTAATTCCTTTGAGCCGTAGTGTACAACAATGCCTAACTCTAGGTGGACATTCAAGAATACCAAACTTAATTGATGGCCACTCCTTTGCAACTCTCGGCTGACTGGGACTTTCCAAATACCACCATGACCACCCTATGACACTAACAGGGTAGAAAAAAGCCAGACTATACATTATGATAACAGACCATTTTTGTTGTGTACTATACAAAAAAAAATCAAGTACTAATGTCAAAATGAAGACCCTCACTTTTTGATGGTGGCTGGATTCCCCCATCCTCTCGTAAACATCTTTGACAAGAGAAGTCTCCTGTAAATCCGGTCGAAGGTGCTCCATTTGTCGTACATGTTTTGACGAAGTTCTTGACAGTTTTTCTATCATACATCGAACTCAAGCTTCAGGCTCTTGAAAAGTTAAAGGCTAGCTGCATATAGATCAGGCACAGCTCTGACTATATTAAACTTAAAGAAATGTCATTAACTTAGCAAACACTGGCCACATACAGCCCCGAACCTGACGACAGCTACTGAGCTAGTTATGTAGGGTACGGTCGTCGGGTCGCGTCGGCCAGCTCCAGTGCATCGCAAACGAAATACTCGAGCGCTGCGATGCGAACGGTACCGGTACGGTACGTGCAAATGTGCATGCGACATGACAGTACGGGGTGTGCATGTGAGACTTTAAGATCCGGGCAGGGGCTTGTGTCTCCCGGACAAAGAATGCGCGCGAGCTACGTCCTATCCTTGTTGCCTGCATCCGCTAGGCGTTTGGTGCCCGCGCCTCGAATAGTTGTTAGTACATATTATTTCACATTTACTGTCGCGTTTATTCGAAAAGAATGTGTACACCAGTTTAAGCTGTTTTATTTTGTTTTAAACATCAAAACAAACAGCCCGCGTTATCCGTCTGTATGGGACGCGCAGTTACCGACTTTCGATCCCGGGGACCCGAGTCATCTGTAGTAGGATACGAGCCAAGTGAGAGGAGGTTAAAGAGGTAGAGAGGTGGTGCCGTGGTGGTGGTGGTGGTGGTGGTGGTGGTGGTGGTGGTGGTGGTGGTGGTGGTGGTGGTGGTGGTGGTGGTGGTGGTACGTGGTAGTAGGGGGTGCATTGAAGGGGTGGGGGAGGGGTGGTGGTAGTAGTGATGGTGCGTGGTGGTGGGGTGAGGGTGGGGGAGTGGGTGATGGTGGCGGTGTTGGTGGGAGAGGGGTGGTGATGGCGGTAGGGGGATGGCGGTGGAGTAATGACCCTGGCGGGGGGGGGGGGGGGAGGGGGGGGGGGGTGGAGGAGAAATGAATCGAAGATCATAAGGCTGAACGAAATCATCGTTCCTTTCTTCCTCTTCTTCCTTCTTCCTCTACTTCCTATGGCACACACAGAAGTAATAAATAAAGGCAAAACTTGCATGTATAAGATATTTGTATTACTTACAAAATTGTCTAATTTCTTCACTTTCAGATATTGGGCATTTGTGGTATTCAATTTTTGTCAAAATGATATCTTTACTAACCGAGCTCAGTCGAACATGGGCCTAGAAAGAGAATTGATGCATAATATCCCTGATGCACTCCTGCGCAGCGATATATACTGATCGGCGAAGCGAACGCGATACCTGCCCAGTAAAATATGTGACTCTATCGAGTTTCACTCAACTTTATGAACACGAACTTTTGATAAAGTACAAACGAAGACTAAAGTATATCATGTCCACATATTTATAGGCGGAGAGCACATCAAATATCTTTTCCCCGAAACTGGGTCTCGTCGTGTCTGTTTAGCATTGAGATTGGGTGAACGAGCTAACACACGTGAGAAGGACACGTCATGTGCATGTTCAAGGGTCGTCGTTGTGATGAGTAAATATTAGCTTGATTTGAGTTTAAGCTTATTTCCATTTTTTTTTTCAAAAAGTGTCAACATCAGGGGGTTTTTTTTAGCACCTATGGTAGCCTAGTAGGCCTACTGCATTGTACAGCTGCAGTTTTGTGTTCAAGGAGCACATTTTCATCTTAAGAACTTTGTTAATTGCCGTTGAGTCATTTTTAAGGTTGATTTTCTCAACATCGGGAAAGGGCCGCAATTGGGTGTCTTGGACCCTTGAAAAATCATAGAAATGGTGCATGCCCACTTGTCTCGCTGATTGCAGTCCAATATTTGCGCATGCGTACTTTCTCAGAAGTTATGCAAACCGGAAGTAGGAAGTGAACCGCGGGAGATATAGATTGGCATACATATTATGATACTGAAGGCAGCTCCGGCGCAGTGTAGTAGAGCATAACCAGCGTACAGCGCTCTATTTACGTTTGTCGTTAGGTTAGTGTGGTACTGGCTTCAGTAAATTTGACTATGCACTGAGATAAGTTCAGAAAATTTCTGTAAGGTGCTATTGTGCTTCACCTAAAACTTTGAGTGATTAGCGAAAAACGCCTACGATCAGCTCGTGAGCTGCTGAGTGCTGGACGTCGCGTCGGCTCGCCAGTGTCGGAACGCTAGATCGGCGCCATATATCGGGCCGTGTTTGCATTTTCATTCGGTCGGTCTCCATTCACGATCCACGCGGCTTGTGCTTATTTACATTCATGCAAACAACGGCAATCATGCAAACCCCGCCAAGGCCGCACAAAAATATCCCAGGCAAGGCAGCTGAAGAAATCGCAAATGTCACTCCAAGCAAAAATAGAGGCAATACATCGGGAACGAGGTGAGTTTTAATGTTTTTAATAATGAGACTGTTTATGTCAGACAGCTGAGGCCCCGGCCGGCCCGCGCGCCCGGTTGATGCCCTATCACCCTACCGACACTGTGGGCTTGCCGTACATGTAGCTGATGCGTCAATGTGCGGAGCAAAACGCTGCACCTTTTCTGCAGTCCGATGAAGTGACACTGTCACGATTTGTGGTCAGTTATTTTAACGGCACTAATTATAATGTTAGGCCTCGACACTGTTACGTTTAGGATCGGGCTCATTATGTATTTTAGGTTTACATAGGTTGATGTTAAGATAAAGTAGAGTTGGAGGCACTTTCCCAGTGGTGGTACTGTGAGCTTTATTGACCCTTTTTCTCTGTGCCAGAGAAAGTGGCGCCCTAGAATGGGATTTGAGTGTATTGTGAATAAATATGTATGTACGTGGCATATAAAGAGTCAAGGGGATGAATAGGTTGTGGCTGCTTGGAGATTTCATTCATGTCTTGAATATTCACGAAGATTCGATTCATAAGGCAGTACATCTTATTGTTCTCCCTCTGCTGTTTCGGAGATCAGTGCATGTATAGATCAAGACACAATGGGTGCAGTATTATTAGTAAAGCTTGAAAGTGTTAGCGGAGCATGGATGCTTGTATAACGTAAAGCTTGTATAGGAATATTGTTATGTTCAATCGATAGATAAGAGGGGATGGATATGAGTGTTTGGTAGAAATACATATGCATGCGGCTGTGAACCTGTTAAGGTCTGAAAGGGCAAAAGACTGGATGGGGACTTGTGAGAGCCCAAAATCATCTAATAATTTATACCCCTAAAACCCATGATTACCAACATCAAGAGGGACTTTGAGCGTAGCCCTTGACACACTGCCACAAGGTGTTTCTCGTCTTCTGAGTCTTCTCTGCACAACTAGCATCGACTGTCTCCGATTGTCATCACCAGCCTTGTCTGCTCAGGGTAGTTCCTGCAGGCAGGGCGGTCACCAGAAAATCTTTTATGGATGGCTCAAAATGGCAGAATGTCACTCTTTGTCAGATATCTGTGCTATACACTTGGTACACAGCTGTGGTACACATGGCTCAAAGAAAGCCAAAACAGTAAAAATAATTAGACTATTACTGATTTTACATGTGGCGCAGTAAATATGCACATGGCGCACAATCACTTTCTGGACCCCACGCATGATGTTTGTGCCGCATGTTTTCTACACTAGGGACCACCCTGCCTTTAGGACAGCTGGGCTCGGACGGATAGGCCGGATGGGTAGAAGCTCGGTAGAGTTTGAGGGTTCTAGTCCTTTTAAAACATAAGTGATGGTCTCCGCACTATGGCTGCAGATGTTGAAGAACACACCGCCAAGAGGACTGCTTCCTTACAGAGCTTTTTCCATTGTACTTTGTAGGTATATAGATGAATGGTTCGGGTATGAGTTGGCACAGGCTGGTAAGGTTGTAGTGGTCTAACAGCTGGCTCCAGTGCTGGATCGTCTTGGTGTAGCAGTGAGCTGCATCAAGGAATGTCCGGAATTCAAATCAAGTATGCTAGATGTCTAGCATTTACCCGATGAATTGCAGAGTGTCCAAATCAACCTGGCGACCAAGAGGGATGAGGCCTGTCAGGAGGAAGATGTGATTGAGTCTTGGTGAACCTGTTTATCATTAATGATGCCATATTATCTGTGCACCATAGAGCATCCTGGGTATGTAGTATGCAGACCAAAGCTGGGCACAAAGTTTCGGAGATAGGGCCACTTTTTTTTTGAGCTGGAACCTACTACTGCAAAAAAAAGTTCAAAGATCCTTTATTACTATTCCCTCTGAAGGGTCTTGTCTCACTGATGATTTTTGATACTGAGATGAGTATGAGATTTTATGAGATGAGTATTCAGTGCTTCAGTTTTCAATATCAAATATCTACAATGAATATATTCCATTAACTTATTTCCTTTGAGGGTATACCGGTAGTTGATCTGTTTTGTGTTTCTTGTGGACAGTGTCATGGACATGACAAAGAAGAGGACGGACTACTTGGCCTGGGACGACTACTTCATGGCTGTGGCGTTCCTGTCTGCTCAGCGAAGCAAGGACCCAAGCTCACAGGTAGGTCCTGGTAGGACATCTTCATTGGTTACCATGTCAAATTGTTTACAATTTGTCTTTGAAAGGGAGAGGAAAGCCACCTAAATTTGTCAAAATGGCACCATCTTCAAGGAAACAGGAACAGAAGATGGAATGTGGTAAAGGGTTTTGTCTGTGGAGGGGGCTAACTATATAATGCCACAACCTCCATGTCGCTCCTCCTCTGATTGTTTGCATTGGTCACACCGGGCATTGTTCTTTCATGTTCTTGTTTAATTATCTAGCTTCATTTACACCTCAGTCATGTTGTAATATTATTGTAGTGTCGGGTTCTGTACACAGTTCCCTAGCGCACTCTTACAGGCAACCTACACAGACAGTCAGGAGACATGATGTTTGCTGGTTGAAGTACTACAGCTAACTGCCAGTTTTTAATGTTCTCAATTTGTACATGAATGGTAGATCACCAAGGACTAAATATTCATGAAGTTATACCAATCAACATAATAAAGTAATCTTGAATATTCAGATGAGTAAACAATAACTAACTGATAACTATTCATGATATGCAAATCATTCATGTTATCACATGTTATCATAGACCAATCATAAAAAAGAGCGGGAAACTAGAAAACCATTCATGAGGAAGAAGGGAAGGTACAACAATGGATGGGGTGATGGTCAGTGATGGTGGAATGGTCAAACACAAAAGAAACATGAGTGTGTGCAGGGTGTGGAAAGGGAATGACAGATTAGTGTGCAAGGGGTGAAACATGACCTTGGTGATAGAGGGAAATAATAGTTCAAAATAAATCCCTACACTATCATTGTATGTTATCCAGGGGGAGGGGGGGGGGGAGGTAAAATTGTAGGAGCTAGTTTTTAAGCTTGATGTCATGGAACAACATTCTGAACTTTGTTTTGCATCAAAGCATATGGGGAAGGATGACATTTCACAGGGGATGTTTGATTTATAGGAATTCTTGTTTACACTGCGGGGGCAAAGTCCCACATTATTGTTTCACTGGTGGTATCTGAACAGACTGAGATTTGCTCAATAATTCCTGCTCTTGTCTGAATGTGTGAATCCCAGGTAGGGGCCTGTATCGTGAACGAAGAGAAGAAGATTGTCGGCATTGGCTACAATGGAATGCCCAACGGCTGCAGCGATGATGTGTTGCCATGGAGTAGGCACAACGAAGACTGGCTGGAGACAAAGTATCCCTATGGTGAGAGATAAGAAACTAAACATCAGTCATCAATTGATATAAGCACATTTACAGACTCAAACTTGCATTCAAACCCTTGTGCACTTTAGGGTCAAAGCTCACAGCTTTTTTGTCATTCTTAGTTGAGATCATTAAGTTGTGAACTATGAAAAGTAAATATATAGCAAGTATCAAAATTAACATTTTATTTGTGAAGGAATTGGTTGCAGAAGGAAGATCTGCATGTGCTTTATATCAATGAATTATTGAAGGAGTGATATTAATAAGGAGCGTTATCTTAATTTAGTTCACCAAATATCAGGGGAATACCAGCTGCACGGATAATATTGCAAAGCCTTTATATTATGTATGGACAAAGTATGCCTGTTATATCAGTTCCCTCCTATATTCCCTTCCTGACTGGACAGATGGAATAAACCTGTCTTTCTGAGTAAAGAGTTCTCTTGATTAAGCTTTAGGCCTCTAACATGATCTTATTCTTGTACATTGTTTTATTTCAGGTAGTTTGTACACAAGGAAGTAAGCTGTTTTTGTAACATATTCACAGCTTGCCACCCAATTGCATAGTAACACATTATTACATTGGCCTGTATTTCTTATCAGTAATTCATCTTCATTGGGTGAAACACACTCTGATTCTATTAGTTGTTTTTCTTGGACTGGATTTGTGGCTATTATCAGATATGTATTATTTAAAAGACATGCATGAAATGTGCATGCCTAATGAAAATGGTCTATTGCTGCAGTTTGCCATGCTGAACTCAACGCCATCATGAACAAGAACTCTGCTAACGTGAAGGGCTGCACCATGTACGTGGCTCTTTTCCCCTGCAACGAGTGTGCCAAGGTCATTATCCAGGCTGGCATCAAGAACGTCGTCTTCCTGTCAGACAAGTACCATGAGAAGCCTGCCATGAAAGCCTCCAGACGGATGTTGGATCACGCAAAGATCACATACAAGTAAGAAACTGGTGTATTCATCCCAGATTAAATTCAAACTTTATTTCATCCAATGCAATACACAGCAAAACAGTGCATAAAAATATGAACAGGGATAGATAAGATATAAAAAAAAAAACCCACAAAACAAATTGCATGAGAGGGTAGCATCCAGGAATGTGACCTTATCAAGAGCTGACCAAATTATCATATTACCAGCTTGAACCGTTTTCAGTGAAAGGAATTATGTCAGGATAGCACTTTGATTCGTATTTGTACTGGAAGAGTGCCATAGTTAAGTTTTTATTATTATTACTAATTTTCAGGCAAATTCATGGAATTATGCCTGGACAAATGTGTTACTGCTATCTCTGATTCATTTCATTGATCAGAATCAAATTTGAATTGTTTTCCTGTGCTCATCAAGAATATCCTTTTGTACCGTTTGCTAGGATTTCCAAATTTTTAGCATGGTTAGCCAACTAGTAATGATTTCATCATAGATAATTACAATGTCATAAAATAATAATAATAATAAATCATTTGTAGAGCGCAGAAACTATATTTATATATTCTACTGCACTGCAAGAGCTTCTATATGCACTTCTACTACATAATGCTATGTAATTTTAAATCATGGTCAGAAGTAAATTAGGTCTATGTTTAGAGCAAATAGGTTTTCACCTTTGATTTAAAGCTGTCTAATGTTTTAGATTTCCTGATGTCTACAGGTAGTTTATTCCACAATCTAGGAGCTGCACAAAAGAATGATCGGTCACCTAGGCTTTTGTTTTGATTTGGGGGACTTGCAACAACAATGTGTCTTGTGGACTGCGGAGATTATGACCATGGGTGTGATATTTAAAATGCGGTAATTCATGAATGTATCTATGAGTCTGATCATTTAACGCTTTAAAGACTATCACCAACATCTTAAATTCAATTATTTGGCGTATGGGCAGCCGGTGAAGGTAACACACATCGAATGTAAATACATGTATAAAGCTTTTACAGGCTAGTCTGTGCCTTGATTAGTTCTTTATCTATTATCTCCATAGACAATTCACACCAACAAAGCCGTCCATCATCATAGATTTCTACGCTATTAATCCAGAGGAGAGACCAAACAACAACAACAAACAAGAAGAAAACCTGTGAACGCGTTCAGCTAAGATCGTTATATACCTCAGTTTTTCAAAATATTCTCCTTTTTTTCTACAGTACTATCAAAGTAGTTTGCAGGCACGTGTTCTTGTGATTTGATCAGTGAGTTAAGATAAATTCAGTGGGTCTGAAATGAGAGACTAAATTCCTTCTGTTTGTACAGGTCCCCTTGATGATTGGCCAGGCAGGCCTAGTCTAAGTACCAGACACAGATTTGAGACAATGACATAGTTGAGTCTGTGCATGCAGATTACTAATGACCAAGTGATAAAAAGAAGCGAAATATTTGATATATATAAGTTATTATTATTGTTTATTCTGGAGATGTTGAAGGAAAGATGTTATTTTATAATGGTTTGAGTCTCACACAATGACAGCAGTAGCAGGGAGGGAAGGATTGTTGTCCCATAGTCCAGGGAAAGTTAAAGGGATAGTCCACCCTGAAAGAAACACATTAGTGAAGGTTTGAAGAAAATCCATCAAAGGATAAGAAAGTTATGATCTTTTGAAGTTTTAATTGTGTGATGTCACTTGTGAGGTGCTCTCCCATATGTTGCGTGCTGCATGATAACATAAATTGCTCTTTTTCTGTTTTTGATGAAAGTGTTTTTTTTTTCTAGATGTTTGTTTGTAAAGTTGTGTTTCTCATGATATTTCAAATGCACAGGTAAAAATTTTTTATATCCTTTAGAGAAAATTGACATATTCATTAAAATTGTACCCAACGTGGGAGAGCACCTCACACAAAGCATCAAAAAGTCAACGTTTTTAAAGATCTTAACTTTCTTGTCCTTTCACAGATTTTCATCATACCTTCACTGATATGTTTCTTTCATGGTTCTGCTTTTATTGACACCAACTGAGTTTCAGGGTGGACTATCCCTTTAAATAGTTGGGCAGGTAACCGAACTAGTGGTGTGACAAGTATTATTATTTCAATCCTCAAACCTTGATAACAGATTTTGTGACTTATTTATGTATTCCTTCAAACCACATTGAAACTTACCTAGACAAATATGTGTTGGGATGAGAATCATAATAGTTGCATCTAGTCATCCTTAAAAGAAAGGTTGTTTGTACCTACAGCTTATTCATGCAACAGCACATATTTTGTTCACCAATAGTGTACATTAAAGGCTTTCACGCGTCGTACGCAGGATATATTGTGTACGCTGTGCGTTCCGTGCAAAACGCACACTTACCTATGTGTATTGTTTCTCGGGCACTTACGCATTTACCCGCCTGGTCAGAATGCACGATCCTTAACAAAGGTAAACCTTCGGCCCTGATCGGAGTCATGAATTGGTCAACTGGTACACTGTAGTGTTAAACATTTATTTTAAATATTTTAATTGATGTATATATTGGAGAAAAAATATTTGCGTAAAAAATTCATATATGATGTGATGAGAAAATAAATAGCATGTAAATATTTGTATTTTTGTTGCTTATTTTATATATTTTTTGATTTATAGAAAACATACTCTACTACAAATAGCCTGGAGCATCCGGGCGTTCGAATTGGCGATTGCGTACGGTATACGAGTAGTTGAGTCTAGATTCTACTTAATGTATGGATGTACTCGAAAAAGCTCGATTACCCTGATTAGATTATGCCAATCCCAAGCCAAGGTACTTACTGATGAACTTGAGTTTTCTGTTCGGTTAGAACACGTCCTCTTTTTCCCGCACTGACAACTGGTAGTGCAAAAAAATTGCCCCTAGACCTGCAAGGGCACAACCGCTTCCCTGTCTGGTAGAGCCAAGTCCCTGAGCACACACAGGCGACTGGATCTGCCTGCCACTCTTCCACATCACAAAGGGAGAGCTCTGCAGTCCAATCTTCTAGATCCATGGCAACTTGCATTATGTGGGCTTAATAGTCAGGACCTCTAGTTGTTTTTTGTGATGGCAATCAGTCAACTTAGTGATTAAAGCCGACGCCTTCCTTTTTAACATTAATTTCTTTCTTCCTCGAAGCTGCTTGTTTACATGTGTATGGCCAGCCTGGGCCTGCCTATCCTGCGCCGCCTACCTGGGCCCGGGCCTGGGCACTTCGCTTCGCTAGCCTACAATCACAACATGCATGCACAAAGTACTGCACTGTCGATCGACACACGCAGATCCGAGGTTGATGCGAAGCCAAATTGTACTTGATGTGAATCGTGACTAGCCGTTTCGCTGCGTGCAGCATATGTGTGTTAAGTTCGTAAGTAAGCGTAGCAGCTAAATAGTGACGTCTCCCCACAGAATCGACGCGTGAAAGCCTTTAATCTTATAGAGAATAAGTTCCTTTGACACACAAGCAGTTACAAATCTGTATAACTGTTGAAAAGAAATGTGGGGTATTTGCTTCATTAAAAGAGAAAACACTGTTCTTCTTTGTGGCTGAATATTTATAAAACAATCACAGTAAATGAAGACACATGTACACTGATGTGTATTTAGTTATCTGGCTTGATGTATCCTTCCATATTGGGAATATGAAATACATGTAGCATTGATTGGACTAGTGTAAAGATGTACACCATGTAAAGTGGTCTGTGTTTCAATATGTTTACCCTATGTACACTGGTGCATGTGTGGTTAGTGTTTGTACTGCATCCCTGTATTTATGGAATGTGAAGTAGCATTAAAGAAACTGGCAGAGGAAGCACAATGCCAGGATCTTGAGGGACGAGTTTGGTTTATCTTGAACCTTTTTGAGGTCGAGTTTGGGACCAAGGAAAACTAGCAATATTTGTACTATCTACAAGGTATTATTGTAGTACTTCTTCTTCACGGCTTTATTGTATTCAGAATTCAGGTTGACATTGTATTATATTTAAGTGCATTTGGTGGTGTTACATTGAACATTCTGATCCGTAGCTTGAGTCACATTATAGAATATCAGTATGAATTTTCTTTTGTATTACACACGTATTAACACTGACCAGTATCAACCTTCTTTAAACGTGAATGTATCTTCACAAATCTTATGCTCAGCATTCAGACAAAAGATGTTCTTGAAAAAATGGAAGTGGTGCCTTAATGTATTTAACATGTAGTAATATGTAAAGAGATTATACATGTATGAGTCATGTTCTTGTTACAGGGTTGCGCTGCTTCAGTTGACTGGTAGAAAAAGAAAATCCCTGATAACAAAATTAATATAAAATAAGGATTTTTTTTCTTTTGCTTATGAGTTTTCTTATTATTATCATTGCTTCGTGATATTTTTTTATGGATGACAGATATATTGTATAATGCTTAGACTGTATGCACAGCATTTGTATTGCACGAGTCTTCTATGTGTAGGAGATTTTACTGTAAATAAATGCAACGAATCACAGGAGAATGCCAGTTGCATGATCAATAGCAGTGTGAAGACTCTGTGTTGAATCTTTGGACAGGTTTGCCAGGCATATCACCAGGTACTGTACTTGTTAGATGCAGAGTGCTCCTAGATATAGTAAGGTAGCTTAAGACCTCTATTGTGTCGTGTTTTCCCCGAAAGATGTTTATGAAATTGAATTGATACGTGTAAACATGCAAACGAGCATGAGTATAGCAAGAACCAGCTTATTACGAGGACAAGATGTTTATAAAATTGAATATATATACCTGTACATGTATATTCAACCTGTGTGTGATAAAAGAATATTAAAGATGAACATGCTTTATTCCCACTACCCGGGTTAAAAACTTAGTAAATGGTGCCACAATGCTTGCTTCTTGTTAGTAATAATGTGTCACAATGAGCTGTAGATTGAAAAGCAAACTAATATATGTGTGTGTATGTTGTCATTATTATGTAGGTGGGCATGGAAGTTTATGTGTAACTATTGCTTATTTCAAAGATGATTGTGTTTTACCCCAAACATGACTTCATATTCTCTCTAATGTCCATCAATATTTGATTTTCTGTACAGACCATCAAGAATTTGAGTGTGTTGACTGCTAAAGTGCATACGAAATCTTGTTATTACATGTACTAGAAGTCTTACAGATGGAAACGGTTCAGATTAAAGCGAACCTATCATCAAATTAAAGTGTTTACTTTATAAGGAAAAGTTGTCTCCATATGGCCGTCTCTTATTTCTCAGTATTCTCCATTTGTTCATCTCCCTCGCTCATCTCCCTCACTCATCTTACTGGTATCATCTTCTCCTCAACCTTAAATGTATTTTTTTTAAACTGACATTTAAAAAAAAATGAGTACATAACATATTGGAAAGCATCTCGCACATGACCTAAAAAAAAGCAAAACTTGAATTCGTAACTTTCTTATGCTTTGACGGATTTGCATCAAACCTTCACTAATGCTTCTTTCCTGTTTCTGCTGTTATTAAAATCAACTTAACTTCAGGGTGTACTTGCCCTTTAAATCAAACCATGGCACACCATGCAAACTACAACCCGTGCATACATGAAATGTGCATTATTACATTCTTAAAGGAGCATCTCCAATAACTGCACGGAAAGAGATTATGCCGGGGAACTTTTCTGATTGGTACAGTCATACCATAGAGCTAATAACCTGAATCTCCCAGGTCATATCACAGAGAGAGCTATATATCTCCCAGGTCATATCACTGAGAGAGCTATATATCTCCCAGGTCATATCACAGAGAGAGCTATGTATCTCCCAGGTCATATCACAGAGAGAGCTATATATCTCCCAGGTCATATCACAGAGAGAGCTATGTATCTCCCAGGTCGTATCACAGAGAGAGCTATATATCTCCCAGGTCATATCACTGAGAGAGCTATATATCTCCCAGGTCATATCACAGAGAGAGCTATATATCTCCCAGGTCATATCACAGAGAGAGCTATATATTTCCCAGGTCATATCACTGAGAGAGCTATATATCTCCTAGGTCATATCACAGAGAGAGCTATGTATCTCCCAGGTCATATCACAGAGAGAGCTATATATCTCCCAGGTCATATCACAGAGAGAGCTATACATGTATATTTCCCAGGTCATATCACTGAGAGAGCTATATATCTCCCAGGTCATATCACAGAGAGAGCTATATATCTCCCAGGTCATATCACAGAGAGAGCTATGTATCTCCCAGGTCATATCACAGAGAGAGCTATATATCTCCCAGTCATATCACAGAGAGAGCTATATATCTCCCAGGTCATATCACTGAGAGCTCCAGGTCATATCACTGAGAGAGCTATATATCTCCCAGGTCATATCACAGAGAGAGCTATATATCTCCCAGGTCATATCACAGAGAGAGCTATATATCTCCCAGGTCATATCACAAAGAGAGCTATATATCTCCCAGGTCATATCACTGAGAGAGCTATATATCTCCCCCAGGTCATATCACAGAGAGAGCTATACATGTATATTTCCCAGGTCATATCACAGAGAGAGCTATATTATCTCCCAGGTCATATCACAGAGAGAGCTATACATGTATATTTCCCAGGTCATATCACTGAGAGAGCTATATATCACCCAAGTCATATCACAGAGAGAGCTATATATCTCCCAGGTCATATCACAGAGAGAGCTATATATCTCCCAGGTCATATCACAGAGAGAGCTATATATCTCCCAGGTCATATCACAGAGAGAGCTATATATCTCCCAGGTCATATCACAGAGAGAGCTATATATCTCCCAAGTCATATCACAGAGAGATATATATATCTCCCAGGTCATATCACTGAGAGAGCTATATATCTTTCAGGTCATATCACAGAGAGAGCTATATATCTCCCAGGTCATATCACAGAGAGAGCTATGTATCTCCCAGGTCATATCACAGAGAGCTATATATCTCCCAGGTCATATCACAGAGAGAGCTATATATCTCCCAGGTCATATGACAGAGATCGAGAGCTATATATCTCCCAAGTCATATCACAGAGAGAGCTATATATCTCCCAGGTCATATCACTGAGAGAGCTATATATCTCCCAGGTCATATCACAGAGAGAGCTATATATCTCCCAGGTCATATCACAGAGAGAGCTATGTATCTCCCAGGTCATATCACAGAGAGCTATATATCTCCCAGTCATATCACAGAGAGAGCTATATATCTCCCAGGTCATATCACAGAGAGAGCTATATATCTCCCAGGTCATATCACAGAGAGAGCTATATATCTCCCAGGTCATATCACAGTGAGAGCTATATATCTCCCAGGTCATATGACAGAGAGAGCTATATATCTCCCAGTCATATCACAGAGAGAGCTATATATCTCCCAGGTCATATCACAGAGAGAGCTATATATCTCCCAGGTCATATCACAGAGAGAGCTATGTATCTCCCAGGTCATATCACAGAGAGCTATATATCTCCCAGGTCATATCACAGAGAGAGCTATATATCTCCCAGGTCATATGACAGAGAGAGCTATATATCTCCCAAGTCATATCACAGAGAGAGCTATATATCTCCCAGGTCATATCACTGAGAGAGCTATATATCTCCCAGGTCATATCACAGAGAGAGAGCTATATATCTCCCAGGTCATATCACAGAGAGAGCTATGTATCTCCCAGGTCATATCACAGAGAGCTATATATCTCCCAGGTCATATCACAGAGAGAGCTATATATCTCCCAGGTCATATGACAGAGATCGAGAGCTATATATCTCCCAAGTCATATCACAGAGAGAGCTATATATCTCCCAGGTCATATCACTGAGAGAGCTATATATCTCCCAGGTCATATCACAGAGAGAGCTATATATCTCCCAGGTCATATCACAGAGAGAGCTATGTATCTCCCAGGTCATATCACAGAGAGAGCTATATATCTCCCAGGTCATATCACAGAGAGAGCTATGTATCTCCCAGGTCATATCACAGAGAGCTATATATCTCCCAGGTCATATCACAGAGAGAGCTATATATCTCCCAGGTCATATGACAGAGATCGAGAGCTATATATCTCCCAAGTCATATCACAGAGAGAGCTATATATCTCCCAGGTCATATCACAGAGAGCTATATATCTCCCAGTCATATCACAGAGAGAGCTATATATCTCCCAGGTCATATCACTGAGAGAGCTACATATCTCCCAGGTCATATCACAGAGAGAGCTATATATCTCCCAGGTCATATTCGCTAAGGTACCTGTCATAAGAATACATGTATTGAAGTTCATGTGTGTAATCATCATAATGATCCAGCCGGCTAAGCATGTCTTTCCCATCCATGCTCCATGCGATAGTAGTATGATCTTGTCAAGGCCTTGTGATAAGATACTGACGACTGATACATCTCGTCTTTTCTAACAATTAGAATAGAACCATACAGAGGAAATATCCCCTAGACAGTAAACAATTATATTCAATGAACTTTATTGATTGACCTTCAAAAATATTTATTTTGCATTAAAAGACTGTGCTTGTAATACTTGAGACAACGTGTACTTTGCTTTTACCAAGAGATAATAGAACTTTCCCCCTTTGATGTATGTATAAGATTAAATTTCTCTTTTCCAAGGTACGACAGAGGAGTCTATCAGCCGCACAGTGATTTCATTCGAAAGTGCGAAAAGGTTCCCTCATATAAAACGATTTATTCTCCACGAACGTACGGCAAATACCAAAAGTCTGAAGAGTTCCAGAGCCTCTCATTCCATGGCTCTGAGTGTGAAGTACATGTATTGTCACTACTCCCGGGTCACTACCCCGGACGCAATTTGGGCTAGAGCCCGACTAGCTGTCCCCAGGTACAGTCAGCTTCCCCTTCCACCCTTGATCTACGTCATAGATGCTGATGTATGGCTTCCCATGGGGACCGTTACTGTCATAGTCGGCCATCTTCTCCAAGCTCAACAGCGCAGGATCTGCTTTGGGTAGGAGGTAGAACCAGCAGTCGACCACCGGACCTGGTAGCTTTGATGATTCAGTGTCCCGCTCGATGACTACGCCGTCGGCCACATCCTCTAAATATATGTCGATTTTTCGGCGGTCGTAGATGTCGGGATATTGCTCGTAATCGTCGAGCACCTTCATCATTGCATCGTCGATATCATAAACCTCGCCATGGATATACTGATGGAAGAAAGGCATAAAAATAAACGATATAAAAAGAAAAGCAATTTATATCTTCATCATTATTCCTAATTTGCATTGGCTCCCCACTAAATTTCGTGTTCAGTTTAAAGTTCTTCTTTTATGTTGACACATGATCATGCCCAAAATTATCTTTCTCAATGTATTCAGTTATTCACGCCTAATATAAGCCCCTTCGTTCTGAAAATCAAATACTTTCGTTGATCGCTCCTTTTCATGCTCTTTACCGGCCTCCATCCGTTCCATAACTAATATAACTTAGTTTAGGCCATCTAATGGAAAAGGCATACTCAACTAAGTTTCGTAAATTGTTTAATCTTTCATAATCATGTTTGATGATTTTATTTTTCTACTTTTGTCTTATTTGGGACAATGGTTTTATGTAAATCAATTATCATGATAATCATTTACAGAGAAACATTATCTGCCGTGACTATTCTAAAAAGAAATATGATATTACTAAATGAAAGCTTTAGTTAGGCTATACGTATCATAACCCAATTGAATAGAATAATAAATGGACATAGTATGTATTCGAAATATGTTGTAAGCCTATAACTGATAGGCCTACTATATAACTCACATGGCCGACCCCTTCCGCGTCTAAAAGATATGGGATGTTGTGTTGGGAAGCGATGACCAGCGGCCATTTCGTGCTGGTCAGGCCGGAACCTATGAAGCGACTCTGACCATTCTTCGTGTTGGTCAATACACCGTGGTTTGGCTGGCCTGACTTCAATGTCCCATACATGAAAACACGATGCATATTGATGACAAACAGACAAATGGACCTTGCTTGAAGTACACACAGCGAGTAATGGCAAATAAAATATCGCTATTTATAATTCCGGGCTCCTTTTTATATGTAAAGGCGTAAACGTTTTGGCAGACAAACATTATGACCGACATCGGTAGGCCTATATAAATATCCCGCATACACATTTCCTGTTAGGGTACATACAGGTCACAGGTGAATAGACCTTTAAGCAAACTCTAAAAGGAAAGAACGGCAGTTATATTACTTGACTCATAAAAATTGTCAGGTTTACTTCAAACATATTATAGTGCGTGTCCCTCTTGAAATGGGTCTAAATTGGAAATATATTTCATAATAATGTCCAGACTACTTATATGATTATCGTATTGTCCTTTACACACGATTGTCCAGACTGTACTTAGGTCTTGCATACATACGAGATTATGAGGACACAAGTCAGTTACTACTTTAATAGTATAACTCAAAATTAAGTGACTCTGTATAAATTGGCTTATATTTCATGTGAGTAATTGTTCATCGGGTCGTGCATGAATAAAGTCTATGGCTAGGCCTATCGTGGACATCCTTGTGCTGACAACAAAATGCTGTTAACAGGGCCGTTTATTATCTGTTCAAGTTATGAGGGATATAGATGGAAAGAAAACTTTAAGATTTACTCAAACTTCACTATAAAATAGTCTTGTGAAGTGTCGTGAAAAGATAATTCCAAGAACTAGTGATGATACTTATACTTTTTCAAGTTGACTGCACAATTCTATTCGAATTGGATTGACATAATTTGTGAACTTCATAACGTGTTGTCACATTAATTGCAAGATTATCACTCATTCATGTAGAATTCGCGGTTGCAATTGTTTCACCGAGTGAATTAAAGTCTTTGTCGGATATGAAACACTTGTATCATATGCGAGTACTTGAGTAGTACGAAACCGAGGGTACTTAAAATTGGGCAAAGAGTAGACCCTTGGGGCACTCCACATGTTATGCTCTTTAGTCTTGGAAATTGAATTGCATTTACCAGTAGTAACATATTGTTGGCAGTTACGTATCTTGACGTGAGATTTAAAGCAATTCCCGGAATTCTATATGAGAATAGTGTAGTCCAATGAATCAAATGCTTTTCTAAGATCAAGAAATATCCCCAATAAAATGCCATCAACAGAATTTGCAATTTTATGGATTTACCAGAGCAGAAGAAGCGCACGGAATGCCCTTCCCTAAAATCAAACTGACTGGAATATAATATATTGCACTAAGTAATACAACTTAAAATGCTTGTACATGTATATTTTTCTAAGAGGCAACCCGTGACAGAATTGAACGATCGAAAGTTCATTACATGTGGGGACTCTCGTAATTATGCTGAAAACGAATTAAGTTTTCACTTAAATGTCAGTTACCTCATCCCCCTACCATCCATAAACTTTTTTGTTTTCTGTCTTCTTTTTCCATGGTAACCCCGTCAACGAGCAAAGCACTGTTCTCCCCGGGGACCCTGCATGCATGGGTATCGAACAACAAACTTATATTGCTAAATATGTTAGACAAAGGATGTATGTTCAAGGGGAACTAGACATTCAATAGTTAGATATGACATTTACATAATATAAACTCACATTAACATTCAAGTAAATAAATCTTGACTTAAACAGTTTTCCAAATACGAACTTTCAGGGTAGTTCTATCTGGAATGATTATGCAATCCGTGCGACCAAACCTTTGAACTGCTTTTTTGTTTTTTCCTCAGGTTTACCAGGTTTACTTCTGTAAAAGACTGTTCTCCTACTTCAAAAATATGTCCAAGATCGTGACGTTTGTTTACCACGCTATTTCGATGTGAACGTTGAGTATATACCAGTCTAAAATTCATCGCACGAGTGATTCAACTCGAATCGTACGAGTGGCTCGCGCGATAAGACAGCTAGCTGGCTTAGCGCAGCCAGACCGCTCCCGAGCTTCAAGCCGACCCCTGTATCAGCTGACGCTATCTACTCAATCCTAACGTGAGTTTAATGATTGCGTGAGGTAGATCTGTGCATAATTGTATTTTAAAACTGAGATGTTAGACTTAATAATGTAAAGATTCACAACATTGTCAGAGAGTCCTACTCCTTGACAACATTTATGTGATTTACGGTGTACACGGCGCTCATCATCAAGCACTTTCGTATCACCAACGGATTAGCGCTACGAGGCCCCCACGCCCAGCGGCGTGCGTTGTGTGGCTAGAGGGGCCTAGGGATCCTCGCACAGCTAGAAACGTAATTTACGCTCGTAAGTACTATGCTGGACATGCTGGCCGAGCTTTGCGTAGTTGATCGTTGAATTTGTAGAAAGTCAAATTCTGAGTTACTTTCCTGGCGCTCCGCTCCATCAAACCACAATGAATATCGAGACTTACTGTATCGGGGGTCTAGACTGCAAAACCCGCTATAATATAAAGCAGGTGTAAAATTGGGGTTAAGTTAGGTCCACAAAATTTAGAAAGCTGTAAATTTGTCATAACAAAACACATACAAATAATCTTCAAGTACAACAAAAACATAATGAAAATTACTTCAAACTTACAGAAATTCCCTAAAACTTCTGAAAAAGTAGCAAAATATATTGTGTTTATGTGCCCAAAAAATACACAGAAGAAATGGTTCCTCAGTCACTGTACAATTATTACGGCTAGTGGCCAAAAATAGGCTTTATATTGCGCAGTACTTTGTTGCGATTCCTTGAGCTGCCATAGAAACATGCCACATTGATAGACAATCAACTCGGCTGTCAGAAAGTGTGAAGATCTCGCTACATTAAACTACATTAACCACTCAAAATATGCAAGAACACTTGGGGCCAACTCACGCATTGACTTTTGTGCACATGCCCGACAGCATGATCTAGTGCCCATGGGAGTTGAAAATAGTCTACGAGCTCGAGCTTAGCTAGCCACTTTATTCTAGCGCCATATTTGTCAGGCAGATTTGATACATTTGGTCAATTTTACAGCCTAACATCAGGGTACTCGGCCTAGTATTTGTGTGATAAATGAACTTCTTGCAGGAAGACAGGTATCTGATTTTGATTATTGATCTTGTTTGTTTTTTTGACAGGGATATGAAGTAAATACTCATCTTAATAAGCTTTTCAATGATACCAAAAAAAGATATTAATCAATATCTACTTTAAATTTCCAAGCTGGGAATGCCTCATCTACACATAAATGACAAACATCTTTACGTTTGTGTTCATCCATCATTCATGCAGATCTGAGCCAAGGGTGAACACTGCCATCTTCCCAATCCCATGATGCATTGCCTGGTGATCGGTGGGTGTGGCTTCCTGGGGAGGCATATTGTGGAGACATTGCTGACCAGAGGGCACACGGTCAATGCCTTTGACATCAGGAAGACCTTTGAGAATGAGAAGGTCAATTTCTTCATTGGAGACCTCTGCTCCAACAAGGTATGTCTGTCTAAAGGAGATGAACACTCTCAAGGTTTTCCTTTGTTCAAGCCCTTTTTAAACATAATTTTCACCCAGATGGCCAGGTACAGTATCTAGGGTTTTAAAAAAATAATCAATGCAAAATTTATATTTTAGTCTTGTGAAATGGTGCTCCATAAATTGTGAAAACAAGACAAACTGGCTGACAGATTTTGCCAGCAAGGCATCAGCTAAACAACAACATCATCTCTCTGATGATTTGATTTTGATTATGGTAGAGTGTGACAAAATCCAGATCTGCTTGCATCAGAAATTCATGGAATATGATATTGTTTTCCCCTGACAAAGACTCTTGGTCCCTTAACCGTGGTCCCAGGGCAGACATTGGCTGGCACACTGATGGTGCTGCCCTGGGTAAAGAAGACTCAATAAATCAATTGATAAAGAACTTGTTGATGGACTTTCAATTCCTTGCTGTTTTTGTAGGATTTACAGCCAGCTCTGAAGGGAGTAGATGTAGTGTTCCATGTTGCCTCTCCTTCACCACTCAGTAATAACAAGTAAGTAGATTTGGTACAAGGATGGACTCAGGGATAGGTCAACCACCTAAAGTAGGGTGCTTATTCTGCCTTACTCTGACAAAAGGAAGCAAGTGACAAATCACTCAAATCTGGGTTATTGATACTCTTAGATTGTACAGTATTCCCTACATACAGGCAAAATCTGGACAAAAAATGTTCATCTTGCTGCGAGATATTCAATCTAACATGATGTGTTGCACTGATGCCAATGCAAGTGACAGACGCATTTTGCTAATTTACAAGAAAAGTCTCTTTGGTTAGTTGCTTCTTTTTGTCAGTGTAGGGCAGTATTAACCCCCTCAGTCCCACACACAGTGCTGCTCTAAGATTCATGTGTATTACTGGTACAGATTAATAGGGTTCAACGCTTTGTAACATAGTTCATGCTTTGTTACTGGCACACATTTCTCTAATCAGAGTTCAATATCTTAAAAGGCATGGTTTGCGTCTCTTGAAGTTAAAATTTCTTTCCAACATGATTTGCCAGGAAATATTGATTTCTCAAAGATTTGGGGTAAGTCCGTTTTGTATTGGGAATGGTCTCAGAAATGTGTGTCATAAAAGAGAAGAAAAGAAATGGTTAAATAAAAGAGAGCCAAAATGAAATCAAGAAAATTACGACAAAGACAAAGGAGAAGAAACAAAAGGATTGATAAAGGAACCCAATTGCCATGGGAACCCATGAATGATGTAAGATAAGTCATGCTATTGTATATATATTCGGGGATAATTAAACCTAAGTTGTGTATTTCATTTTGATATTCTTTCTAGGGCATTGTTCTACAAAGTGAACTACAAGGGAACCCAGACAATGATAGCTGCATGCAAAGAAGCAGGAGTCAAGGTAACTAGATAAACTGCACTATCAGTTATGAATGCATACATTAAACATGATAACTGCTCACTAATGGTCACATACTGGATGAGGAATGGTCAGATATGATATGAGCATCTGTATCAGTCTATTCATAATATTTCCAAGTTTAGGGGATGTCAAATATAAAATTTTCTTTGAAAAAGATAAATATCTATTGCATTAGAACAATTTTGTGCACGTTTTTAGTCTCACGTCTTGATGATGAGCTCAAATTAAAAAAAAAAATATCAAAAGCAGGAAAAGAGAGAAAGAAAACACAAACAGAATATCTCAATTTGCCTATTTATGGGATTTTTTTGATGATTTAATGACAAAGATACAAAGCAAATGTTATTTATGTATAGAATTTATTAATGTTCAGACAATGTGTAACTAAAAGTAATCAAAAGGTTTGTATGAGAGTTGTCTGACTAGTTACAACTAATAGAGTCAGAGCCATTCCACCAATAGACCGTTTTCGTAATGTATGCTAAATTACGTCATTCATAGTTACTGTTGCTACCTCGGTCAAGCTTAGCGATCCTCGGCATCTTGTCCGCATATCGTTGCGTGCGATTCTAGCGGGTGTCCCGATGTTTTCGTTTTATTTTCAGTCTTATTTTACCTGAAAGAGCGGTTTTTATGAGAGGGAATTCTGTGATGTCGTCGACATATATCGACAGGAACTCTTGACGGCATGACTGTCAGGCAGATCCTGGATATTTTTGAAGCATAAGGGTGTTTCTACCACCGGGTATTCGAAGTGTCGGCTTTTTCAGCTAGCGAAAGCAGTATAGCAGCGTGAACACACTTGCCTCGGACCCGGACCTCGCCCCCCGTCCCACGGCGTGGAGCTTACGCTACGTGAAAATGCAAATATAATCCTCTAGAAAAAATGAATGCAAACGTATGGGAAGGAATAGTTTCACATACTTACATACATCGTTCACTCACAATAATGTATACTGTATGAAGTTGTAGTTACACGATGGGGTATGTCACTATGTGTTCATCAAACTGAAAAATTGTTAGGTAGCTTTCTGTCGTTTGGGAAGCGGGTTGATGGATACTAGCTCTCTCTCGGGGAGCTGGCCGCACGGCTTTCGCTGTCTTACTTGTTTCGCGCTGAGAGACTGCGGTGCAGCGCGGCAGGTCAGGTTGGGTGATCTGTTGTTGCAGCCGGCTATTCCCGTAAAAAAAAATACTTGGAGCAAATGTAGCTGTCTTTCCTGATTTTGTCTGTTGTCAAGTCTTTTCTTCCACATGCCTTGATCGAGAGATGGCACTTGTCGAGTTTTTTTTTCGTTTGTTTGTTTCGGGAATGGAAGTAATCTTCACCTTGCCGTGCCGTGGCATGGCAGCAGTGGTTCATCGAGATTATCGTCGATTATTGCCGAACTTTCTTCTAAAAAAACAACTTTCCCCTGAGAAACTGAACTCCTGACAATCTTACTAATTGTTATTTGCCAGCTGTTTAAATCTGATCTATGTATTGTCCACAACGAGGTCTTAATTAGAAAAAAAAAAGTGAATCGAGTGCATTGTACCCGCGACCCATTCATTGTGGGCGATAGTTCACGGCAGCGTATGCGGCTAGTCACGGCTATAGCTCGCCGCAGCAGTATCGGGGCTAGGGCCGAAACGGGCGCTAATGGAGACGTAGAAATCACTTTTTTGGACGCATTCAACGGCAAAGAAGTTTTCTAGGGTTAGAGTTAGGGTCAGAGTAAGGTTTAGAATTAGGGTTTGGGTTAGGGTCAGGGTTAGGTTTTGGGTTCAAATTTATGAAATAAGTGCCAAAGTATGGATACACTTATGAACTAGCGCTGCATTCTGTACTTCGTATGCGTGCGGTACGGTACGGTGCAGACGACGGGTAGCGTTTGTTTGTCCGAGGTTGCGGCCGTGTGCAAAATTAAAAGGTCTTGTGCATACATTACGAAAACGGTCTATTAAAACAACCATGAAATACATGTGTATGCATTACTACACAATCAGGGGGAAGTTGTGAATACAGTACTAAAAACAAGTTATTTGGCCCCTGTTATGACTGACTGTTTCATTTCAGAAGTGTATTAATTGCCCTTTTTCTTGCAGAGAGTGGTTCTGACCAGCACTGCTAGCGTGGTGTACGAGGGGACAGACATCAAACACGGAGACGAAACCCTCCCGTATGCCAGCAAATTCACAGACTATTATACAGAGACCAAAATCCTGCAAGAAAAGGTTGGTATGCTTGACTGCCCTATCCCCAGACTCGCAGTAAGTCTGTTACAATCTACACTGGATCACAAAATGCACAAAATAATGACATAGATTATACTCAAGTATTACCGGTATAGAGAGTGTATGCCCAGGACATACACTGCTTGTACAGTATCTACATGTACTGGCTCTATATGAATGCATATTAGGACTGTTATAGATGGTCATTTCACAGTCATTATTTGTGGTGTAAATTATTACCTGTGATCATTTGGTTTACCCACTGACTGTTTCATTTATTAATCTTGATGTAGATTATGGCTTCACATCTCTCATAAGTTGACATGTTTGGCACCTTGAATGCTTTCTTAAAGATCAAAGATAAGATGATTGATTCTTTGCAGTATTTCACAGAAAGAAAAGTTTGTAACAATGAGCAATTGTACTTTTAAAATCATTTAGTTTCTTTTGTTTCTTTATTCTGAAATGTATTTGATACGAACTTATAACACCTTGTTGACCAATCATGAGAAGACCAATATCAAACAATTGAAGTAATTTGCCTTGAGAGATATTTTGTGAACTTTATGAAAGAAGACTTTCCATGGATGGAAAGGGCAATTCCACAGGTTCCACAATTCCACAGGTTTGGTTAAAGTCATGTAACGTGAGTAACCTAAGCCTTTTTATTTTATATTCTGTTAAAGTTTTGCAGAAATTATGTAAATGATTATTTAGGAAGCAAACAGTCCACCTTTCCATGACACGCAATCATATCCTCAGCACAGAAATTTCTTTTTAAAACAAATAAAGAAGCTTTGGTTACTCACGTTGCATGACTTTAACCAAACCTGTGGAATTGCCCAAATGAAGATATAGCTGAAATGTGTGTACGCTTTGTGCTGTGCTTTGTCAGATTGTGTTGGAGGCCAACAGTGCAGAAGAGGAGTTCTACACAGCTGCCATTAGACCACATTCCATCTTTGGTCCTGGTGATGTCCACATGGTCCCAACACTCGTCCAGACTGCTAGGGCAGGCAAGACCAAGTTTATGATCGGGTAAGGGTGCTACCATCATGTCTGTGCTGGGAGGGGACTTTCAAACAGCATGCTGTAGGTGGTATTCTGAAAACGAAGTTTGGACTATGAGGTCCCTACTTAAATCACCCTTAAATCACTATTGCGCTATTAATTGGCTGGTGAGTGCGATGCGATTTCAGGCACAGTATCCATAATACACATGGTATCCCCAAGCCCCTCAAAATGTGTAACAATAAACTTGGAAACTCAATGTTGAGGTTGGGGCAAGCTCATTTTTCTTGCGATCTGCTAATTATAGTTAAAAACAGAGTGGATATAGATATAAAATTGTTATGACACCTATCTAGCAGTCATAGCTTTTGACTCAACTTTTGACTTAAGTCAGTTTTCAGAATATAAAATTGTTTTAACTTTCATGAGTCTGCATGTATTCTAGTGTGCACACTTCAATATCTGCACTAGGCACATGTCTTGATTTAAGTAAGGTTCAGAACACCAACTGACTTCACTAAGATAGTTTTGACCTTGACTTTCAGAATACCACACCAGTGCTACGTGATTGTTGCCATGGTTTCTGTCTGCTGCACTGGTCAATCTCATGAGACTTTGCTCTTTTGCTGATTAAAACCTTACATCTTATTAGTGTTTGAAATCATGATTTTAAGCAATTCTGAATATAGTCAAATACATCTATTGGTACCTGTATTCAATTTCTAGTTCACCGATAAGACATTCAAGACTTGTCAGTGAATAGATCCATGTTGTATTTCCTGCAGGGATGGAACCAACCTGGTAGACTTCACATTTGTGGAGAATGTAGTTCACGGTCACATCTTAGCAGCTGAGAAACTCGCTTCAGACCCAGCTTCTGTTGGAGGAAAGGTAGGGGTGAATCCACGTTTCATGGTGTCCGTCTTCACTTACGGTATAGAGTACCGAAGTGTGACATCATATTAGTATTTTGTCAAAACAGCTGGTTTAAAACTATGCAGGTAGAGCAAACAGCAGTGATCATTACAGGGACTCTCATTGGGAGTGCCTGACAATAGCCCACTAGGCAATATTGGACCAGAAAAAACTCTTTTGCTGGTACTTGAGCAATGTTGTTCAGAACCAGAAACTTGCATAACAATGGATATGGCAATACCACCTCAGTACTCTATTGTAACTCACAAATAATGGTTACTATGGAAATAGCCAGTGACTTATGAGCATTGGTAGATGCCGGTATGAGTTGCAATAACAATTCTTGATATCACAAATAACTATAAATTATCATTGCGCGTGGCGCTCTACCATTTTTCAGATTTTTGGCATGTGAAGTAATGAACTGGGCACTTCCGGTTATGTTGATATGAACCTGTCCTGAGTTTATCTGCTGTTGTATTTTAAATGAACTTGCCTTTAGGCTCCTCTTCACCTAATATTAAAACCTGGGCCCCATTTCATAAAAGAATTGCGATTAATCTGAATCAATTGGAGGTCAAATCCCTTGCCTCTCAAGTACATAGTTACAATCGAGAACAATCGCATATTGTGTTGGGATCAATTGCAATTCTTCATAACAGGGTTCTGAAGTTCAAGCAGATGAATTATATTGTTGTGTGAATGTTCTCCCTTAGTATTTTGTTTGGGAAACTAAGTGTTGTCCATAACCATAACAACAAGACCATAACAGTGCTGTGAGCATTGCTGTGTGTTCATGACTGTTATTTTGTTGATGTGTCCAGGCATTCTTCATCACCAACGATGAGCCTGTTCCGTTCTGGTCTGTCATGACCCGATTCCTGGTCGGCCTTGGTTACGATGCACCAAAGTACCACCTCCCCTATCTCCTCATCTACTTCCTAGCAGTCATCCTCCAGTTCATCGTCAATGTCCTGAGTCCTCTTGTCCAGATCAATCTGACTTTCACTCCCATGAAGATTGCTCTGACGGGGACCTACCACTATTACAGCTGTGAGCGTGCCAAGAAACTTCTGGGGTACAAGCCTATTGTGAGTTTGGACGAAGCAATTCAGAGGACCTTAGATCATTTTGCATACCTCCGGAAAGGTGCTCAATGATGGCTTGTGAGGTGGTGTGGAAACTCCTGGGGTTCAAGCCTATGGTGAGCCTGGATGAAGTGATGCAGAGGATGGTAGACCATATAACGCCTGTGATACTGGGCTTGGAGTAATGGACTCACCTCTCAACACCCGGAGGCTTTATGACCAAATAAGGGTAAATCTAGTAGAAGGACTTGAATAATGTTCCTAATTTGAGCTGTTAATGTTTTCCGGGAGTATCAGCTCTCTTAGATCTAATTGGCTGTCAAGGTTTATTAACATTATTCATTATTATTATCACTCAAAATGAGAATGGTGATTAACGTTTCAAAGAAACATATGTCAAGGTAAAGATGATTATGTACTGCAGTTTTTTAGGGTAAGAAATAATATTCAATATGTCACCAAAGGTCTTCAGGTACATGCCTCTTGTATTGTACAGATTATTCCAAAGCTTCAAAGATGTCCATTTGACCCTGTGTGTGACTTTTTGATTCATTCTGTGTGTGCTTATAAGAAGTTGAGGACTCTTTGTTGTACAATGGGTAAATTATATGAAAGGAAGTGATGCCAAGATTTCTGATAACTGGACAAAGTTATTAAACTATGTTCTCTATTTTACACATAATCATACCCAGTATCTATGTAGCTTGATTTATTCACCCTCAGGAATAGCCTAGTAACTAGGTTATTCCCAGGAACATGCAGCACCTCTACATATTTACACCAATGAGTTTCATGCATGTCATATAGACAGAAATAAAAGACAATTCCGAAGCCAAGAGAGATTAAGTTTAAAGTGTACTACTGGAATTATTTATATTGTATCAATTTCCCTGTTCATTGTTGTCTGATAAAGTAATATATTTCTTATTAGAAGTCAGGTAGATCTAATTTTCCAAAAATATATGTCAGAGCTTATATTTCTTTGTCAGTCTTAGCCCCTGAGCACTACTAACTTAAGTTGTCAAATGGGCATGATTATATGATGCCATTTCATTGAATTGAATTGCTTAGTTTTTCCATTCGATAATACAAATACATGTACTGCAGAGATACAATGATACAATATCAGTTATAACAATGCAAGCAAATGGAATTGATATGTACCAATTGAGATTTAAGTGCTATATAGACAAAGAATAAACAACATAAATAGTACAATTATTTTGATTGGTTAACATCTAAATGTCGACTGGAAACAAGGAACCTCAGTGTAGCGAGGCTTGTTGGGCGAGATTCTGAAGTATTATGAGTTCTAAGCTGATGGCATGAAAGTGAGGAGCGAGAATCGTAATGTATCAAAGATGAAACTAACAACATGTTAACATTTTATATCTCATAATTATTTCACTGATAGTAAAGAAAGCACAGGAGATTATGGAAAAAATCTTTATGTTGCGATTAGGTTTGAGAAATTTGTGAACAGAAGTTTTCCGCAAACTATAATAAAACAACATGAAACATTATTATTAATTCAATATAATTGCTTCTGTCCTCAGCACTATGGTATATTGAATGTTCAATGTTTACATAGTAATTACAGGGAATAATTGAAATCGATCACTTTTATGATTCTATGATGAAAATGAATCATTTTGGCACAGCATCAGATGATTTATTTGGTGCATGATAAAGTTAAGTCTCTGTTTAGTATGAGATCTAAGTTACACCACCATTGTGCATATGAACTGAGCTGGTTTTTCTAAATTTATATCTTGTTTGTGTGTTGTAATGGTCAGAAGTACAGAAGAACTATGGAAAAAGAAGGGAGAGCAAGATAAAGGATATGGACATAATGTTAGAGAGAGAGAGAGAGAGAGAGAGAGAGAGAGAGAGAGAGAGAGAGAGATAGAGAGAAAGGACTGCAGGAGACTGATAAGGACTGAAGAGAGGAGAGAGAGAGAGAGAGAGAGAGAGAGAGAGAGAGAGAGAGAGAGGACTGCAGGAGACTGATATGGACTGAAGAGAGGAGAGAGAGAGAGAGAAGTAGGAGCAAGACAAAATGTGATACATGTATAGACATAATAAAGAGAGGGGAATATGGACAAAACATAAAGAGAGTGAGGGGGGGGGGGGGTGTATTGACAGAGACGGAGAGGGGGTGTATGGACAAAATATTAAGAGAGAGGGGAGTTAATGGACAAAATACTTAGAGAGAGAGAGGGGGTATGGACAAAATATTAAGAGAGAGGGGGGGGGGGTATGGACATAATATTAAGAGAGAGGGGGGGTATGGACAAAATATTAAGAGAGAGGGGGGGGGTATGGACATAATATTAAGAGAGAGGGGGGGGGGTATGGACAAAATATTAAGAGAGAGGGGGGGTATGGACAAAATATTAAGAGAGAGAGAGGGGGTATGGACATAATATTAATAGAGAGGGGGGGTATGGACATAATATTAAGAGAGAGGGGGGGGGTATGGACATAATATTAAGAGAGAGAGAGGGGGTATGGACATAATATTAAGAGAGAGAGAGAGGGGTATGGACAAAATATTAAGAGAGAGGGGGGGGGGGTATGGACATAATATTAAGAGAGAGAGGGGGGGGGGTATGGACATAATATTAAGAGAGAGGGGGGGGGTATGGACATAATATTAAGAGAGAGAGGGGGGTATGGACATAATATTAAGAGAGAGAGGGGGGGGGGTATGGACATAATATTAAGAGAGAGGGGGGGGGGTGTATGGACAAAATATTAAGAGAGGGGGGGTATGGACATGATATTAAGAGAGAGGGGGGGGGTATGGACAAAATATTAAGAGAGGGGAGGTATGGACATGATATTAAGAGAGGGGGGGGGGGTATGGACATAATATTAAGAGAGAGAGAGAGAGGGTATGGACATAATATTAAGAGAGAGAGGGGGGGGGGTATGGACATAATATTAAGAGAGAGGGGGGGGGTGTATGGACAAAATATTAAGAGAGGGGGGGGGGGTATGGACATGATATTAAGAGAGAGGGGGGGGGGGGTATGGACAAAATATTAAGAGAGAGAGAGGGGGGGGTGTGGACAAAATATTAAGATAGGGGGGGGGGTATGGACATAATATTAAGAGAGAGAGAGGGGGGTGTATGGACAAAATATTAAGAGAGAGAGAGGGGGTGTATGGACAAAATATTAAGAGAGGGGAGGGGGGGTATGGACATAATATTAAGAGAGAGAGAGGGGGGTGTATGGACAAAATATTAAGAGAGAGAGAGGGGGTGTATGGACAAAATATTAAGAGAGGGGAGGGGGGGTATGGACATAATATTAAGAGAGAGAGAGGGGGTATGGACATAATATTAAGAGAGAGAGAAAGGGGGGGGGGGGTGTATGGACATATTAAGAGAGATAGAGGGGGTATGGACATAATATTAAGAGAGAGAGAGGGGGGGGGGTGTATGGACAAAATATTAAGAGAGGGGGGGGGGTATGGACATAATATTAAGAGAGAGAGAGGGGGTATGGACATAATATTAAGAGAGAGAGAGAGGGGGGGGGGGTGTATGGACAAAATATTAAGAGAGGGGGGGGGGTATGGACATGATATTAAGAGAGAGGGGGGGGGTGTATGGACAAAATACTAAGAGAGAGCTAGGGGGGGGGGTATGGACATAACATTAAGAGAGAGGGGGGGGGTATATGGACAAAATATTAAGAGAGAGGGGAGTGTAGACAGAGTATTAAGAGAGAGAGGGATCGAGAGGGTGTGTATGGACAAAATATTAAAAAGAGAAGACGCTGAATATGGACAACGTATTGAAAGAGAGAGGGGGTGGGGGAGGGGGGGGGGTGAGAGAGAGTGAAGGACAAGCGAGCAAGTGATGAGAGAGGAATGAAAGAGAGAAAAAAAATAGGGGGCCTACTTACATCCGGGGCCTACATAGAATGATAAGTGAGATTTAAAGTTTCTCACACTAACGCCACCACCACCATCATCAACAACAACACTTCTACGATTTATATTCACCTTGCTTACTGTTGTTGTTTCTGTCTCATACTCTAGCTTTTAGGGTGTGATTTGTGGATTACCCGGTAAGTGCGGTTCTCGCACGGCGCCGAGCGTACGAAAGTTCTTATTCTACTGTATGCATAGTAGGCCTATGCGCGTATGCGGGGGCAATAAACGTGTATAGATATTAAAATGTTTATCGACACGTACCGTCACGGTCTCTGATCAAAATAAAAGTGCTAGGAATCGACAGAGCACTATACACAGATTGTGTGCATCAGACCAGTGACTTCGCCATTCTGCAGGTATGAGGCGTGCTGCTCAGTCTCAGTGCGGTGGAAGCTAGCTTGCAGATGCTTGTATCGTGGACGAATCAAGGTGAGTAATAAATAAATCATTATTTAGTGAGATGAGATCCGATGAACCAAACACAGCCGACGCCCCGCCAGGCAGGGCGATCGGGCTCGGCTGCGCTGACGGTGTACGCGTTGGCCTCTCCAGCTCCGGCACAGCTAGAGCCCAATGGCAGCAAGTAATATAGTATACAGCAAGTACATTACACATACATACTCCCAACTCCCTGCTCAAACGTATCTATGAGGACTATGCATGGACAGATACGGACAGAATATTATAAGAGAGAGAGGGAGAGAGAGAGAGAGAGAGAGAGAGAGAGAGAGAGAGAGAGGGTGGGCTTGGGTGGGGGGGGGGGGGGGGGTGGATGAAATGTTGGTAGAGAGGGGGGGCGGGTATGGACAAAATATTAAGAGAGAGAGAGAGAGAAGGACAGTTCAGCATGAAGGCAATTGCACAGAGGGATGTGGGGGTGGGGGGGGGGGGGGAAGTTAATTTTTCATTCCAATCTAGAAGGGGGCATACAATTTGAAAAATGAGCAAAACATATGTTAGATTATTGAGAGGAAGAGAGGGGGGGGGGGCACTCTATCAGAAGAGCAATTACAGACTATGGGTGGTATTTTTAGAGAAGTTATCCTAAGTTTTCTCCTAAGTTTTCTCCTAAGTTCTTGAGTTAGGAAGCTCCTAAGAGAGCAAGAAATTGGTATTCCAGCGAACGTCCTCTTAGGACAATCTTAATGCAAATTATAGGGAGGGTTTGACCCCACTTTTATTGTTGTGTATATGCTATCTAAGTTTATAAAGATATTAATGTGAAGGGTCATAGTAAGTTTATCAAATTTCTTGAACAGGACCCCTAGCAATAAGAGTCTATATATGGGAAACCAGATGAAACTGGAGAGTGAGAGAGAGAGCCAGACGTACAGACAGAGAGAGAGAGGGGGGGGGGGGGGGGGGGAGGGGGTTGCGTGGGAGAGAAAGAAAAGAGAAGAGAGGGAAATTAAGAGATTAGAGAATGAGAGGCAAGCAGCATTGTCGTTACCCTAAATGACCCCAGGCCCCACAACATGACAATAATGGATTCAACTAAGCTGCACCCTTGCCCAGATTTGAGTGGCTTTGTTACTTTAAGCATTGATTACCTAAGCATTTACTGAGCGATGAAGCAAGCAGGACAAGAGCTGATGATGTGGCACATATACTTCTATATATGGAGAGGTTTATACTAGACATGTGCCCAGCCACGCCCAAACTACTATTTTGTTATAGAAAAGTATCAAAATTGGTAGTCAATTGTTCCTCTTCACTACATTACAAGTAACAGTTGTACAGTGAAAGTTGTGATTTACAAAAATTCATGTTTAGGAATATGCATGACACCTTGTAAAATTGAGGTGGACATGTCCAATTCATGGCCGTCACCAGGGGAAGGGCGGGGTGCGGATGACGGAGGGTGCGAACGCACTCCCATCCAGACCACAATTTTTAAAAAAAGATTGTAAAGAAGGGGGCGAGTTATTTTTTTATATTTTTTTTTAATTTTTTAAATTTTTCTTTGGGGGAGGGGGGTGGGGTGGGAGGCGGGTGAAAGGTCTTTTAGAGCTTATTGGTAATTTTTGTGTCTTTTTTCCCCGCAAAGTTTCTAAAATGGACGACACATGCATTTAAGGCCATTGGCCAGAAGTTTGCTCATAATCACCTTTTTGAGGCTTTTTGTCTTCCCAGTACAGTATATTCCCTTTAATAATACCTGGTTAACTTATTCAAATGGATGGATATTCACATCCTTGGTATATTACTCAATACATTGCAAGTAAGGCTTGAGAGTTGGATATGTAGGGGCACATAAATAATAGAATATTTGGCACTATATTAGAAACACAAACTTTTAGACTTCTTTGCAGCCCCCCAAAAGAAGATAGGGATGAAAATGTTTAATCTATAGACAATTAATTTGGAAAATCCACTGAATAAAAACTACTAGACTGCTGACTGGGATTTTTTCCTGAAGCTACACTACAGCTCAAATGAATTGGCATGGGGAAAGGGAAAGGGAAGAAAGGGAAGGAGCCGAAGTTTTAAACCTCAGCATATTTTGTCCAGTTCACCATGTAACATGATGCTTTAGCTTAAAAAGCATCATATTTCATGCTGAACTGAACAAAATATACCGCGGTTTTCAACTGCGGCTCCTTCTCTTTCTTCCCTTTTCCTTTCCCTATGCCAATTCCTTTGAGCTGGAGTGTATGTTGGATGATGGATGTAAATACATTTTACAGTGTGCCTGGAACAACAATATAAGCAGATGCACATGGTGAAATGTTCTTTCACTACCTTCTCAGAGCTGACTAGCTGTTGCCATATTTACATGATAGTAAATTGAAATGTGGTGTACTATCTAATGAATTCCCATTTTACTCTGTGAATTGACCTCAGGTCATTTTCTACCAGCAAATTGCAATTAAAAAGTGGCTTAAAAAATGAAAGCAAGTGCTTTTAGGAGCCTTTAATCTTTACTGAGCCCATGTGTGCGGGTTGGCTTTTCTCCACTCAGATAATGAGAAGCACAACTCCCGCATCGTCTGCTCCATGGCCAATAGATAACAGGCTATAAATAAACTTCAAATTCATTATAGGGTGCATGTAAGCCACAGCCCTTTGGTTACTGCATTTCCATTGTAAATTTGGACTCCCTTACTGGACCAGGGTTCAAAGCCTGAAAATCTAACCCCCAGCAATGGGTTAAAGATTGTCCGTCCCTTTTGCAAGCTTAAAATTTGAAATCGTCTATCACAATCGTAAATTGAAGAAAGTGTGATTCAAGACCATTTCTAAGAATATAGTATGTTGAAGCTTTCTGTAGATGTAAAAATTTCAGCCGTTAAATTTCAAACCGACTTTTTTCGTACTACGAAAAAAGTATTAGTCTTTGTTACAGTATCTATGTGGTTTTTATGCATGTGTGAAATTCTTATTTTAGGAGTGTAATTACCAAGCTTTGGAGATGATTCCTTCTATAGAACATTTTCTTCATAATGCGTTTTATAATTTAATAAACAGATTAATCAATAAAGCAGATATTTCAACACAAACTGCTAAGAGCCCGAGGTAAAGACTATTAATCAGACGTTGTTTAAGTGCATTACTTGAATTTTAAAATACTAATCAGTTTCAAATTATTAATATACAGCTTGCTAACACTTCTCTATATGTTCTGCCAATGTGTCGATGGTTTTGTGGTGATCTGAAAAAGGGACGGGCTGTCTTTAAATGCATTGTTGATAGGTATTGAACAAAGAGATAATGGGAACAATTCCAGAGGCAAATACAGCATGACAAAGAGATGTTTTGCAGCTGTTGTCATGGTAAATACATTCCATGGTTAGTTAAACTGATGGACAATCATTTTGCAACAATGTGGACTGTGTGCTTTTAATCACCACTAACTCACCAGGGTGCTCATTGTCATTACCTTCTTTATTTCCAGGTTGTAGATATACTCTACACCCAGATGAGCTGGAAGTGACCATTCCATCACACATCGGCCAAAGTAAGCAACCATAGTAACCATGAGTCTCATTGTGGAGAGCAGTGCAGCGCCCTCTATACCAGTCAACCTGCGTCGTGAGTGGGTGTGGTCCAGCCCTCTCCCGCCTGCTGATACCAATGGTGCTGGTAATCCCCACCCAAGCCCTGGGGCAAGAGGAGACAGCAACGAGAGCCTGACCAACGATGCACAGACCAACGGGGCCCAGACCAACAGGGCCCAGAACATGTTCACGGTGATGACCTATAACATCTTGGCAGACTGCCACATCAAGGAAGGCTGGTACCCATACTGCCCTGAGAGCCATCTCAAGATGACTGACAGGCATGAGGGAGTGATGGTGGAAGTACAACACTATGACCCAGACATTGTGTGCATGCAAGAGGTGAGTCTGCTTTCAAGCTTGCCTTCAAAGGGAGTAGATCAGTGACAGTTTGAGCGGTATCAACCAAAGGAGAAATAGGTTAGAACCAGTAAATGTTGAATCTCCTTCAATTTGCAACCCATGTGTTATGTCATAGGCAAGATATGAACAGCATGCACCATCTGGGGGGTGTTTCACCAAGCTGTTCGTAAGTTATGAACGACTTTACGAGTGACTGGTGATCCCTTCTTGTGCTAAATGAGATTCTCAATGCACAAAGTGTGGTATCGCATTTAGCACAAGAAGGGATCACCAGTCGTCATAAAGTCCTTCGTAACTTACAAACAGCTTGGTGAAACACCACCCCGGTCCTTAATGTAAAGAAAACTAAAGAAATTTGGTTTTACTTTTGCCGCTCATCGCAATATCATAACCTGCTTATTATTCACACCCATTCTAACAAACAGGTCTCTGTGAAGTTAAGATCCTGGGAACAATGATTGATGGCAAACTCAAATGGAATAAGAACTTGAAAGTTGTAGCAGGCAAAGCTAGTCAAAGGATAAACTTTTTGAGAGAACTCACAGAGTGTCATGGCGATATCATCTTGGTTCTTTTCTGCTATTCCTTCGTACATAGTCTTCTTCCATTTGATTTGTTATCTACAGTTAAGTATCTCTCAAAATGAAATCAGCAAATTGTCCACGGGATGATTCTAACTGATATTTCTCTGAACAGTACACTGGATGAAAAATGTTTTTCATTGAGAGTAATTCTCACCATAATTCATTTCTGGCAACCTTTTCTACCAAATGGCATTCCCAGGAGTAAAGGTAATGTAATATGGTGATAACTCAAGGACATATATCTAAGAGATATAAGACATGGAAGTTCTTGAGTTGTTTGCAAAAATATGTTTAGAGTTTATTGTTCACAACCTAGTTTTGTTAGATTGCTATGGAATTGTGTCCGCTATAAATGCTGATTGGAAACATTTGTTAAAACATTCCAATCACAATATAAAAAGAAACAATAACACACCTGGCATCACATTGTTGGTATATTCTGCTAATTCCCTTGTTCAATTCTGGGAACAGCCAATAAAAGGCAGGTCTCTGATTAATGAAAGCGCACAAACAATATAGAGAACTGAAGTGGTTTTACTGCATAGTCTGACCTTGTCTAATGGGCCAGTGTCAGGCACTCCAAATGAGAGTCCACACTCTGATCACCACTGGTTGCTGTACTCATATACACTACAGCTCAAAGGAATTGGCATAGGGAAAGGGAAAGGGAAGAAAGGGAAGGAGCTGCAATTTTTAACTGTGGTACATTTTGTCCAGTTAGCATGAATCACGACTGGAAATTGACACTGAGTGGAATTATATTGATTGCTAGATTGTGAGTTGGGTTTTGGATAGGTCATCCTAATTCTAGCGGTTTGTGTAACCTAGTGGGGAACATAACAGCACATATTCCAGCTCTCCGCTTTGCGGTGATATGAGGCGAGGTGCACACCATAGAGTGATGCACTCTGCAGTGCAATATGGTAAACAAATGTAGACTTTGGTGGTTATGAGATGAGGCATTTCAAACTTTAACAAGGATGGTTTTTCACTTTTCCTGATAAGGTTTGTGGAGCTATGACTGTGAGATTCCATACACGTTATTGTTGTACTGCTGATTCTTGACAAGTTTCATGACTTTTTCAAATGGTTTGCCCTGTCTTTAAGTCATCTCAATTATTCTTGTGGTGTCTTGCCCCCTCCCCCTCCCCCTCCCCCTCCCCCTCCCCTCACCCCTCCCCTCTCCCTCCCCTCCCCCCTCCCCCTACCCCTCCCCCTCCCCCTCCCCCTCCCCCCTCCCCCCTCCCCTTCCCCCTTCCCCTTCCCCCTCCCCACCCCTCCTACAGGTGGGCACAGATTACTATACTAGTCAGCTGGTCCCTGCAATGAAAGTCTTGGGTTATCAGGGAGTCTTCCTCCCTAAGGTGCAGGGTGTGCCTGAAGGGGAGGCTACCTTCTTCAAGACAGACCGATATGAGCTGCTGGAGCAGAGAGGTGTGTCTTATAATCAGCTGGTCAAGGAGGTAAGATACAAGAGCAGAAATGGGTGTAAGTACCATGGAGACTGCCAATGAACTCTCAGCACTGTTGCTGTGGTTAACAGTAGATGATTATTGAATTTTGGATTGGGTATTGTTTATAAATTTTATGTATGATAATCATCCCTAATTGGCCGATTGCACATACACTGAGTGTGAACTTCACTTCTGCTGAGGAAATGAATATTTGTGCTCGGCTAGGCTTCCACCACTGTTTAAATGTTTTGTGGCTAATAGGGAAGGACAATAAATTCAGTAGTATTTGTTACCAAATTTTACAACTTTCTTCATTGGAGGGTCATAAGCAGCTCATTGGTGAGAGACCCAGTTTAAAAGGGATATCAGTAAGGAGGTTTTAGCACCCTACACATGCTAAACTTCTGCCATTAACAATCAATACAACCACATTGTCAATTTTATCTTTATAATCCCTGCAGGCATGTGAAAAGAGCGGGTTATCTTCAGCCGATACGGAGAGTGTGCTTGCATACACCAGTCAAGATAATGTCCTGCTTTTAACCAGGCTGTTTGACCGGAGGAACGAGATGGTGATTCCAGTGGGAAACACACACCTCCACTTTGGGGACTACAAGAATATTGACATTACTACCATGCAGGTAAGGAGGAACCAGGGGCGGGGGAGGGAGGTTGGGGGGGGGGGGTAGGAGAGGGGGAAGAGGGCTTCCTCACATTGACATCACTACCATGCAGGTAAGGAAGAACCAGGGGCGGGGAAGGAGTGGGGTGGGTGGGTGGAGAGGGGGAAGAGGGCTTCCTCCACTTTGGAGACTACAAGAATATTGACATCACTACCATGCAGGTAAGGAGGAACCAGGGGCAGGGGAGGGAGGGGGGGGGGGGTACCTGTCTCTGTTGTGGATAAAGGCTTGAAATACATACCCTGTCTAGCAGCACATCCCCATTACCATACCACTGGGGGTACCCCCCCTCCCCCCCCCCCTCCCCCCCCCCCCCCCCCCCCCTCTGAATAACACTCTTCTTTCCCAGGGCTGTATCACTGGAAGGTGCAATAGACCGCCTAATGGATGTATTGATGTTAGTACATCGATGTGAATATAAATCAACATTCTCTGATGAGCACTCAAAATGTCTGTGCATGATTGAAATATTTCAAGGGGATTTCACCAATTTCTTAAAAGATGATGCAATTTTTAGTTCTTTTAATGTCCTATAATGGACAGTTTAGTAATGAGTATAGGCAATGGCGCTCAGAGTCGAAGGATGTCAAACTTGTTGAGAGGAGGTAGTTTCATGACATGTCATCAGAGAGAATATTTGATTGTGCCTCTCACTCTCCTAGGCGGGGCTTGCCATCCAAGCTGCTCTAGACTTCGCTGGGGGTCCAGACCAGCTGCATCTTCTGTGTGGAGACTTCAACCAAGAGCCCCTCATGCCAGGCTACCACCTGTTGCATGATGGGAAGATCCACAAAGACGACAAGGAGTTCATCAGGCAGTACCCACTGGACATTGGTGGGCAGAGGAAGGTTAGTGACTTACCCCTTCTCCTCCCTTTTATGGGTCCCAGTCAGATCAGTATGGACCAATTGAACTCTCCTCTAGCCCTTTATAAGAGTTTTCGAACATAATGCAGGCTAATGTTTACATTTTATAAACGTGGCATCACAGGATCACACATTAAGAACAGACATCTATATCTGAGGTCAAGTGAGAGAGAGAAAAAATGCAAAGCCATTATGTACATCCACAGCTACTTGAGGCTATATCTAAGCATGATCTTGTCATGAAAAATGTAGAGGTTTCTGTACTGAGAGTAATATAATGGACACCATTTGCCCACTGTGTTGCAGAGTCTCTTGGACATTTTACCAAGCTGTTTCCAGCATTCGTCAACTGATTTGAAGAGTGCTTATGAAGCTGTAGTGGTAAGTCAAACAAGCAGCACAAAATCACTGATTAACATCTTTCACTCCCTTATAATATATGCAGTCTGTATGGACACATACAGGCAGCCCTGGGGGTTGTAGTCTCTGTCAAGGCTTATTTGTATTCATTATTATGGTGTAGGTTCACTAAAGGAATCAAATCCTGCATGCCCCTGATGTAACCATATATCGGCTTATAATATCAGAATTTATTATACAACTGACATTATTGAGTACATTCTTTGCTCTTTGCATCTGTTTTCAATTGTCTTGATTCTAGGTAATTTTTTATAAACACAACAAAAAAAGTAAGTCTTTCCCCCTTAGCAAAATAACATAACTTTTCATCGAAGAAGTTTTGAGGAACATAACTTGGCAGGATTGTACCTTCACTTATTGACTAACTTCCGTGTGAAAATCACATTAATCCACTCTGTCATGCCTGAGTGAGCACACATTTAAGGCAAAATTGCCACCTTTCAAAAGTCACAAGGGTAATTTTGGGATTCTGTCATATGAATTTTTAAGGAATTCCATTTCTAGTGCATAATTCATGTCTTTTCATTGTTTATCATCCATCTCTCGATGCACTAGCACCTATCCCGACACTTTTCAAGCATTTCGCGCGGCGTGTATTTGGCGTGAAAATAAACGAAGTTCATATCGGCGGGCTTTGTATGCGCGCTTGCTTTGATGCATCACGGGTCACGTACATACAGTTGAGGCCAGAAGTTTACATACACCCAGGAAATTCAAAGAAAAGTTGACACTTGCCAAATGCTTGCCAAACATCATACAGTTTACTGTATCTTACAAAATATTTGTGCTATCATGACAAATTTCATATCAAACAAATGAGTACGTCATGCCCCTTCATCACATTGCTTTGTCATCAGGAGCTGACAAATATTTAGGTGTCCTTTTTCCACCAAAAGTCTTCATATTTTAGAAAAATTAAAAATAAAAACTTGACCAAAACATTTCATATTTGTGCAAGTTACTTCTCAACACAAACATTTCAGATTACAATTTTTTTGTTCAGTGGTGACATATCATGATAGAAAATGTAATATAAATAATAAATTTTACATTTATATATTTCTATGAAACAACATTTGAAAATATAATAACAAACAATAGCATACATTTGGCACAAATATTTGTTTTTTCTTCAAAGAAAATTCCACATGAAATATAATTTAATCCCAACAGCATTCCAATCTTGTGAAAGAGCTTAATATTCACCATGGTAGTACTTATACTTCTGAAGATATAGTAAGATATGGCAAGCGAACAAATTTCACTGAATACCATGGGTGTATGTAAACTTTTGGCCTCAACGTAGGCCTATGATTATGGTTTAGCCTTAGTCAGCTTTTCAACAACATCATCATGCTATTGCCGCTGCCCGGCCAGCACTGGCACGGCAGTGGTGAACTGAGTGAATTGGTCATCTAAAGGGCTGGACAACCCGCGAAATTAAAAACACGCGAAATTCATTTTACTCCGCCGAGCACAAAAAATTAATCGCGTGAAAATTTCCACTTTTACAGTAACCCATTGTTCTGGTTGAGTGAGCACAGTTTAAAAAATATTCTTCCCCCTTGAGTTTGAAACTTTTAAAAACCCTTTATTTTTGTGAAAAAATAAAACTCTGGATAATTTGACAAAAATGTAACATGACATGTTATGTGGACATAATAAGTCATTTTCATGTTAAAGTTGAGTGAATACAATTTAAAAATCGCTCAAAAAATTACAAAATGTACTGTTAAAACCCTTGTAACTTTTGAAAAGTGACAATTTTGCCATTAATGTGTGCTCACTGATTAACATGATTTTCACACCAAAGTTAGTCAATAAGTGAAGGTACAATCTTGCCAAGTTATGTTGCTCAAAACCTCTGCAGTAAAAAGTTATGTTATTTTGCTTAGGGGGGGGGGGACTTACTTTTTTTGTTGTGTTTATATCCCTCTCAGTGGTTATTTGAAAGAATTTGAGTTAACTGTATGTGCACATAGACGCCACAGTCCTGCTGTTTATGAGAGTTTGAGTCCTGAAAGATGTGTTCCTTGAAGGAAGATGCATTCCTTGAAGGACACTGCTTGCATGGTTTCAGGGGACACCATGCAAATATTCATTAGTGTGGCTTGAATTAGACTGTGTACTAAACCTAGACAAACTTTATGGAGTGCAATATAAATCTTCTGCTGCTGTACATCACAAAATCATTGATTTTCATCTCAGTATCACAACAGTGGGTGATAGTAATTATTTGCTGTAATTATTTGGACAAAATCAATATTACCAATTACCATTACCAATGCTAATTTAATTATATTAAATCAATAGTGGTTCATATTGTTTTATTTTTTTGTTTAGCATCTGCTCTGAATATGTCTTTGTCTTTCTGAAAAGGTCTTCTGGGTTTGTAGTGTATTAGATAATTATATTATGGCATCAATCACAATGTGGTAACGTGAATGTGCATATACTAAATGATGACTTGGTTGTTGTACGCATGCACCAATGAGAGCTGAATGGCATGAACATGGATCCACACGTTACCGTTGTCCCGCGTATTAAGGTGTCCTTATTGATCACATATTGCACAAACCCACGCACAACAAATCATAACAGGGTTTATTCTTCTCAAAGTGCTCTGAAAAGAGCTACTCAGAGAGAGGGGTAGGAAAGGAATCAACACAAAGAGTTTACTCGTCTTATTTGTTTACTTTTCTTTTTTGAGAGCTGCAATTCTGAAAGAATGAACTGAAAAGATATTCATAGTTTACATATGGTTGACTGAAACTCTGTATTCTGCAGCTTTTAACCATTTCTGAATTCTTCCTCACATGAATAGTACTGATCTCATAGTGTGAGGACTGAACAGGGTAAATGTATTGTGTAAACATATTTCTGAAGCTACAGACAGGTTGCGCATAATGTCTATATTAGGACCGCACACAGTTGGAATGTTGTGGGAGCTCCAGGTACCAGTGAAACTCTATTAGGCATCAGGAATTTGCAATATTATGTCCCTCATGCCATTTTGCGTGGGTTGAAAAATTCCTCTCTTACTCTATTTTGATCTTTGGAATCTTCTAACTGAATCAGACGAGGGTTATAAAGTCAATGTATTGTGTGAACATATTTCTCTAGCTACAAACAGGCTGCACATAATGTCTATATTGGGCTACATGACATGGGCTTTTGTCTGATTGTGTCTTTCATATCAATATCAGGTCTCACATGAAAACAAATGTTGAGAGTAGACCTATAGCATTAGTCAGCAGGACATTGCATGCTTTAAAGGGGACCACCGGGCATAACAAAACCAATGCTTTGTTGTTTTGGTATTGGAATTGAATATCAACGATACTGTTGTGGGGTCTGATATGGTTCTACAATTACATGTAGAGAACAATGCAATTAATTAATGTGGCGTGCGGGACATCGGCCATCTTGATGTACTGCGCGTCTTTTTGTTTTGTGTGTCTGATAGATCAATATACGTATGTTATTATTGTTCCTTACCATTTTATCACACAGCGGAAACGATAATATCTCTTTGGCATGCAAGGTCGCTGTATAGTCTAAGGCAAGTCTACATGTGGGCTCCCAAATCTAAAATAGCTGCCAAACTATACATAAAGACCACTTTCATCATTTCCTTAAGTGGTGACTCGCTACAGACATTACTGTATATATGTCATAATGATCATGATAATAATGGTCTGAGTGCTTTTCTGCTATGGAGCACCACTCGATCAATACACTTTAATATTACTCTGGCTGGCTTTTATGAAGGCCTGGTAGCCATTGATATATAATCCAGCTGATCTAAAGGGTCTACATCATTGGCGGAGATTTCATTTGGTTTGTGTGGTCCTGGTATTTCACATATTTCATTAACCACATATTGATCATTATTTCACATAAATGTGATCATTTACAAAGGTATAATGTGTATCAGAATGAATATGGACATAATTTTTTAAATTTGAACACGATCCACATGTACATACATGTGGGACCTGCCAACTCACCTTTTCTTCTTTCTCTCTTTTTCTGTCATTTACCAGCTTTAATAATCCTCGCTCTCTCTCTCCCACCCAGCCCTATACCCTTCATGTATGTTGTTTTTTCCCCCACTTTTCCCACCTTCTTTTGTAAATAAGCCTCTTCTCCCCACCCTTTTCATTGATTTAGTTAACCATGTTAATATCTAAAGTTGTTAAAGTTATTTGTTTTAGTACTCAAGTGTCTTTGTGTTCTACCTAAAAAGATATTTATTGTATTCATGTTTGTACTACATGTATTAAATCAGACTGATCATTTTTAATATGTTATTGCCATGAGGGACCTGACTTTAACAAGCTTTAAATGCTTTCATAAGGTGTCCTCGTCTTTCTATCTTCTCTCTGATGCAACATTTAAACTTGTTCCATATTACTGTTCCTTTATGTACACTGTCACTCGTTGTTAATCTGTCAAATTGTATCTGAAGAAAGACAAATAAACTTTAACTGAAAACTTAAACTAAACTTAAACTTAATCATGTTTGGAAAGATGACATGATATGAAATACAGCATTTTTACTATTAAATCATATGCTGGTTCTCCAAGCTAGAAAATCTAACAGTAAGTAACACGATAACACTGAAGAATAGGGAAAGAGGCAAAGTGGATAGGGAAAGAGGCAAAGTGGAAAGGGGGAAGGGCAAAGTGGAAAGGGGGAAGGGCAAAGTGGATAGGGGAAAGGGGCAAAGTGGGTAGGGAAAGAGGCAAAGTGGAAAGGGGGAAGGGCAAAGAGAAAGGGGTAGAGGTGGGTCAGAGGAATGACGACAAGCAGTGTTTTTACCGACAGCAATGTGGCATGTAATTTATAGAACATAGATCACTGAAGCCAGGCCTTTGCTCTCTGTAACAAAGCAATTAGTGATGATTTAACATGATGATATGTCTCAGAGATGTCACTGAGACATGCTGGAAACTGGGAAAAGTCTCAAAAACCTTGGAAGATGTAAGACTTGACTATGACTCCCCAGAGACCCAGCTAGTCTTCAGGAGAAGTCGCAGAGACGTTGTGGGACCCAGTCTCCACCAGGTAATTAGCTTAGCTTTGAAGTGCATACAGACTATGTGATTATGTAGTTTTTCGCATTCCTCTTCCTTTTCTTTCCCTTTGAAATTGTCCATCTCCTTTCCTTTTCTTTTCCCACCTTTTATTTATCTATTTCTTTCCCACAAAGTAAACAAGTTCATGGGATATTAAGAAGGATTTAACATGATTACAAAACTAAATCTAAATCTAACCAGGGTTCGCAAATATCAATTTGAAACATAAAAGTCAATACAAACCTGTTAAGAGTACCTTTTCACTGCCTAAATATGGAGGACAGTTTTTCTATATAATTGTGTTCCATGGCAATAAGCTAATTGAATATTATAGGTCTGCAAAAGGCTTATGATTGCGTGTCCCTTTTGCAGGATATAATTTCAACATGGTTTGCCAAAGCAAATATGGTATTCTGTCAGAATGTATGAACTGAAAAAGTTTTTTAATGGGTTTGTAAAGACTTTTACATTTTAAACTGATTTTGCTCGTAGGTCGTCAATATATAATCAACTCAATGAGATCAATGTTGTATGGAGGAATGTTTCTTGTTATGTTTGTGATAAGATATGATTATTTCATTTCATGTATTTGTATCTTTAAAAAAAATCATATTTACAAACACTAAACATTTAAATATATGATGATGATAACATTTCAATATATTTATACAGAATGAAACATTTACACAATAACAATAAACAGTGTGTGACCAAGGCATTTAAATGTTTTCATCCCATGCATTCATACTTACTATAAATAAATGGTTTTGCATTTCTCTTTTGTCATGAATTAATTGAGTAAAAACTGCTGGAAATGATTTAGCATAGGAAAATAAAATTAATGACAGATGCCATCTGTTCCTCCTATACATCAACGCTTACTATGTATAGATGTTTTTTTATTTCTCTTTTGTCATGACTCATGAATGAATCAAATAAAAACTGCTGGCAATAATATACTTTTCAGCAGCAGCAACAACAACACCAAAAAAGAGGGCTTTAACTTTTTTTGTGTATATGGAAACAACAAGCTAAGCCTGAGAGGCAAACAACCAGACATAACTTTGTTTGTGACTGTTATGGGGATTGTAGCTTTCAAATTTCCCAGCCCTCCTCCATGATTCTTGTGGTTAATGCAATGTTTGAAGGAATTTGATTTTGTTTGTAGAGAGGGTACGCTACCTTGAATGATAGATTCTTCATCACATCTATAGATTCTACAGGAAAATTAGGTTAAAAATACATCAGGTCCATTAATTGAAAAATAAATTGCAACTGCAATTAATAAAAACAATCCAATATGTTTTCTTTTTTTGTATACCTGCACCATGAAGTGGCCGGAGGCATAATGTTTTGGGGTTGTCTGACGTCCACATGTCCATCCGTCCTGAATCTGTTTAGTACGCAATATCTTGATGGAGAACCATTCACCAGATTAACCTCAAAATTTTTATCATGATTTTTGCCCAAACCTTGAACTAAAACATTTCTTGCATCTCAAAGAATACAGAGAACTTTGGTCAAAAGATAGAAACAAATTCAATCTTTGGCATAGTGAAAGTGGACCTGTTGGCATTAGATGCAATGTAAATGTATAGTTTTAAAGGAGACATTTGGATGATTTAACAAAAAATCTACCATGATAAATTACTTTTAAAGGATAAAAAAAAAATACCCTCCAAATCTGTCACAATCAATTTTTTTCCCCGTTATTTTAAATAATAACTGTATAATTTCTGTACGCTAGCAAGAAAGATCACATGGTATCATGACGCGTCGCCCTCACTTAGCCTGCGGTTTTCATTGAAGCGGCTGCTATGTTATACTTCACGATCATGTGTTAAAATGCAGATATGTGAAGCGCTTGGATGTTCAAATAGTCCTATGATCAGAATAACAGAAATAAAGACAATGGAATCTTGTGGCAAGAATTTAACAATGTGTTAAGTTGTTTATTTTTACTCATTCTTTAAAGCCTAGTACAGATGGTACTCATTTGAAATTTAAATTACTTAAATTACATCTGGAATATTCCAGATATTGAGGCAGTGCATCACACATAGGATTTAAAAGTAATTTAAAATTCAAATGACTACCGTCCGCACTTGGATACAAAAAGCGGGTTCCTGAATTGGTATTCATCTTTTCAAAGTACAAGACGAGTGTATAAAGCAAAAGGCACACAGAAATGGAAAACTTCATTGTTTATTCCCTGTTTTTACAGTCAAATTCACATCATAATAGGCTGGGCTGAGCTGATATGAAAGTGAGGGTGAAACGTCATGTGCAAAAATCGGACAAGAAGAATTGCCTTTTTCTGTTTTAAACTGATTATGACTGATTCTGATTGTCTTTTCTCATTGGGAAAAAGGTTATAGACTACTAGAAGATTGAACTTCTCCTGGAAACTGCTGAAAATCATCCGAATTTCCACTTTAAACAGACCTGTTTGTTAGGTAGCTGATTTTTCAGATATTTTTATATCTCTACCATAAAGTAGCCAGAAGCATTATGTTTTTGAGTTGTCCTGAGTCTGTTCTCACAATATCTGGAGAGACTTTGGACCTGTGTGGAATTCATGAAACTAAGGAACTGTGTAAAATTGGGGTCCATTCTGACTGAAGTTAAATGTCAATCAACTCTGCAAAGTATGTAGAAATCTATGTTCTTCACAGAAAATACAAATCCAGTGATTCAATTCCAACCAAATATGGTACAAAGTTAGATCACTACACGGAGGCTGACTGATGACATCTTTGGTAAAAGCCCTCATATATGAAAGACGATTATGTATAAATCATAAACTGTCAACATCAACAGTTTCAGCCCAAAATGCCATCTTGTGATGGTCACTGGTTACTGATCGCTGTGCCGTATCAATGAGTGAGATAAGTGCTGATGTTCTGAATGATGCCGTGGATTCTGTCCTATCTAGGGAGAGGAGCTACCTTTCTCCGACATCGATGACTATGCGGGTGTGGCTTGGCCCCCTGATACCTTGCTGCCGCCTCCAAACCCCACCCCCATCACCCCCAGACGCCCTCGTAAAGCCTTCCACACTGACCTATCTACACCCTGCACTGAGGTCTTCATTGCAGCCCTGGACTACCAGTGGTTCCCTGAGCGCCACCTACGTTGCCAGGCAACGGTGGAGATGGTGGATGAGAGAGAGATCTTCCCTTACTTCGCCATGCCCAATCAACACTTCCCTTCAGATCATCTACCTGTCATCTGTACCTTCCAGTTTCTGGATTGACAACAGGCAGTATTCCTTTAACAAGCTACTAACATCTGCTAGTTGGGTGTGCAATGTGCAATACCTCAGTACCTTTCAGTATTCTTGGTCTTTCAAATTAATGAAGTATGTTATCTCATATGTATATTTATTGTAGTTGTATCATTTCTGTAACAAAGCCAATAACTTAAATCTTTCATACATTTTTATATTTTGGTGCTGCGCATATTAACTGAGCTGTGCTTCTCAGAGGCTGTATTCATAGTGGGAAAATGGAAAAGATTTACTTTTAAGAGAGTGTACTATATCTTCAGGTGTTTTGAAAAGCCTTTATATGGCAAAAGAGTTGTTTAACTTTTGATTGTGTGGGTGAGCATGAAGTTTAATTTTCTTTGTACTAGCCTCAAACCTTGCTTCTAAGTTGGTATCAATGCTCCTGCTCTCTCCACAAAGTAGCAAGAAGCAAATGAATCCATTTGGGTTTTGATTTACATCTCCTGTCTATTTAAACAACATTTCAAAAACTGTTAAGATACATTTTAATATAAATATATTTTTTAAGTACTACTTTAAAATGAATTGTTTTATCATATTATGGAATAGCCTTGATGTTAATTTTTAAAATAAATTTGGCCTGGTATGCTTTTTTTTATGTCGGAATGTGTGTATACAATATAGAATATATATATGGTGCAAATGAAATACATAACAGGTATATAGAATGTTGCATATATGTGTCTGTTGGTGGGTATGAAGGATAATTAAACTGTTTATTTATGCGCTTGTTTTATGAGAAATGTCATACTGCTGTTAGTACTAGACTGTCAGGCTCAATGGCAAGTCTTGAATATAGCATTGTAAGTGGTACCATCATCCAACTCACTTCACAGAATGAACGATCGGTTGAGAGTGGTACCATCATCCAACTCACTTCACAGAATGAATGATCGGTTGAGAATGGTACCATCATCCAACTCACTTCACAGAATGAATGATCGGTTGAGAATGGTACCATCATCCAACTCACTTCACAGAATGAATGATCGGTTGAGAATGGTACCATCATCCAACTCACTTCACAGAATGAATGATCGGTTGAGAGTGGTACCATCATCCAACTCACTTCACAGAATGAATGATCGGTTGAGAATGGTACCATCATCCAACTCACTTCACAGAATGAATGATCGGTTGAGAATGGTACCATCATCTAACTCACTTCACAGAATGAATGATCGGTTGAGAATGGTACCATCATCCAACTCACTTCACAGAATGAATGATCGGTTGAGAATGGTACCATGATCCAACTCACTTCACAGAATGAATGATCGGTTGAGAATGGTACCATCATCCAACTCACTTCACAGAATGAATGATCGGTTGAGAATGGTACCATGATCCAACTCACTTCACAGAATGAATGATTGGTTGAGAAATGTCAAACATCAGCTCAGTGTCCAAGCCAAAGTGGCCTTATCATGTCTCTTTCAACATTGCGAAATGTATTCACCTTTTCTTAAGAATAAACATGATTACCTCAAAATAACTGCTTGATAGACTGTTGTGTGTTTCTTGTGATTATTTCTGTCATCATGTCGTGATAGACCGTTGTGTTTTTCTTATGATTGTTCCTGTCATGATAGAATGGTAAAGAGAAGATAGGAGAGTGGATTAAGAGAAGGTGCAGAATAAGCTGATTAGATGATTTGTATGTGGTGGGAGAGAAGACACACAAAGATACTAACAGATTTTGGTGAACACAAACATTGTTTTGAGGTGTAATATCTGTGAGGCAGTTGACTGTCTCCTTTAAATGCATCTCTCTCTTTCAATCTTGTTCTCTTTCTCTTTTTTCTTCCTTGTTCTATCTTTCTTCCTCATTCTCTTTCACTGTTTTTCTCTACCCCTCTATTGCTCACTTTCTCCCTCACTTTCTCTCCCTGTCCCCCTTTCAATCTCCTTTTCTCTTTCTTTCTCTCTCTCTCTCTTCTCTCTCTCTCTCTCTCTCTCTCTCTCTCTTCTCTCTCTCTCTCTCTCTCTCTCTCTCTCTCTCTCTTTTTCTCTTCATTTATTCATTGCAGGGACAGGAGGTACCCTTCACAAACTACGATGACTATGATGGCTCTGAATGGCCCCCTCGTGTGCCCAACATGGACCTGTACAGTGAGGTAACGCTGGACTACCAGTGGTTCGGGCCACCAGGTTGCCTGACATGCGCCGCTGTCCTGCGGATGATCGACAAAGACCTCATCAAACCGCTGCATGCTCTCCCAAACGTGGTTTTCCCGTCAGATCATTTGCCTATTTTGGCAAGATATGAGCTGAGAACAATGGTGACAAACACTGGTCAATAATGGAAGGGGGGGGGGAGTCATCCTTCCCCCCTCCCAGATAGCCAACTATACATTACATTTGGGTACTGGTGTTATTAGTCTGTGGTGATGCAATATGTGTTGGTGCAAGCTCAAAAGAGACTTCATTGCAATGGCAGTAGACAGTGCTAAGCCCTGGCTGAGTGCTGGCTTTGGACTTGTCCAGAAAGCATTGAACATGTTACTAGATCCTGTCCTCTGTCTGGTCTGGTAATAAACCAACATGAAGAGATTACATCAGTAGGATTATGTTATCTGGATACAGCATGAAACCTAGGATGCATTTATCAACCCTTTTCTAGCTTATAATCAGTGTTTTCAAATATGATTCAGGCTAATGTATACTGTTAGGAATTGCAACTGTGCTTTGTTAAGTTATTAGCATATATAGCCGTTTTGAAATGCAGAAAAATGTGCATTTTGAAATATATGTATGAATCACATATGATACATTGATAAATGAGGCATTGCAGAATCATGTATTGTAACATGTGTTACTAAGCGTTCAAATACATATGCTGATTCTGACCACTGGTATGGAAGTTGATCAATGTACCACTACAGAGCTGTAGCTAGCAATGGTACAGGCTGCAATATACATAACTTTGTGGGTTAATGGCTCCCTTTTCAATGAGACGTAATGCCAGTATATTTGTAATTACACACTGTAATGCATCTGTTGACAAATTGCAATAATCATGATGTACATAACGGTATCCGATTACCTGTTGCACATATGCACATTCTTGCCAAGTTACCAAATGAGGACCAAATTACAAATGCAATTTTATGATCTACTAGAATGTCAAAGTTTTCTGATGTGAAATGGCACATAACTCTATATAAAAACACTCACTTTAGTTAACACAATGATTCTGTTAAATAGCAACCATTTTGTATATACATGTATAATGATACATGTATTTGCTGTAAAACACTCTTATGAGTGGATAAAAAGGTGTGATTTAAAAGATAAATGACAGTTTTAGGCCAACTTACAAACATATCTATTGACTCACCTGTCGCAAATAGTAACACATTTGCCTTGTTCAAATAAAAAATTTGTCAGTTTATTGTAAAATGATGCAGCTAGTTTCAGTATGCAATTAGCCAGGAAAGCAGTCAGTCCCAACTGTTGAAGGAGGCATGATTCTCCTATGTATTATGAAAACCAAGATTTACCCAAGTTAATTCTCTGTGTACCAGGCACAATCATGCTAATTGGGCTTTGTGTGTACCAGTAATGAACACACATCACTATCAGAAAGAGATGAATGAAAAGAAAGAATGTACGGGGTAGTTGATGTGTATGATGGGCTCTTACAACTATTGAATCATCGCGGACACGGCAGTATGTAGTTACCAGCTTGTAGCCATCTTTTATTCTGCGCCGTAGTCATGACAACATTATGGAACGCCAAATAGTGCAACATCATACATAACAGTAGTCTTGATATTTGAGACCCACTTCTTGACTCTTTGAATTCATCGGAGCACTGTGCATAGACTGGTCATGGTTGCCTGCTCTTTCTGGCTAGTCTCGGGTGTTAGTGTATATTCTTTTTTTTCTTTTTCTTTTTTTTTTTTAGAGTACTGAAGATAGTGGAGTGTGACATCACATGAGCATGTTGCCAAGACAAATGGTTCTACACTTAACAGGCAAAGCAAGCTGTGGTGATCATTGCTTTGACTTCGATCTGGAGTGCCAGACACTAGACTGTATAATATACTATACATTTTTGGACAAGCAAACCTCTTGCTCGAGTGAGGTGTAGAACCAGGATACTGAGTAATGATGGATATTACTAAACCAAATTGAACAAGAAGTACATACAAAACTGTATAGTTCTGAAGTAGTTATTTCATTAATGCTAAATATGTTAATTATGGTTATTTCATTATTGCTTGAATATTATGTTGTTGTTTTTTTATAACAGAATCATTGAAAGGAAACTGATTTTTGAAGATGAATTGTCTTTAATACGAAATATCAAATGAACAAGATTAAAACAAGAAATAGAAGAAAAAGAACATCAATAATGATGAAGAAATCAAAGAGCTAAAATAAATATCCATAAATCATGAGGTTCCTCTCCCTGTTTCTAACCATGTCCCGTTATTGGATCGAAGCATTTCCAACTTTTTCTATGTGTTATTTTGCCAACCTCCACCCTCTACTCTTGCCCCTTACCTCCTTCCTCTCTCATTTCTACCTCTCATATCTCACGTTTTCTCTTCATTCTTACCTCCTCTCTCTCTCTCTCTCTCACTCTCCCTATCTCTCTCTCTCTCTCTCACTCTGTTCTCTCTCTCCCTCCGTTCTCACTATTTATCTCTCTGTTCTCTCTCCCTCCCGCGCTCTCTCTCTCTCTCTCTCTCTGTTCTCTCTCTCTCTTTCTCTCTCTGTTCTCTCTCTCTCTCTCTCTCTCTCTCTTTCTCTCTGTTCTCTCTCTTTCTCTCTCTATTCTCTCTCTCTCTATTCTCTCTCTCTCTATTCTCTCTCTCTCTCTATTCTCTCTCTCTCTCTCTGTTCTCTCTCTCCCTCCCGTCCTCTCTCTCTCTCTCTCTCTCTCCCTATCTCTCTCTCTCTCTCTCTCTCTCTCTCACTCTGTTCTCTCTCTCCCTCCGTTCTCACTATTTATCTCTCTGTTCTCTCTCCCTCCCGCGCTCTCTCTCTCTCTCTCTCTCTGTTCTCTCTCTCTCTCTCTTTCTCTCTGTTCTCTCTCTTTCTCTCTCTCTCTCTATTCTCTCTCTCTCTCTATTCTCTCTCTCTCTCTCTGTTCTCTCTCTCTCTCTCTCTTACTCTCTCTCTGTTCTCTCTCTCTCTCTCTATTCTCTCTCTCTCTCTCTGTTCTCTCTCTCTCTCTCTCTCTATTCTCTCTCTCTCTCTGTTCTCTCTCTCTCTCTCTCTCGCTCTCTCTCTCTCTCTCTCTCTCTCTCTCTCTCTCTCTCTCTCTCTCTCTCTCTATATATATATATATATTTGCATAATTTTTACACTATTTTTCTCTCATTGAAAATCTTAACTCTTAACCTGCTGCTGTCACATCTTTGCGACTTTAGGGGTAATGTGCCACTGTCGCACATTTGCGGCCAAACTGTAATAGAGAAAACCTCCGGCACAGAGGGTTTTTACCCCCGGCAAGTTAAGAGTTAATAGACCGAACAAAGACAAACAACCTTCCACAGTATGTTCATAGAAATATCATCATCAATGTTAATACATGTATAGTGATATACATTTATTATGCACGTCAATGAAATATTCAAACTTTCACATCTGAGCCACACGCTATTCTGAGTCACATATTTGATTGGTTAATAAAAGGCTACAGTGGACTCTTATATTGAACCTTCATTTCTCCATTCCAAACAATAGTATCAAATTAAGCTTCATTTCCATTGTGTAAGAATATTGGTTTGATGACGCTCATCTGGTTCAGTAGTCCGATTACAGGTGCTTAATTGCACTGTTGGGTGCGTAAATCCAGTATAAAATTCTTTGGAATTGCTGTTACTGACGAGTATTGATATATTTGTGATTTCTCCCTAGTGCATATACATGATATTAAGAAAATAAGTCATCAATATCAATACCTGGGGCCTAAAAGGTTGTATATTCCCATCTTACCAGGTGTGTCCTACTAGCTCTCAATTATTTCGCATCAAATTAACACAAGTCATCTGAACAAATAACCACACATACAGTAAGATGCACCTGGGATGGTCAATAGCTGATTAATGGCTGTCTCAAAGGTACATTATATGAATATAAGGCATACAAGGGAGTAATTCCTATTGAAGACTGAAAGACCATACTCCAACAATGTATCTTTCAATATTAACTTTGAGTACTGGCGAATGATGATGACATATGTCCTACATAGTAGTGATAAAAATGAGCTTTACTGTCTCACAGAGTACACCACATCACAGCTGCATACCGGCTGCATGACCTATAGCAGTGTGAAACTTTAAATCAGACCATCCCTGAGGTTTGCCTGACATATCAACCACTTTATCCACCTTTTGACTGAAGCAGGTGAAACAAACATGTTACTTCTTGGACACAAAGTTCGCTAAGTTACAATACCGTGCATGAAATGAAGTGAACAGAGATGATTGACACCAAAAATGAAAGAACTTTAGGCATCAAGGTCTCTTGGCAGAACATCACTTTTACAGCAGTGTTGTCAATTGCATATCAATATGAATTATCTTCATCACACAATATGTACCAGTATGTCCTTCAAGCAGTCAATGTGGCCATCTATATGATCAATGGGCCAAACTCAATTTGTACTGAACTCAGTTGAATAAAAGCCTACGATCCATTCTTATTTGTTTTACATGTTTTACATCTGTAATGTACTTAAAACACACAATTTCATTTAAATGGACACCATATTTCTGAGTAAGTCTTTTTTTTACTGTTTCCCAATATTCACATCAGCATACCGATGTGATATAAATGACTGAATATATATTTTTGGTAATCAAACATTTGTAGGCAATATTCCTTTTACGCCTTACATGGTACAAGCAAATACACAACCACACGACCACAATCAACACCCATTAGACATATCTTCACACCCAAATCTGCCTGGCCATGAGCAGGCTTCTGACTGTGGCAGTGAACCACGGAATGAGCAGGACTACGAGTCATCTCATTACCTTCACCAAACAATGTTAATCCACTATCATTTCTATGATCATACATGAAATATTCAATGCTTTCACTCTGATTAACAAACATACATTCAAACACACAGGGGTGAAGGCACTGTACTTGATAATAGGAGCTAAACATTTTTTTATGCTTTTGGAAAATGAGAACAAAACATTAACTCAAATAAAGCTGACATTTAAATATAAAGGGTAAAAGATATCAAATCTTGGGGTGTAAGTTTTGTGACATTTCACAATTAACATTCTTGTAGTATTCCTTTGCATATTTTAGATTTTCATTTTATATGAAATCAGGATCAAAATTGTGGTGTGTATTGGGTAATTCATTCAGTACACAACAATGTCCATTGATTATCACACCTGTCAATCCACTTCCAACTGCTAAATAATTCAAGATGCTTCTGTCATAAAGAAGCTTGTGGATTGGTTAGTGAGACCCAAAAACTGGCATTGTTGTGTTCTAAATTTACAATCTTAAACATACATTATTTTGGTCCTGATTGGTCAGAAAGTGAAAATATATTTCAATATTCAATGATTATAAAAAAAAACTAAATCATGAAATGTTATAAAACCAATTCCAAAAAGTTGACATCCGTTGTCTTGATAATGTAGAAATTTCAGCTTGATTCAAATCAAACTTTGTTATTATTTTTGAAAAGTGTCAAATGTTTTTTTGAACACAAAAAATGAATTGCACTTCACTCAAACTTATTCCTCATTCTTAACAATTTTTTTTTGTACAAAAGAGTATACATTTCAACCAAAGACATTTCAAAAGGTAGGGTACATAATACATCCTTTGGTGCTCATCAAATAAACAAAAAAAGTTTATTCTTATATACAAATTACAACAAACAATAAGCATTTCATACCTCTTATCTTAAACACAAGAAACTTACACAACAAATACATATCAGAAGAACTGCCCCGTAACAATATATACAAACAGTTTCATTATTTTATTATATGATAGTAAAGAAGTAAGATGATCAGTAATCTTTTAACTACTGCCAGTCGTCACATAAAAAAACACAAACTGGCCCCCTTGCATATAGCTCCACCAATGAGTGTAAGTACCATGGCAACAGCACCAATGTCAAGAGCTCATTCCCTTATTTCCCTATCACCATAGTTAGCAGTATTACAATTGGTTGTTACTACAGTGATTGTGCAATATGACCTTGCAGTAGTTGCTCTTTTTTTTAAAGTATGTTTATATTGAGATAGATCTGTGTATGTAGTAATTATGGTGTACATTTCAAACAAACAAAAGAGCACAAATATATTGAGCATCTTCATATATGGAGGTAATCTCTGTATCAAAGACAGTAAACGTAACAGCTCAGTAATCATTCAATATCAGTACATTGCAAGAATTTAATCTTCAAATTGGCAACATTTGAGACTTTCAGTACAACAATATCACTAATTTACCATTTATAAAAGCCACTACTAGTACAGACAAAATGCTTAAAGGGCATATACTGTACTGGGAAGGCAAAAAAGCCTTTAAAATGTAATTGTTAGCAATCTTCTTGCCAATGGTCTTAAATTCATGTATTGTCTATTTTAGAAGCTTGCTGAAAGTTATTTGCCCTCAAATGATCTACAATTGGAGTAATGAGTGATTAAATCACAAATCCTCAAAATGTTCGGGCCGAACATTTTGAGGATTTAATCATTAATCATTAATTGCTCCATATATGGATCATTTGAGGGCAAATAACTTTCAGCAAGCTTCTAAAATAGACAATACATGAATTTAAGACCATTGGCAAGAAGATTGCTAACAATTACATTTTGAAGGCTTTTTTGCCTTCCCAGTACAGTATATGCCCTTTAAATGACATGAATATCACAACTTCATTTTACCCAATTAACATGAACAAATTGTGATGATTTCCATTGCCAATTTGATGCAAAAATAAGGATTACTTTGGTTCTTTAAACACCAGCCACTGTGAATAAGTTACAGGACATGCTAAAAGACTCTATAATGAACTTAAATAGGCATGAACCCTATCATTTTTTTGTTTTGTGCATCGTGATGAAACCTCTTTTTTTTAAACGTAAAACAAAATCTACATTATTGCATGTGCCTTCATAAATCACACAATTCCGTTCTCTCGTTAAGGTAGTGTGGCCCTTTTGCAAGTCCAAAAATAAAATTGGGTAAATACCATGAAAAATGGAAGAAAATAATCCCTTTACAGAATTAGAACTGGAATTGACTTTCAGCAGGATCTAATTTTGTAGGGATGTCCAGAACTGAGTAGTTCCTGTTGACTAGTGATCTGAGACCACAGCAGTCATGCACACTTCTCCTCTCTGCACCACAATGAGACTAACAGTGCACTCTTCACCTGTGCACTCATTCTGATAGCGCTGGGAGGTGCTGAATATTTTACTGATAGGTCATACTTGTGATTCAGGCCGAGTTTCAGACATTCTGCAAATGGGGCACACTACCTTTATGTCAAGGCAATGTATGCATCTGTCAGCCTTAGTCAATTAATGTGCGCTTAAACACAAAAGTACTCTTATTATATGACAAAGAAAGTTAGATATTAAAATGACTCTACTTCAAACAAGTTGGTTTCCAATATAACCATTAATCAGCATACATATACACATATATGCAAAACATTAAGTCCGGGGCTGGTCTATGTCAATATCATACCATTTGACATGGACATACAGCAGAACACAGACATGATGATTCCCGCACTAATAACAAGACTTTAGAAATATATTATGGTCTGTTGAATAGACAATTTTTTTTAAAATTCAAATTTAAAGATATTCCTGTAATGTACACAAAGAGACGGAATACATTTGCCTCCTGAAAAGCTCTGTCTTACTTTTGTTGATGTGTCAGTGTCTTGCATGACAAGCTCTACCCTATCAAGCACCATGACATACATCAAGACAACCAAGAATGAGAGGCTCCTATATTTGCCTGCTTGACCTTGATCAGTCATAACAATGCAAGTCATTTACGTTTGACCCATTCATTGGGTCAAGAAAGCAGAAGCAAAAGTCTTTTTTTGTATAACTACTTTGTGACTAGTTCACAATTTTCATTACCACAATCTCCTTCACTTCAATTTCATCATTTATATTTGGTGTCAACCCCAAAAAGTAAAGCTAAAGACAGTCTTGTGTAAGTGTTATAAAAATAAAAAACATCTCTCCTCTTCCTTTCCCTTTCTTCACCCCATCAGTGGCCAAATATCTTGAAAGAATTCAACCACATGGTGTTACTGAAAGTTTCGCTACTTTTAATAGTATTCATGAGTACACTCTCACCATAGAAACATTCAGAGAACATCTCATTTTAATTCACTTCTTCTACCTTGAATGATATCTGTACTCTGACATAATTTTCTTCTCCACAGGTCTCCAGTTAGAGCTGCTTCATGGAAGCTTACCGGTAGAGGGAGATTTTATCAGCAACAAGATTCTTGCTTAACTTAATAAATTAACCCATATACTACAAGAGTTTCAGGCCAGCGCTCACAGCTTAAAACAGGATTAATCTTGGCCTACCTACCTAGCCACTGTACTGTAGGTTTGCATGATATTAATAAACAAAGGGTGAATATCAATCGTAACTGGTTGTTTGCCAGCAAGTGACATGACCAAAACATTGCCATTGTGTGTCTACTGCAGATTCTGCACTGTGTTTTTACCAAAAAACATGTACCGAAAGTGGAAGAAATGTGTATTATGTTACAACAATTTCCCTCCAAGATGGAAAAATAATATTTAGTAAAATCCTTCTTTAACAAGATATCTGCAAGAAAGTTCCACAAACATGATCTTGAATTGTAGCTTAATTATGGAACTACTGATTGCACACACCAATATCATATAAACATGATTGAACAAGTACTTAGAATACAGTAAGAACAAGCTGAGGTGGGTATGTTTCTGGGAACAGGGTTTACCCGGTTCCCATAGTTACCAGGTTAACAATTCAGTCTGCACATTCATCAGTTCAGGTAATATATTCCTTTTGCTTATAGGAAGTATAATGCTGTGTAAATACCAGCAGGATTGAATTGTATGTCATCATGACGTTTCATATTTCACCCACTGGTCTGACAAGTTGGTTTTGTCAGCCCAAAGGGATACATTGCATTGAACAATGCTGAATCTCACTAAACCTTTGTGCATGCACAATCAAGTGAGCAAGTCATTACCACTGCTAGTATTGGAGCAGATGTGTGTCATTACAGTAATCCCTCAGACTCCTCGTATTGCAGAGCCTCTTGGTAACATTAGCATCCACACGAGTAGGCCTATCTATCTCTTTTCATTCTTTAAAGAAAACAACTTCGGGAAATAAGTACAAAGTGTCCACTCAATAAATTGCTCATTAGGCAGTGTATCTCACAATACAGACATTCGTTGTTATTATTACATACATGTACAAACCAAAAACAACTTATGGAAATCAACGGTGGTAATTTTATGAAATGAGACTTGCACAGAAGCGACAAGAAAGAAACCGTCTGGTTGCCAAGACAGTTGGTCCTTGGAATGGCTTGAGGAAAGGAAGATGTCGCTGTGGTCTTGGTTGCTGGTCTTGGCTAGTGGTCTTGGCTAGTGGTCTTGTCTAATGGTCTTGGCTGGTGGTGATTCAGTAGTCCCTGAGACACCAAGAGGCTGGCTGGGGTTAAGTCCCTCCATTCATCAAGGGACTCTGGTCATCGCCCTAGGCAGGTCAAAGTACAATATAACAAGTTCATTCATTTCATCAACTCAGTTTGCTTGCATTGGTCCGTATTCTGAACAGAGGTTCTATGCAAATGGTGGACTAAACCTGGACTTACTTCATGGGATACCAAATAAAACAACATGAAACAATATTCTTGATTCACTATAATTGATTTTGTCCGCAGAATCTGTCTGGTATAATGAGTTTGTCTACATAACGATTACAGCAAATACTTTACATCTGTTGTGATTCCTGATGAAAATCAATGATTTTGTGACAACATCAAATGATTTGTTTTGCACAGAGCAAAGTTAGTCTAGATTTAGTATGCTATCTAAGTTACACTACCGTTATGAATACAGGCCAGCATCTTTGCACTGATAAGTCTTGCAGAGAAGGCATTGAGTATGGTGGATTGATTGTATTTTGTTCAACTTTTCTACCTGTTTTTTGTTTGTATCTGTCTTTATCTCTTGCTTTCTCTTCTCTTAGAGCACAAGTGAAATGTTTTTTGTTACATTTTACTCATCAAGTAGGGGATTTTAATTTTCAATTGTCTCAGAACCAATGGCTAAGACTGCTCATTAGAGCTCAAGACCAAGTTTGGTGCTTTTGTAAGCTTAAGCACTTGATCCTTGATGGATTTAACCTCCATCATACTCCTGCCATCTTGATATGGTACTACATCTCCACATTGGGCTGATTAGTTCATTGACCTCTGACTTTTCAATAGATTTGAGCATAAATTTGATTATCAAGCTCTTTCAGACTTGTGCTCAACTTTTTCTCTAATTTGTCTGCTGTTCAATCAAGTCAACTTCCTATAGGGTTAAATTCCCCTGTAGCTTTTTGTGTGCCAGGTGTTCATTTTACCACCAATAATGCACACTAAGTCCATAGGGCAGAATTTCATCAATGGTTGAAGGGAAGTCCACCCTGAAATTCAGTTGGTTTTAAGAAAAGCAGAAACATGAAAGGAATATATTAGTGAAGGTTTCATGAAAATCAATCTAAGGATAAGAAAGTTACAGTTATTTAAAATTTTGATTTTGTGACGTCACATGCGAGTTACTGTTACTCCGATATGTTGAGTACAAAGCTTTTTGAAAATGATGATTTTCTCAGAACGATTTGCATTATTTTACTTGTGCATTTGATACATCTTTCGAAACACACTTTCACACACATACCTCTATGAAAAAATATACTGGTTCATCAAAAACAGAAAAGAGCAAATTATGGAAGCAAACAGCACACAACACATGGGAGAAAACCTTGCATGTAACATCATAAAATTAAAATGTTAAAAGATCGTAACTTTCTTATCCTCCTCAAGATTTGGGTTATACCTTCACTTATATGTTTCTTTCATATTTCTGTTTTTATTGAAACCAACTTAACCTCATGATGGACTATCCCTTTAATGATTTATGGAGAGTATTTTATGAAGATGTTGCTTACATTGATTAGGCAATGTTCTGCATGCCTTGAGCGGCACAGCAAAGTTCCGACATAGACCAGGGACAGCAGAGCCATGAGGCAGCCCAGCCCTAGGCCTACCCAAGGCCCATAGGTCCCCAGGGCTAGCGGCAGGAACAGCTGTTTCCACAGGCCGTCTGCAGACTCCTGCGTTAAGGTTCCGTGCTGGACAGAGAAAGAAGAGAGCATTTCTTCTCTAACTTGAATATACTGAGCAAGAAAACTGAGCTAGTAATTCAAGAGTTTTAAACACAAATATCTTTCTTATAATACATCTGATATCTCTCAAGCATTTCTAGTTCTGTTTCTCTGTTATCTACCTTTATGTAATTCGAGTTATGTTAGGGGTTAGGGGTTCTATTTAGCCTATTTCTCTCCACTGCTGAAGGAAGGCCTCCTCATCATTTTTCCATCTTGATCTATCTTGTGCCGTTCGTTTCCATGTCACACTACCATATTCTCTAATATCGTCAATCCACCTCCGTCTTTGTCTGCCTCTTCTTCTGGTGTTGTCTCTGGGGATCCAGATGGTTAATTTATATGTCCATCTACCATCTTTCCTCCTGGCCAGATGATCAGCCCATCTCCATTTCTTTGATTTAATTTCCTGTACTATGTCCCGTACAGGGGTTAGCGGTGCTTTGTCTTTAATCTAAGAGCATTAAGGTTGTTCACTGACCTCGTTAATCCAGACTAAAGGAACATATGCCTCCGGAACAGCCTTGTACCAGCTGCAAAGAAGGTCAGAGAGAGAAAGGGGGAACTGCATCATCAATATAGAGCACAAAACATGATAACCATTTATTCATTCCTCTCTGCCACTCTCTTTTAATTTTCAAAGTCTCCCTTCTCACTCAATGTTTTTTTTTTCTTTCTCTCTTTGTCTCATTTCCTTCTTTGCTCTCTTTCCTGCTTCATCCCTTTACTATTGCTCTGCTCTCTACTTTTCCATTTCCTCTTTCTCTCTTTCTCTTTGTCATTCATATTCTTCCTTTAATGATTCCCTTTTGTTCTCTCTCTCTCTCTCTCTCTCGCTCCCTCTCACCCAATACACACATAGCATGGTGTGACAGCTGAACAACAGTTGTCTATAGAGGGCTTTATCCATTTGCTAGAACAACTCACTTTGCCAATCTATAGTCGTAACTTCGAAGATGAGCATTGATTTGCAGTTTCTTTGACACATTCAGAGGACCACCAGTGAACTGTAGTTTCACAATAATAAGAACAGGTCAAGAAAAATTGGGAGGGGAGAGAGAGGGTGAGAGAAGGAGAGATGAGGAGAGGATGAGGAGAGATTAGACATGTGACAAAAGAGATTAGAGATAGGAAGAAAAAGAGAAGTGTATGTGAGAAACGGGCGAGGAAGAAGCAAAAACAAACAAGATAACTAGGAGAGCATAGAATATACTAACACAAAATCAACCATGATACATTAATTCATTGAATACTCAAATTATGCAATTCAGGCTTCCACATGGGCTCTGTATTAATCACTAATAGGTTAGGAAAGTTTACATCTCAAGTCAATAGTTAGGTATATATATCACAAATGTTATATCGGTTATATCTCTCCAAAATAAGGGTGAACAGCTATATTTCCTATTTAGTAGAAAGATCGCACAACTGAGAGTGATGAAACATTTGTGAGCCTGGCTAAACAGCGTTTGTGCATTAAATTAATTGTAACAAAGTAAACCCTTTTCAAGTATGGTCACTAGTTATTATAAAAGTGTTGTAGCACGGGGTGACAGATCTGACATCTAGATCAGATGATGAGGGTGATAATGATGATATTCGTGATGATAGTGAAGATGCTGACGAAAGTGGTATGATGGTGATGGCGATAATGGTGATGATGATGATGATGATGATGATGATAGTGATGATGATGATGATAGTGATGATGATGATGATGATGATGATTATGATGATAGTGATGATAGTGATGATAGTGATGATGATGATGATGATGATTATGATGATAGTGATGATAGTGATGATAGTGATGATGATGATGATGATGATGATAATGATGATAATGATGATGATGATGATGATGATAGTGATGATGATGGTGATGATGATGATGATTATGATGATGATAGTGATGATAGTGATGATGATGATGATGATGATGATGATAGTGATGATGATGATAGTGATGATAGTGATGATGATGATAATGATGATGATGATTATGATGATGATAGTGATGATAGTGATGATGATGATGATGATGATGATGATGATGATGATAGTGATGGCGATGGATGGCGGCATTGGTGATGTGGTGATAAAAAGATGCAACTGACAAGGATGATGAATAACCACATGATACTCACTGGTTCTATATCAAAGAATGTCCTGTGCAGCTCCTCTACTGGATGGACTCCATTCACCATGTCAAAGACGGCTTGGTCAGCGTACAGGAAGTGTGGTGAAGACATGAACACTGGGGCACCTGAAATCAACATCAAACAAAGGAGTGGAGTCATCCACTTTTTTATAGTGAACAGATCTAATGGTGCATGGTCATTAATTCTCAATGGTACAATATTTCTCATCCTGGATATGGCTCTCCATGTCTGTATAATACAAGTCCTTCATACGTTCTCAGAGTTACGTTCATACGTTCATACGTTCATACGTTCAGAGTTACTTCTGTGAAGTCCAGACATCTTAATATTGAGTACTGGCATGCACATATATTCATATAACATCTATAGTAGAGCCCAACTAAAACATATCTGATCTAGATAAAAGCAACGCTATAAGCATTCATGCCACATACAAGTTCAATATTTTAAAAGATTTACTTGAGCTCCACTTAGGAAGCAAAGAGTTTCCCCTGGAGTAGACAGTCATCTACATATCTTCCCTACTATTTCATTCATTTGTGTATCTCTTTATGTTCACTTCCACACTGACACAGGTTGAGATAGGTGTTTTCCTTGGAGGGTGTAGAAGCCAATGTTTGATGGGAAGAAAATGCATCTTGAAATCTTGAAATCTTGTCTAATTTCCCTCCCCCACTCCATACTGACTTACCAAACTGACACTGACTGACATTAAGCAGCCCCCCAGGGTAGCAGTAGTTTGCGTTAGGGGTGCAGAAGCCAATGTTGGGTGGATACACGGTGTAGTTGGCAAACAGGTAGGAGGGAGGCGCAAAGCGAAGGGTATGGATCCCCCTCACAGTGGTCTCCTCTAGGTAGAGGGCATAGATGGATCTATGAGGGGAGATGACAGGGGTACAGGCACACCTGTTAACCAAGACCACTTATCGACATAGCCACCTGTCAGTACAGACCATTAAATCGAATTCCCTGCAGAGCAGTTTGTATGTTATTACACTGGTCTATACAGGCCACCTGCCTATAAAGACCACTTAATACATGAATCCCTTCATAGCAATTTACATGTAATTTCACCTATTCATAAAGACCACTGGTCCATAGACAGCTGTGTCTGTTTTCCTTGAGCTGGTCTCTGTGTACAGGTCAATAAACAATAAACAATGCCATGCCTTTTGCTGGATTCTGCTGCATTTTTACAGAAGCAATACACATAAATCCCATAAGAACATCATTTCTCATGGCACACACAGGGTTCATATATGAACTGATTCTGTTAGCTTGTCCTGCTGATCCGTCATATGATTTGCAAACCTAGTTCTGTATAGGCCATATATTTGGCGAGTCTAATTTTCACATATCAGGACTTCTCGACAATTTCACGAGCGGTTAAATTCATGATCAAGGAGCAGTAGTACGTGGTACTAGTAGTACATGTGCGCGTTCACGTCGTATTCATATTTTTGCATGTTGTTACATTCGAGAATAGCACTCGACTTGTGAAGTATATGGCGTATGCAGTATTACTAAAGCACATGACTTCATCCCATGTGCCTCTGAGCATGGTCAATGTATCCTAGGCCCTGTCTTTGAAAGACACTGACATGGGATGATGATTATTATGTACATCAATGTAGTAGTTTAGTAGTAGTATTCTTTATGAGTCGCAAGTCCACTCCCCTTTCTCTATTGTACAGGGCTACCATTGGTATCAATTGCAACTTAAGTTCCGATCAATCCTTATTCTTTATATGACAGGGCCCTTGGGCTGGCCTTACCTGCATATGTCTGATGAGAAGACGTAGATTGAATCATTCTTGGTCACAAACGGATGGTTGTATGTCCCATCTACAAATATGAAAGAATAATAAAGAGGAAACTCTCCTTAGCCCATTGCTCATGGTTAGACTGTCAGGCTTGGAGAACCCTGGTCCAGCAGGGATGTCAAAACTTACCATGAACCTGCAGTAATGAAACGGGTGTGGCTTAATTGCACCCTGTAAGGAATTTAAAGTTTATTCATAACCTGTTATCTATTGTACACACAGCAGATTATGCGGGAGTTGCACTGCTCAGTATCTGATTGGAGAAAAGCCAGCCCACACATATGCAAGCTCAGTAAAGAACAGGTTAAACATGACAGAATAATCAAGAGAGAGTAGAGCAAGGCAAACAAACATGGGAGAACAACACACACAATAAATCAATAATGACATGCAACCTAAAGGGAAAAAAATAAAAATTATATGAAGGTAAAGAAAAGGGGTTCTTAAAAAGATTTGTAAGGTATTTGGGGTACTTACCTGTTCCGTTGATCATGTTAGCCTGAGGCGTAGTCCAGTAAGGCAGTGTACTCGCTCCGTTCCACTCGTTGATGATGTTTGTGAGGTTGTAGTTGGTTTCCCCTGTATACACCGTGTACTCCCCATCATCTGTGTTGTTTCTCTGCACAAACAAAGCAAACATGAAATACAGCATATAGGGACAGTGAGAAGGAAGTACATACATTTGTCCTCAGAATTATTCATATCCTGTTAAGTTTTGCGTTTCTTAATTTCCATGATGAAATAAATGCATCACATACTCCTGGCAACAACCTCCCCAGGAAGCCTTAGGGTCAACTAAACAGGCCAAGGTCTGGTGCTGGTCATTTCACATTGAACATGAACAGATGGGGCATCACAGACTCTGACCTCTGACCTTGTGGTCAAGTACAGACCCATGAACATGTCATGACCCAGTGCACAGTGACAGGACCTCCCTGTTCACTGATCCACATTAGTGACCCCTGATTGGTGACATACCTCACCAACTGCCAATTCTGACTGCTTTGCCGTATGAGAGAATCATAATTCTCTCCTTCACTCACCCCTGCAAACAGGCCAAAGACAGTGGTAGGGACCATGTATGGCTTGAGTTTCTTTAGTGGACATACAAGATAATCTATAATGCTAAATATGTTACTCATTGCAGATAGTGATTATCGTTTGTCTCGCAATGTATGGTCAATGGTATCTAAAAAGATCACAATGTTTCGTACGCCGCTGCAACACTTCTTCAGGTGTGGTACAAAATTGTAGTAAATAGGGGCTAACCCTAAACCTAACCCCTACTTACTACAATTTTGTATCACACCTGACGAGGTGTTGCAGCGGCGCACAAAACATTGTGATCTTTTTAGATTCTGTTCACCATACATTAACACTAGCCAAGATAATCTATCTTGCACTCACCCCTGCAAACAGGCCGAAGACGGTGGTAGGGACCATGTCTGGCTTGATTTTTTGCAGCCTCTGCAGCACAGGGTCCTCGTAGCCCCAGATGACGTCATGGACGGTGTGAGTCACAAAGACATCGTGGTCCCCTGCGATGGCCACCACGATGCCGAACTCCTCTAACGTGCTCAGGAACTGGATCTCATTTATGATGGTCTGTTCAATTTTCAATCAAATTCAATAAAATTCTTAACTCATCGTTTAAGTACAGAATTAACAATTTCAATGAAAAATAAATACAAGGTATCACCAGAAAGCTGATAACTTGTAAAGTTTGATGACCTAAACCATGAGAATCAATGCCCATTAAAAAGCACAGTTTGAAGGTGTTGATGTGCCAAGAAAGTTTGAATATGTTGAAAAGAATTTTTAAAGGATCCAAAAGTTTTAGCTGAATGTTTGAAGATCTACAGAGTGTATCCGCAGCTCCGAGTATCTTGACCTTGATCTTTGACCTTCCTGATCCCAAATCTAATCATGTTTTGTCCTGTCATATCTTATCATGTACTAAAATAAACTAAAATTGATAAAATTGAGGCAAACATTTTCATGAGTTAGGGCACAAACAGTGAAATATAAGAATTCAGCATTGACCTGTAAGCTACATGATTTAAAATGTGATGTAACAAACTATTATGTCTTTAAACAATGCATTACGAATGGTAACCCCAAAGCTTGGCCCAGGTTTATTCGAAAATTAAGAGCTAATAGCTTTACAGTGCATTCCACCAATTGAAATTGACTCACTGGATACAGGCAAATATTATAATGCTTTACTATGCAGAAAGGAAGAAAGTTGTGAAGGCATTATGAACTAGAGCAATTCGACTGCCACGCAGTCGATAAATATGCCTCCGCCTCTTTGCTATTCTCAGAAAATGTGTATGTTTGGTGGGCAATGTACCACTGCTCTTATGTGAAATGAAAATATCACATCCTGTTTTTTTAAGTCTAGCCAAGTTTGGCAATGTTCATTGACTTTTGACCTCTTACTTCTTTGACTTCCAATCTAACCAGTCTGTCTAAATCCATCCTTGTATCAAGTTTGTTTAAAATTAGCCAATTTTGGGTAAAGTTCATTGACCTATGATCCCTGACCTTTGAGAAATTTCACCAAAAATGTCATCAGTCTAGTAGTGATCCATCTTTGCGCCATGTTTGGTTGGTATTGCTCCATTGGATTTTGATATTTTTTTGAAAATTATCACTTTGAGGGCAATTTTTAGCTAATTTTTGGCAAAGTTCATTGACCTTTGACCTTTGAACTCTCCAGCAATTTCACCAACAAGGTCACCAGTCTACCCAAAAGTAGTGATCCATCGTTTCATTTTGTTTGGTTGGAATTGCACCATTGGATTTGGATTTATTGTGAAAAATTAAGGGTTTGGGGCAATTTCTAGCCAATTTTGGCAAAGTTCATCGAACTTTGACCTCTGAACTTTCAGGAATTTTAACAAAAATGTCACCAGTCTATCCCCAAGTAGTGATCTATCTTTGTACCATGTTTAATGAGAATTGCATTCTTGGATTTCGATTTATTGTGAAAAAGGTCAATTTTTGGCAAATTTTCACAAATTTCATTGACCTTTGACCTCTGACCTTTCAGGAATTTTACCAAAAATGTCACCAGTCTATCCCCAAGTAGTGATCCATCTTTGTACCATGTTTAATGAGATTAACATCATTGGATTTGGATTTATTGTGGAAAAGGTCATTTTTGGGCAATTTTTACAAAGTTCATTGACCTTTGACCTTTGACCTCAATCAGATTTGACCCCAACTTTACACACTTCATTAGTTTTATGCAATACATACATGTACCAAGTTTGAAGCAAATCTGCTGAACGGTTCTCAAAATATTGCCTAAACGGATTCGGGACGGACGGACGGACGGACGGACGGACAACCCGAAAACATAATGCCTCCGGCCACTTCGTGGCGGAGGCATAAAAATGCTTAAAGAATATTATGCCTGTCTCTGGTTTCAAACAACATTGCTATAGTCTTTCACTGGTCCGACATGTCTAGCAAGCTCAAGTAGGGCACTCCCAATGAGAGTCCCCATTGTGATCACTGTTTACTCTACCCACATGTTCAAGAACTATTCATCTCAGCACTATGTTCATATGATGTCACACTTCAGTAGTCTATCGCTGATATATTTAGAGTGCATTCCACAAATTGAAACGATACAGGTGAATATCAAAATGTGTTGCTACACATTAAGGGAGGAAAGTTGTGAATACATCATGACAACGGTTTCTTGCTATCAAGACCAGCACTGACCAGTAGAGGGACGTTGAGGTTGGTGAAGGTGTCATTCATGGGATCACCGATAGACTTCTCCGGGTCAAAGGTGAAGGTCTGAGGAGACCTGTAGGACACTGTGCCGTTGTCATGCTCAGTGATGTTGACCTTGGGTCTCTCCTCCCTACACAGGTGGTGGAGGGTAGAGAGGTGGGGGAGGGTAGAGGGGTAAGGGAGGGTAGAGGGGTGAGGGAGAGTAGAGGGGTGAGGGAGGGTAGAGGGGTGAGGGAGGGTAGAGGGGTGGTGGAGGGTAGAGGGGTGAGGGAGGGTAGAGGGGTGAGGGAGGGTAGAGGGGTGAGGGAGGGTAGAGGGGTGAGAGAGCGTAGAGGGGTGAGGGAGGGTAGAGGGGGTGGTGGAGGGTAGAGGGGTGAGGGAGGGCAGAGGGGTGGTGGAGGGTAGAGGGGTGAGGGATGGTAGAGGGGTGAGGGAGGGGTGGTGGAGGGTAGAGGGGTGAGGGAGGGCAGAGGGGTGAGGGAGCGTAGAGGGGTGAGGGAGGGTAGAGGGGTGAGGGAGAGTAGAGGGGTGAGGGAGGGTAGAGGGGTGGTGGAGGGTAGAGGGGTGAGGGAGGGCAGAGGGGTGAGGGAGAGTAGAGGGGTGAGGGAGAGTAGAGGGGTGAGAGAGCGTAGAGGGGTGAGGGAGGGTAGAGGGGTGAGGGAGAGTAGAGGGGTGAGGGAGGGTAGAGGGGTGAGGGAGGGTAGAGGGGTGAGGGAGAGTAGAGGGGAGAGAGAGCGTAGAGGGGTGAGGGAGGGTAGAGGGGTGAGGGAGAGTAGAGGGGTGAGGGAGGGTAGAGGGGTGAGGGAGGGTAGAGGGGTGAGGGAGGGCAGAGGGGTGAGGGAGGGTAGAGGGGGTGGTGGAGGGTAGAGGGGTGAGGGAGGGCAGAGGGGTGAGGGAGAGTAGAGGGGTGAGGGAGGGTAGAGGGGTGAGGGAGGGTAGAGGGGTGAGGGAGAGTAGAGGGGAGAGAGAGCGTAGAGGGGTGAGGGAGGGTAGAGGGGTGGTGGAGGGTAGAGGGGTGAGGGAGGGCAGAGGGGTGAGGGAGAATAGAGGGGTGAGGGAGAGTAGAGGGGTGAGGGAGGGTAGAGGGGTGAGGGAGGGTAGAGGGGTGAGGGAGGGTAGAGGGGTGAGGGAGGGTAGAGGGGTGAGGGAGGGCAGAGGGGTGAGGGAGAGTAGAGGGGTGAGGGAGAGTAGAGGGGTGAGAGAGCGTAGAGGGGTGAGGGAGGGTAGAGGGGTGGTGTAGGGCAGAGGGGTGAGGAAGAATAGAGGGGTGAGGGAGAGTAGAGGGGTGAGGGAGGGTAGAGGGGTGAGGGAGGGTAGAGGGGTGAGGGAGGGGTGAGGGAGGGTAGAGGGGTGAGGGAGAGTAGAGGGGTGAGGGAGGGTAGAGGGGTGAGGGAGGGTAGAGGGGTGAGGGAGGGGTGAGGGGTGAGGGAGGGTAGAGGGGTGAGGGAGGGGTGAGGGGTGAGGGAGAGTAGAGGGGTGAGGGAGGGTAGAGGGGTGAGGGATGGTAGAGGGGTGAGGGAGGGTAGAGGGGTGAGGGAGGGGTGAGGGAGGGTAGAGGGGTGAGGGAGAATAGAGGGGTGAGGGAGAGTAGAGGGGTGAGGGAGGGTAGAGGGGTGAGGGAGGGTAGAGGGGTGAGGGAGGGTAGAGGGGTGAGGGAGGGGTGAGGGAGGGGTGAGGGAGGGTAGAGGGGTGAGGGAGAGTAGAGGGGTGAGGGAGGGTAGAGGGGTGAGGGAGGGTAGAGGGGTGAGGGAGGGTAGAGGGGTGGTGGGGGCAGAGGGGTGAGGGAGGGTAGAGGGGTGAGGGAGGGTAGAGGGGTGAGGGAGGGGTGAGGAGGGGTGAGGGAGGGTAGAGGGGTGAGGGAGAGTAGAGGGGTGAGGGATGGTAGAGGGGTGAGGGAGGGTAGAGGGGTGAGGGAGGGTAGAGGGGTGGTGGAGGGCAGAGGGGTGAGGGAGAGTAGAGGGGTGAGGGAGGGTAGAGGGGTGAGGGAGGGTAGAGGGGTGAGGGAGGGTAGAGGGGTGAGGGAGGGTAGAGGGGTGAGGGAGGGTAGAGGGGTGAGGGATGGTAGAGGGGTGAGGGATGGTAGAGGGGTGAGGGATGGTAGAGGGGTGAGGGATGGTAGAGGGGTGAGGGAGGGTAGAGGGGTGAGGGAGGGTAGAGGGGTGAGGGAGGGTAGAGGGGTGAGGGAGGGTAGAGGGGTGAGGGAGGGTAGAGGGGTGAGGGAGGGTAGAGGGGTGAGGGAGGGTAGAGGGGTGAGGGAGGGTAGAGGGGTGAGGGAGGGTAGAGGGGTGAGGGATGGTAGAGGGGTGAGGGATGGTAGAGAGGTGAGGGAGGGTAGAGGGGTGAGGGATGGTAGAGGGGTGAGGGAGGGTAGAGGGGTGAGAGAGGGTAGAGGGGTGAGGGATGGTAGAGGGGTGAGGGATGGTAGAGGGGTGAGGGAGGGTAGAGGGGTGAGGGATGGTAGAGGGGTGAGGGAGGGTAGAGGGGTGAGAGAGGGTAGAGGGGTGAGGGAGGGTAGAGGGGTGAGGGAGGGTAGAGGGGTGAGGGATGGTAGAGGGGTGAGGGAGGGAAGAGGGGTGAGAGAGGGTAGGGGGGTGAGAGAGGGTAGAGGGGTGAGGGAGGGTAGAGGGGTGAGGGAGGGTAGAGGGGTGAGGGATGGTAGAGGGGTGAGGGAGGGTAGAGGGGTGAGAGAGGGTAGAAGGGTGAGAGAGGGTAGAGGGGTGAGGGAGGGTAGAGGGGTGAGGGAGGGTAGAGGGGTGAGGGAGGGTAGAGGGGTGAGGGAGGGTAGAGGGGTGAGGGAGAGTAGAGGGGCAAACATTACATCATTTACAATTAGTACACAGTGAAACCTACTTGAACAACCACCTGTATATACAGACCACATTATTGTGTGAGGTTGGTTAGAGGGAAAATCATTTCACCATTACAATTATGGTATAGGACTCATTGGCAGAGCAGAAACATTGTTCTTATGAAGATTTTCTTTTCTTAACAATTAAACATGTGTAACTGGATCAGAAGTCATATCACTAATTGTATTAATAGAAATTCAAAAAATGACATCATTTTTAGAATGATTGTATGGTGAAACCTGGTTTAGTGACCTACATAGAAGATAATCTGCCTTTAATACTTTGAGTGCCACATGTGATTTTTGTTCACAAATCAAACACACAATTCCCATGGAGCAAGTTTCCCTCTTGAGTCTTGGTGTCCAGCTTTCACTGTATGGGACTGTATGGGACTCATGGGATAAGCAGGGAGATTCTATGAAGATTCCCTTTTCTTTACCAAAAAAATCAAGATGACAAGTATAAGAAATATATTGCAACATCAAAGCACATGTAATAGGATCTATGGAAGGATGTGTCTTACCTATCAAGTACAGTTCTACAAAAATGAAAGTTCCAAAAATTCAAATGATTTTAGACAACAAAACAATGTGGTTGCAGATTGAAATGAAGTGATAACAGTGGTAATGATTACGGGGCCTGTATTAATGGAAGAACCGTTCTGCTGTGATTACAGATCTTCTTTGACTTTAGGATCACATGAAAGAATCATCTCAAAATCATAAACCAGTTGTCACTGAAATCAGACAATTGCAGGAAATGTGCTTTTATGATCTATGGGTGATTATGACATGCCTAGTCTCCACCACTTTGATCCCGCACATTTCATATGTTCCATTTTATTGAAAAGGATAGGTATCACAACAATTTAAAGACTTAGAGACTGATGATGTCATTACTATTACTCAGGGATAACAAGGATTTATTCATGTGCTTGTTCCATAAAAAAATACATAGCAAATAGAACTCGTAGAATCCATTGTTTATATTTCTGCTTCAAAAGCTTAACACATTCTTTTCTGAGCCTGCGAACGTTTAGGCTGACTTTTCTCCACTCATATTGTGAGCAGCATGACTCCTGCATAATCTACTGAGCAGACAAAAGACGACAGACTATGAATAAACTTCAGATTTTCAATAAGTTGCAATTTAGCCACACCCTTTGGTTCATGCAGTTCCCTGACAAATTATGACATCCTAACTGGACCAGGGTACACAAAGCTTGAAAATCTAACTATGAGCAATGGGTTAAAGTTTCTCAGGAGATGTCACCTGTAGACATAGGGGCCTCTCTGGGTGATGTTGGGCTTGGCACCAAGAACAACCTCCGAAGGGTTCTCAACATCCCAGATGTAAAACTCCAGGAAGATTGGTGCTGGAGGGGTAGCCCATTCCTGGAAACCTGGGCTGTTGTTTGCAAGCACTGTTTGCTGTCAAAACAAAGTGTGAAAAATGCATGCATGGAATAAGTACATATCATAGACAATTATAAAGCATAACATCACATACAAAAATTACCCGTAATTGCTTTCAGTTTCAATCCTATTAGAGGTGAGAGAGAATTTACAGAATCAAATGACAATTCATGAACCAAGACAAACTAATGTAGGGTATTAATTATAATGAGATACATTTAGTTTAAGTGTACAATAGGAAATCTCAAACAGATCAAAAATACAAAATCCTCCTACTGTAAAACCAAGTACAAATGCAAGCTGTTATCATACTGATTACAGATCTGTTAATCACGTAATGAAGGTATCCATATTGCATTTTGCATTATACAAGATTTTGTTTCTCTTTGAAGAGAAGCAAGATGAATCTTCAGCAATATAAACTAACTTATTTAGACTTGTTCTCATACAGGTATGTGAGATTGATAATTATTTTATTACGTAATGGTCAATATTTGTGTTTTGTTCCCTTTAAAATGTCTGTAACTTAATAGATATAAAATAAATAATACCGGTACGTCAATTGTGTCGGGCTATTAAATAATATTTGTTGTTGAATGTTGTTACACAACGCATAGTCCTACACCAATGTGTGTATACGTATTGGTTTTAAAGACCCGACTTTTGCTAACGCCGTGTATTAGCCACAGGCGGAAGAGGGATATCACATGATCAATGTCTCTTGACTACCATACGTGGATGTGATCTTGTGTTGACCTTCACAGACAAGCTTGCAAAACAACTTTCCTAGCTCTTCACACTTTCCTCAAGCACCTGTAATTGATTGATTGTTCCTAAAATTGCTTCCTGTGATGCCCTCATAAGTATGACTCCTGCCACCTTCCTACCACCTTCCTACCACCTTGCTGCTAATGACCATAGTTAATAAGAATCTAATCTACCAACAATCACTGAGGCAAGGACAACCTACTCATGAGCATGCAAGCCTACAATAGTTTGGAAAACAATAACTTATATCTGGCATTTGTTTCTGAGGAAATATCCTTGAACAAAAATGTTTATAAAATGATGTCAGACTCAAAGTCCAAAATATTGGAATCAAACTAGCACTCTGTCACACCATACAGAAAGAGTGTGTATAAATTGTACTTGTGTGTAGTTGTCCTGTCTAATACTCAAAAATCACACACAACAGTGTCATGTGAGTGACAAGTCTGGTGTCAGTCAAGTTTTGCTTACCAACATACTTTAGAATGAAATAATACCAGAACTTTATTTTTCTGCTTTATTATTTCTTTCTTGTATTTTTCTTGTCTTTCTTCCTTTCCTTCATCTCCTATTTACCCTTCTGTTTGCTCTTTCTCTATCTATCTCCAGGAAGGAAGAAGGCACCTTGTACCAAGAGTTTTTTTTTACCCTGTCAGAACACCATTTAACCATGACCAGTTTACTCCTCATACTAAAGTTTGTGATTCACTGAAGATTAATGCTACATCATCTGACCATGACCAGATTACTCCTCCTACCAGCTTATGGTGTACCAGTATTCTTAAAGGGAAGTGGTACTGTACAAGTGTTAGGATTACAGGACATTTAGTCATATTAACCATGCTCGCAGTCCACTTGTCTCATTCTTGAGTTACTTCATGATCATGTGAAGGAATCAAATCCCACAAGACCCATGGATGCTGACAGCAGAACAGTTGTGCTCTGATTATAGGCCCTGTCATCACTACTATCCCATACCTTTAAATATGTTGTACAGACTAAGAGTATGTTTGTTCTTACTGACCTTCCAACACTATTTACTTATCCTAAAAGGATTTAGAATGTCAGATTACCATTGATCACTAAATGCCTTTTGCTGATAAATGACCATTACACTATGTTTGCCATGTGACGTCACTTAGTGATGTTGACTGTTTGCATATAGTAGAAACATCATCAACTAGAGCTACTGTAGTGAAATATCTACATTGTGTAGAGGTATATCAATCTTAAAGACATCAACAAACCAGTCTTTGGGAAACCTAGAGCTCTTTATACATCTATCCCAAGTGTGTCTTCTTTTTTTTTGCTTTCATTTCTGTTTGTTTTCTCTCTTGTCATCCTTGCCAAACTAAACATGTATCCACAACGAGTGCACAATCTAACAACAAGACAGCTGCCACACTAACTGATTTCAAGCATTCTGAAGAAATCCTCAACGCCCCCCCCCCCCCACAAAAAAAAAAAAAATGTTGGCAGGGCTCACTCTTAACAGTAGCCTCAGGGCCAATGGCCACCTGAAGCAGCATTGGGCCACAGGGAACCTATGAATTGGTGGCCCAGCAGGATACTGAAAAATTTCTTATCACTCAGCCATGATGGCCACCTTAAAAAGAGTTAAGGGCAAGTCCTGGTTGATGTCTACCTCTAGATGCCGATCAGTCTTACCTGTATGATGATGTCATGGAAGATGATGGGGAAGAAGTGCAGGAAGCACAGGGCAGCTACCACTAGCAGTACGCCAGTCACTAAAGCGCTGACAACACAGCATGACTTCGCCTTGCCGCTACCTAGCTTGCCCATATTACCTCTCTCCCTCTGCTGAAAAGCCTGCTCAGTCAAGACGTCAGTCACACTCCAATGTAACACACCTGACCTGGAAATAGTCTGGTCCAGCTGATTTGGTTCAATCGCTTGCCCCAAATTTTATCCAATCAAAGCCATACCACTCACTGACAAGACAAACCTGTAGTGTGAAAAGGGTGAGGAAAGCGCAAGTGTCAATTGGTAATTTAGGAGAGACAAAGAACGCAATGATGACTCAACTGTTATTACTCTAATCAAACTAAAATTTGTATATTCATTGATTGGGAAGTGAGGGATGTCAACATTTTTTGTTTTGTTTCCATCCAAGGAATTATAAGGGTAGTGTATCACTTTGCAGGTCAAACAAATCAATGAAAGGAATAACATGAGATACCCTGAAGAAAGTTGATGTTTAACTCTTTGCCCGCCACGCACACTATCTCCCCTGAGCCACATTAATTTCAGGGTGCCACACTCAGAGGGGTTTTGCATGCACTGTCTTATTCCACTTCCAATAACTTTTTATTGGTTTGTCATGATGAAAAAAAATGTGTAGCAAAGTCTAAGAAAAATTTATACTCATGCCAATGGTATCATTTTTGTCATGTATAATATCATAGATTCTGAGAATTATAACTTTACATTCTGTTTCCAAATTATCGTTTTGGAGGCTATTTCATACCTCTTATATTCAATATTTCCTGATGAAGGTTATTCTCTAAGTTAGTTCATAGAAAAGATGTGTTCTTTAGCTTTCATTACATACCAAACCCATGTCTTTATGGGAATAACGAGCCAAGCAATTTAGGATTTAAATGGGGCATTAAAAAAGAGTAAGCTAACAATGAACTAAACTTCTCTACTGAAATTGACCCTGGGTACTTCTCAATAGACTTCCTGTCCTGGGAGACTTCATGCCTATTGATACTTTGATCCCCTTATTGTTATATACGATGCAATACACGCGTCGCTTTTGTATGTGTGTGCGCACAATACAATTAAATGCGTTCCGTATGCATTGTGCGCGAAATGTGACTTGAGTCGAACTTGGCAGCCCGCTGGATGTGCCGCGAGTCGAACGAAGCGAGCAAAGAGTTAAGAACATCCCTCAGAATTTTGGAA
>OZ022582.1:887035-929535 GCA_963669155.1 Arbacia lixula | reverse complement strand
TGTCATATTTTTAATCTGTTCAAGACCATAATTTCTAGGCCACTTTCAAATTGTCGAAGCAGTGTTATGGTATGTGAATAAGTGATTGCTTAGTGGTGTCCCCAACACAAGATTCTGACAGTGCAGACACCACTGTGGTGTCGAGATCCCCTTCCTATTTTAAACAGGCGAGTGTACCTGTATGTTGTGGGTTGAGAGTGAGACATCACGCTTCTTCCAGCGACGCACGAAGCACAACACTCCTATCAGAGCGAGGAGGAGCCCCAGGCCGACGGCTACCCATGGGAAGTACTGGCCGATAGCTATGGGTACCAGGAGCTGCTTGGTCAGGGAGCTAGCACCGGCTTGGGTCACTACACTTCTCTGACATACAAATAAAAAAAAAATTATCAAAATATGCTTTCCACAATAGCACAATAGACCCATACTAATGATATGAGAAGATGTCAAATGGGGGGAAGGGGGGGATAGGGCGTATGACAATGAAAGTTGCTTGACAAATGATTCCCGCAGCATTATGATACGGATGTTATAAGAAAAAAAAATACTAAAAAAGAAAGGTAAAGAAAATATTGAAGCCGTGTTATTCAGACTAGTGTCGCGTAAACATATAGATAAACATAACCGTAATACGAATTGCCCCAAACTGAGCCAGGGGGAGCTCAGGGTAGGGTGTGTGTGTGTGTAACTTGGTTTCAATAGGTATAACGTACCTGTGCGTGTTGCTTTTTTGGGCAAACAGATAATCAAATGAGTTGTCGTGATTGAAGCCGAGTTGGCCAAACTGTGAATACCATGTATACTGTAGATGGCTCTGACCTGAACATAACTTGTACAGATCGATGAAGAGCTCGTTTATATGTTTGAAACCATGTCGGTTTCGACAATGCATCTTAATAGAACCGACAGTGATTAATTCATTCTTAACAGCTCGAGAGTATGCTACCAACTGACAGGCACAGGATAATGTTGATTAATGAACTCATTCATAGCAAAAGTCCTGTGGTGATCTCTGATCAATCGTGATTGTGTGCAGCTAATCACACACTTAAAGGAAACATAAAGGGGAAGTTCACCCTGCAATTATTTTGGTTTCAATAAAAAGAGACAAATGAAAGAAACATAAGTGAAGGTTTGATGAAAATCGGTCAAAGGAAAAGAAAGTTATTTGATTTTAAAGTTTTGATTTTGTGACGTCACGCGCGAGGTGCTCTCCCATTTGTTGTGTACAATTTTTTTTTTTTCGAAAACATGTATTTTCTCATAAAGATATGCATCCTTTTACTTGTGCATTTGATACATGATTAGAAATACGTTTTTACACACATACCTGTACGAAAAAAAAAAATCATTCCGTTGTCAAAAACAGAAAAAATAGCAATCTATAGACTTATTTTGTACACAACATATGGGAGAGCACCTCACACGTGACGTCACAAAATCAAAACTTTAAAATCAAATAACTTTCTCTCCCTCAGACCGATTTTTCGTCAGACCTTCACTCATATGCTTCTTTCATTTGTCTATTTTATTGAAACCAACATAATTTCAGGGTGAACTTCCCCTTTAAAGGAAAAGGAAAAGGACTTAAAGGAAAGGGTAGCCCGTTTGCATGTCATTTTTTGTAAAAGCCACGGAAAATCATTTAACTGGAAACTATCTCTAAGCGGAATTATAGCGATTGTTTGATATTGAGTAGGTCCAAAATCTATATCCTAGATTCCGGAGACCGCAATGCACAATACCGCACATCACAGCTTCTCGCACTGTACAGTGATGCGTTGACTTGTTTTGTGAAAAGCACGGAATATGGAAAATAATACTGATAAGAACTTCCCTCCAAATAGTAGAACTGGAAACTAACTTTAAGAGGAATAATATATATGAATTAGGAAAGCTACCCCCTACCTCGTCTATCCAGGCCAATGGAACGTAAGCCTCCGGGACGTGTTTGTAAAACCTGCAGCAGATCAAATATATACACAATAGTTTGATTAATGAAATACTCCTGAGGGGATGAACGTTCATTGAGTCAAAACTGAAACTTAATAATTCAAACTTACGCCCCACCAGGTAAATGAAACCAAAGGCCTGACAGAATAAGACAACCCACTTAACAACAAAACAAGAATATTCTGATCTCTGCATGCGAGTAGGGGTGTCAACAAACTCGTTTACCGACTACCACTTGTCTTCGATATCACGTAATGGTATACAGCAAAATAAACATCCTGTAAGAATGAAATGACATTATTTTGGCACACTTACTGAATGAAGTCGTAACTCCGCACATACGTGTTGATTTGGCTCCGTTTAGAAATGTTTAATGGTGCACCCGTTAACTACAGAAAGGACAGAGTGTGTAGAGGAGAGAGAAGAAGAAAGGGAAGAAAAAACCCGGAGAAGATAAAAAAAAAATAAGGAGGAATAACTCAAAGAAAGCAGATGAATAACGGATCGGGAGAGATCGAGAAGGGCGAACAAGCGACGGAGGAAGAGGAGGAGAACGAGAAGGGGGGGGGGGGGGTGGGAAGGGCGGGAGCGGGGGGGGGGGGGGCGAAGGTGGTTGGGATGAAGAAGGGCGAAGGAGGGAAGGGCGTACATAGGGATTTGAAAATGGGGTTAGAGAATGCTTGACAAGCGAGGGGTAGAAGGGATTGAAAGAAGGGCAGACGGATGGACAAGGGGGAGGGGGGTGGAGAGCGAAGAAGAAGACGAAGAGATAAAAGAGAGATAAAACAAAGCATGATCAAATCATCTTCAATATTTGCAAATGGGTCTGACAAGTTCGGTTTCAGCAGCAGTTTGAAGACATAATCGTGATGACTTCATAAATGGCATTATTAAAGCTATATCTTTTTATAAACAATTCAAGAAAGTTGCACTTTAAACATGTAAGCTGTAAGCCCTCCCAATGTGAACATTGTGCAAACTTTAGACTTAGATCTTTCAAATGATTTTGTCATATTGTCCTTGTCTTTACATCAGTCTGACTGTTCCTCTTCATTAAAGTGTTGTCTTCATTAAAGTAAGATATTACCAAGCTCCCTCTTAACCCCTACATTACCAAGCCTTGAAAACCCCATCGGCTTACTACATATCTTCATGGACATGGTACTGAGAGAGGTAACCTCTACATTCCAGGTCTTGAAAACCCCATTGGCTAACTTTATATCTTCATGCCAATGGTAATGAGAGAGTCAACCCTTAAATTACCAGGCCTTGAAAACCCTATTGGCTAGCTACGCATCTTCATGCCAATGGTAATGAGAGAGGTAGCCCTTACATTACCAGGCCTTGAAAACCCCATCGGCTAACTACACATCTTCATGCTAATTGTAATGAGAGATTTAAAGACTGGCTGGTATCAAGCAATCCTCGCACCGGTTCGACATCCATGAAGGTCTGATGGAGCTCCTTGACGGGATGTACTCCGTTGACCATCTGGAGGACTTTCTTCTCGGCGTAGAGGAAGTGCGGTGCCGAGAAATAGATGGGGGCACCTATAGGGTAGGGGGGCGATACGAAGAGTTAAAAAGGGATCTAATCCACTTCAGCCATTTCCTAGTAAATCAACAGCGCAGTGACGAGAAATAGATAAGGGCACATAAGGGATGGCGGATAGGGATATAAGAGTTTAATTTGAAAAGTTCAGGTGATTACTAGTAACATAAACATAAAACATAAAAAGTGAATATAACAATCGTTTTAGAAAAGTCCGAATAATTAACAAAAATCAGAAGAATTACGATTATGAGCAGTAATAACTGTGTTGTTCAGAATTTTAGGTATAATGTAGCTAAGAAATATTGTCCTTATCAGTGATTTTCACTCGTTGATGCCTTCACTTTAGTTTGAGAGATGGTTGCTGAAGACTGACCGAACTGACAGAGGGTGAGGTTAAGGATTCCTCCCGGGACGCAGTGGGCGGGGTCAGGGGTGCAGAAGGCCTCATTAGCGGGGTTCTGGGTCTGGTTAGCGAACAGGATGGGGGGCACGGTGTACCTCCATGTCGGGATGCCGCATGTCGACAGGTCCTTCTCATAGGTCAGATACACCGATCTACAAGAACAATGATCAGAAGGACACAATGTGTGTATATTTCAATATACCCTTTTTAGTTATGTATGCAAACATTTATCTTTCAAACGATACGATACTAATGGTTACCCCAAAGATTGTCCGAGGTTTGCCCGAGTAGCAACAACTAAAAAGGATTATTCAATAAAGTCTTATGACCATGATTTGGTGTCAGCCGTACCTGAGTGACATAGTGATTTGTATTGCCATCGCAGTAATAAACAGTGTACATACACAAGATAACAATATAAATATGACATGCGTATTCCTGTTCTTACCGACAAATATCGGAAACGAAGACGTAGAGTTCGTCATCTTGCGACATGAATTGCCCGAAGTACGACCCATCTGTTATAAGAGAAAGAACAATTTTGATGAAAGGACCACCCCATAAATGATATTAATAGAAACAAACGAATATAAGGACGCGACCAAAGGGTCTCCCGTTACTTTTACCACGATGTATAAGACAGCATTACTAATTTCATCAACCTATTAAGTAATTTCAAAACGTGTCTCAACTTTGCAAAATATGGTTGAACTCTGCTGCTCCTAAATATGTAACAGTACCACTCATAACGGTTTCTAGTTTCACCCATCTGTATTCACCTGATCCGTTGATCATATTGCCATACTGTGTGATCCAGTACGGGAGAAGCTTCATGCCTTTCCAGAGGTCGATGGTGTTCGTTTGGCGGTAGTCGTCCACCCCATCGAAGACCGTATACACTCCGTCATTCGAGTTGTTTTTCTGCGTAATGAACGATGGAATGAATGAAACGGATGCCATGTGGATGTAGAATAATGAATATAGCTTGATTCGATCTTTCTTAAACATTACGAGTGGCCAATGGATCACAAACAAGCTGACTGATATATTTACTAATATAAATCACATAAGTGTTAATGATTAGTCGAGAGTGTTCCTAATATCTTCGAAAGTACAAATGGACAGAAATCGGTCACTTTGCGACGTTGAGACCCCCCCCCCCCCCCACCCCCCATCTCTGCTCGTCAATTGATATTTCCTCATGAGTGCCTTAGTAAATGATATACCCCTGACCACACCCCTTATCGGCCCCAGCGCCCTTATAGAGATTCAAGCCCTCTGTTTCTTAACTCTTTGTGTATCAGATAAGCTGTTGTTCTATGGGAGTTGTGTAGACTACTTATGCAAAAAGGCCAAAATGGCAGACAGGGTGTTAAGGTGTTAAGCCTCACCCCAGTGTAGATCCCGAACCTCGTCAGGGGGACCTTGTCGGGCTCGAGCTGCTTAGCGAGGAACAGCAGGGTGCTGAAATACCCCCAGATGAAGTCGTGGACGGTGTGCGTAGAGTGGACGTGGTCGATGGCGAGGGTGGTGAGGATGTCGAAGAGGTTCTCGTAACTCTTAGGCATGTACTGCAGCATATTGATGATCGTCTGGCAAAATAAGGGGTGCGAAAAAAGCTATCACCGGGATGAATATTGGGGGCAGATTAAAATGCTTATGCGTATGTGAGTGTATATGAAATTTGTGTGCATTGTATGTGTGTGCGTATTTGTTGCTTTCTCTCTCTTTCTTATACATTTTCTTTTTCTCTCCCCTCTCCCTCATCTCTCTCTCTCTCTCTCTCTCTCTCTCTCTCTCTCTCTCTCTCTCTCTCTCTCTCTCTCTCTCTTTCTCTCTGCCTTTCTCCTTGTCGGACAGACATTGGGAGTGTTGCTACAGTTGACGTTAATAGCTATTAGATCCTATTTATGTTGATGACTGCAGCTTGATCTCACCAGGAGCGGCATGTTGATGGTGGTGAAAGTGTCCTTCTTGGGGTCACCAACTGAGTGGACGGGGTCGTATATGAAGCTCTCTGGCTGCACGTATGACAAAGTCCCGTTGTCGTGCTTCTCAACGAAGTCCTTTTTTCTGTTTTCTCTGGAAAGACGAAAAATAAATGATAATAATAACGGCCTCTTTCTTCACATCTTGTGGGTTTATTCTTCTCCCACTCTCTCTCTTCCCACCATAATCAGACCTCCCTCCTTCTCTCACAGTCCCCCCCCCCTCCTCTATTTCTCTCTGTCTTTTCCTCTCTGTCTCTCTCTGTCTTTCTTTCTCTGTCTCTCTATGCCTCTCTCGATCTGTCGCTGTCTGTCTGTCTGTCTGTCTGATTTGATTTGATTTGATTTGGTTTCATTTATGCACGAGAGCCATCGATCAGCCAATAAGAAGGGCCGTGGCTTCTGTCTGTCTGTCTGTCTGTCTGTCTCTCCCTCTCTCACTCGCTCTCTTTCTCTCTCTCTCTCTTTCTCTCTCTCTCTGTCTGTCTGTCTCTGTCTGTCTGTCTGTCTGTCTCTCTCTCTCTCTCTCTCCGTCTCTGTCTGTCTCTCTGTCTGTCTCTCTGTCTGTCTCTCTGTCTGTCTGTCTGTCTCTCTCTCTGTCTGTCTGTCTGTCTGTCTCTCATTCTCTCTCCATCTTTCTCTCTCAACCCTCAATCCATACCCCTCTCCACCTAGAGGGGATTTACTACCCCAACCCCCACGCCTGTCCGCCCGTATGTATACGGCCCCCTTTGGGTGACGTTAGGCTCGGCCCCTTGACCACCTCTAACATGCAGGTTTACTTCTCTTCTCTCCCTCCTCTGATACCCCCGCCCCCACTCACCCCCCCCCCCCCCCCTCTTCCTCACCTGTACGTATACGGCCCCCTCTGTGTGACGTTAGGCTTGGCCCCCTTCTCCACCTCAAGCGGGTTCTCCAGGTGCCAGACGTAGAAGTCGATGAAGATATCTGCGGGAGGGAGCCGCCAGGTCTCATAGCCCGTGGTGCCCTCCACCAGGCGGGTTTCCTGCAGGAGAGGGGGGGGGGGGGGGGGGGGTAAAGGAAGACTCGTTATTAACCCTTTCAGGGGTTGTCTTCTAAAACAAACTTAAAGCCCTGAAAATAAATTGGTTTCAATAAAAGCAGAAACATGCAAGAAACTTATTAGTGAAGGTTTGACGAAAATCCGTTAAATGATAAGGAAGTAATGCTCTTTTGAAATTTCAAGTTTGTGACGTCACGTGCGAGGTGCTCTACAATATGTTGTGTACAGAATTATTCCATAAGTTGCTCTTTTTCGTGTGTTTTGTTTTACAACGATTTTTTCCATAGAGGTATGTGTGTAAAAACGTATTTCTAATGATGCATCAATTGCACAGGAAAAAGGAAAATGCACAACATATTATGGGAGAGCACCTCGCACATGACTTCACGAAATCAAAAATTTTAAAAGATCATAACTCTCTTATCCTTCGACGAATTTTCATCAAACCTTCACTTATATGTTTCTTTCATGTGTCTCTTTTTTTTTATTGAAACCAATCTAATTTCAGGGTGAACTATCCCTTTAAGTTTTGACTTAAGACCTCTACAATACTTCACTGTAATTGGCCGATTAGTGTAGAGTTTGACTGAACTCAGTCTGCAGAATATCAACTGACGTGTAGCATACACAGTTTTGGACTTAGGTTTCTTTAAAAATAGCACCTAAGAACAAATCCGCTCTGGGGAATTCACACGTATTACCGGTTCAAAGTACAACGATTATGTAGAAGTTTAATCATTTAGCATATGTCTTACTGCAAAATGAGACACATACGGGTAATCCAAGATACGTACAGATAGCCACCGTGTATGTTAAGATCATGATCATGACAACATGGAAAATGTGCATAACTTATATTTATTTATTGTAATCTCCTTTTTAGTTGTAAGAAAATCATCAGAAAATGAGTATTTATTTGAATGGACCAAAAAGAAATCCATCACTCTTCACTCCCCCGACCCTTACACACACACACACAAACACACACACACACACACACACACACACACACACACACACACACACACACACACACACACACACACACACACACACACTCACACTCACACTCACACACACGCACACAAACACACAAACACACACACACACACACACACACGCACACACACACATAAACAAACTTACGGTATAAGCACAAACATACAAATACGCACATACACACATTCACATAGGAATCAAACATGCTCCTTTACCTCTTTCAGTATTGTGTCGAAGATGATTGGATAGAAGTGTAGAAAGGACGCACCCACCACTGCTATGACAACGCCTACCACACCCACTGTAGCGGAGAGGCACAACTTGGACCCGCCCATGACGAAGTGGTATTACTGAACGATCCACGCGGCACGCGCCAACCGGGTAAAACAGTGTTCCTGTCTCCGTTAAACGCACAATGGCGATGCTAACTAGCTACATCATGTTCAGCAACTCACACTTATAGTCACAGGCATGGCAGGGTCTGGACAGTCAACGAGAACCAACCTTTGAGATGAAATTATGAGCTTTGATCAAGTGTTTAACACTTGAGTCTTTACGATAATATTATTAACCATGTTGGCAAATATATCATATCAGCCCGCTTTCGAGGATTATCGCAATACATTGGAACGGTGTCAGTTTGGATTGGTATATATAGCCACATACTGTACGTATGATTTATCAAGAACGTGTCTTGCCTAGTTCTCTCATGGCCAGATAATAATGTATAAGAAGTATGAATTATTGTGGACTGTCTCGCTCTCTGAGGAGATCAATTTCTGAATACACTCACGTCTACGTCATTGAACTAAATCATCTGTACTGACAAACGAAAGAGATTAGTGTCGAGCATCCATGACAACCTGGAAAATAACAGGTTGGTATGGAAACTAGCATTACTAAACACGAACTTGACAAATAATTATCTTTTTCTATGTTAATCTTTCCCCGTAGAACGTAGATATAGATTCCAGGTAAACACGCTGAAATGAATTATTTAGCAGAGGGACGCCATGGGTGAAAGTAGATGCTTAACAATATCTCCCCCTTCCCCCTCCCCCCCCCCCCTCTCTCTCTCTCTCTCTCTCTCTCTCTCTCTCTTTCTCTTTACATGGACCTTCGCGGAAGGGCGCCAGTCCATGCTCTTTGTGACTGTCTCTGTCTCTGTCTTTGTCTCTCTCTGTCTCTCTCTCCGTCCCGTTGAGAAAGAGACTTTACTATATAATAAAGGAACGTTTTTGACTAAAGCCTTTCGTCAAGTAGTACTAGCATTGTCAACGCTCGTGGCATTTTTGCCATTGATTTATTAGGTATATTGTGTGATCTGGAAACGCGATAGCACACAAGGATAGCATGTGTGCGTAATGTGAACGGATCGTTATGTTGAGACGAGGTAGAGTACATTTTAGTACGGGGTTTATGTCATGGACGGTACATTCACAACAACCGAGGTCGAACTTATATAAGTTATAGTACAGAGTTGGTCTGCGGTCGCGTTTTAACGAAATTAATACACGGTTTGTTCAGAATACGGTCCTATCAGGTGTTTGAAGGAATTCAGGTTCAAGGAGAGATAACAAAAGGAGAAGTGGCCGGAGATATTTCAGAGAATAAAGGAGAAATAGGATAAAAGATATGTGTCTATGTATGTTCTCACTCATCCACGTATAGTAGATAATACACTTCAAAAGATATGGGAAAAACTAGAAAAAGAATGCGAAAGGAAAAGCATAGTGCAATGTATTGTAGTAAGTCCTTACACCCTTCATACTTAAATATTAAAAAGTCCTTATCATTCAGATAATCATAAACATCATAATAAGCAAATTGCCATAATTATAGCCAGCTATGAAATTTAGATTAATTTTGCCGTAAAAGCCAGCGAGAACAATCATGAATAGATAAGAAACTTAACGTTATCCACTTGGATAAATATGGGAGTGTAAAAAGTGCCCCCCTCCCCCCACCCCCCCCCCCCCCCCTCTCTCTCCCTCTCTAGCTCTCTCTCTCTCTCTCTCTCTTTCTCTCTCTGGCCAACCCGACACACACACGAGGCGCCCTTATAACTATACTGGTATGATAGTACAGTAAGAATGGATATGAGGGTCAATACCGGCCGTCACGATTAAGGTGCTCACACCGCAATGTCCGCACACACCCATGCACTTACCCCATGCAAACAACAGTCAGCTCCGCGCGACAGGTACATGTATACAAGTTCAACTACACTTTAAGTTCAGATCAGCCTGGACCCTGCAGCCAATGCACGCTACGCGCTCTCCTGTAAATCGGAAATTGTAACATATTGCACAGGTACGCAAAACAATCGAAGCGCAAGTAGGCATACACGCATATAATTAGCCTACACTAATTGTTGGAGTATCACGTGTGGGTATACACCACTCCATTATCGCACACGCACCTGGTCGAAGGTCATCGATTAACGATATGCTTGATAACTGAATATAAAACCTGTTTATAGTTCCATTCTGCAAGTTGCTGGTTTCAATTTTCTTTTCCTCAACGTACGTGTTCACATGCATGCAGAAGGCTTTATATCCTGATCCTTGGTCTGCTGTTCCGTTTTTCAGCTAGGACGGGCGCGGAACAAGCTAGAAAAATGGTCTGCGGAGGAGGGGGGGGGGGGGGGGGGGGGTGCAGGCAGGCGGGGGGGGGGGGGGGGGGCGTACCCCACGCCGCACTACCAGCCAAACACTGTATGAGACAGACACACTAGCATTAATGTAATATTAAACCTGTTTTAGCGACCAATTAGAAAACCACCTGCTTATGCGACGCATTTTGCTGTTTCCCTTGTGCAGTCTGTCCAGTTTGACTATACATGTATTCGTATGCTTCCATTCTATGCAAGGAAGATGAATATCCCACATTGTTCAACCCTACCATTGTTAGACTTTTGTACCTAACTCGTTATCTTCCTTTATCTCACTAGTTGTGTTGTACGTTCTTCTCAATGAATACGAAGAGCTGCCCGCCCGGGAAGCTGTCACGTGGCGTAAGTACACAAACTTTTATCAATAACACAGTGCATAATTTGTTTTCCGTCATTTGTTTCCGTCGGTGTGTTTTTTGTTTTTTTTTTGCTAAGAGGGCGCTACTTATACTCAATATATAGGGGACGGATGTTATAATTTCGTCGAGTGCAAATCGGCTTTACTTTCCCCATCAATTGTTTAAAACACACATTTGAAATCATGGTTCCTCAACTAAAACATTCCACCTGAATACATAAATCGCACTTTATTGACATACTTCAAATAACCTGGCTTACATGCTCATGGAATTTCATATACCCGTAGTGAGCGACCGATATATTGAATTTGTAAGCGCTAGAACTAGGTAAAAGAACTCAAGTGGAAGAAGTGTTAGTACTCTGTATTATAAAAAAAAAAAAATCAGGAATTAAAGATTGTTGTAATAGTAAAAAGAGGCTTATGGAGATGTTACCGTGAGGGGGCATATCAACAAAGTGGGGTGGGGGTGGGGGGGATGTGTGGGATGGAGATTTTGTGATTTGATTTGAGTTTTAATCTGAAAATTTACTTTCATAATAAAAAAAAGTGATTTAATCAAATGCCTTGTACGAAGATTTTCTTCGTTATCATTTTTCAAATTTGTAAAATGAAATTTTCAACACCTTGTAGAAGTATGACATCAGTACACACATCGCAAACATCCATATCATTTAATCATTGACACCACAGTACACAAATCAAAACATAACATGAATGAACTGATTTCAATCATCAGAATAGCATAGTGATTTAATATTTGCTAGTTTGTAAGCGCTACAGATACAATGATAATTGCATGACAGATACCGGAACTATTCCATCCCATAACTAGTCTGTCACCAACAAAGCAGTCCAGACAAACGTCCAGTGCAAACAAAAAAGAACACCTCTACACTGATATTGTATATTATATTAAAAAAAAAAAGCATTCACTAATTACACAGTCATTATTTTTGTTCTGATTTCGAGCAGTTGCATCATGATTATTTGATAAATACATTTTAGTAGAAAACAAAGAAAATTTAAAAGTTTTCTTTGACAGACGAGAAGAAACTCAGATTCACACACACAATGCACAGGTGTTTGTGCAAGGTACTCCTGACACAGCATTATGATAAGACTTTTCAAAAAGAAACTCACCCAGAATGATTAAAATAAATCTTCAGTCACACAAAGTTGGTCTGGAAAATAGGCTACACAACAAATGAGAAAATCAAATCAAACCAAATTACAACAACAACAAGATTCATTAATGACAGAGAAAATCTCGTCGCAACTCTTCAACGTTTTAAGGATTCTAATCGTTCCACATATTCAAATTCTGGATCAATAACACCACATTCTTTTTCCATTGCTGTGAATTGGGATTTGCTATTTAAATCTCTTGAAAACAAAACATAAAACTATGTTGATATGTTATGTTTTTTTTCTTTTTGGGGAGCTCATGCATAAAAGACTGTTGCTGAAAGCAATGAAAACCTTAGGCAAATGAGGAACTGTTGATCACCTATTTGATAAGAATGATAATAATGCAGTACTGAAAACAGAACATTCTAGTACAGTACAAGAACCACAGGTCCACAATACACACCAAAGAGCTTGTTTCTCCAACCCTTGCACACATTCAGGATGTCTTGTCACGTCAATTATTTTTTAATACATTTTTTCATATTCAATATGAATGAATCAATATTGCATGGATGATTGGAATACATATTTCAAAACCAGCCATAATCAAACTTTACTGTATAAATGCAGTATAATGTATTAAGTATGTCATATTTGATATGAATACTGTAATGTCACTGTCATGAAGCTGGATACAGATATGAATACTGAGACATTCATGCATAACACCACTCTCCCAACATCGTGTTTACAGCATCTTCTGAGAATCAGGGGCCCATTTCATAAAAAGTTGCTATGATAGCAACTCTTGCTGTAATGTCAACTACTATGACAACAGTGAAAATTCTGCTTCCTGATTGGCTCTTTCAATGAAAGTTGACATTCCAGCAAGAGTTGCTATCATAGCAACATTTTATGAAATGGGCCCCTGGAGATCAACATGCATTACAGTGGTACAAGTATTGCACAACTATACACACTAGTGAGAAACTGTCTCCAATGAGTACTAAAGGTCACTGGTGCCTGTATGGTCTTCATGTGTGACCATTACAGTACAGTAACATACAGAGCAGTTGAACTAAAACTTTGTCTAATCTAAATCAAAGACCATACAGATTCATGAATGCTCAAGCAAGATATCGTCTAATCTAAATCAAAGCAAGACCATACACATTCATGAATGCTCAAACAAGATTTTTTTAAAAGTTTGTACCGTCTAGTGTCAAAAGTGAGACATGGGAGGTGGATGTGATCGAGGCCAGTTGCATGTAATTATATGATTGTAATTACCATGGCAACCGCTGCTCTGCTTAGAGCTTGCTGGACATTCATGTGGTATAGGTAATACAATGGGGGCCATATTCATGAAAAACTTGAAAGCCTAGTTGATTGCAAATACTTCATGTAGCTGAATGTACTTTAGCAACTTCCTTTCCTGAACATGGTTCCTGATTGTGAAATCCAATGCTAGTAACTCTATCATCCTGAATAGACCCTACTCAGACCCTGCACACGGTACGCAGTTGATGATGAGATATATTGCTCTTTCAAATAACGATACAAGCAAACCATCTTTATCAATACATGGACATGCTAATTGCACATACCAACCCGCAAGTTTAATGTGTTGCACTCTGTAAGCTTGAAACTCCCTGATTCATGTGCGCTTTTGCTTTTTTATTTGCCGCAAGTCTTCATTAGAATGTTTGCTCTCCTAAAAAAAAAATGCATTTTCATTGTCTTTCCCTGCTGAAGTAACTTCAAATCAGTTTCCCCATACCGTTCAAAATTCATGAGATTCTACAACGCCATAGCTGACAGCAACTAACCTGTGCAATATGCAGCACCTTAATGTACCCATACATGTATAAATACACCATCAATGACTGCCACAATCCTTCATACATTTCATTATGATAGAGAAATATTACTCGCATGCAGACACATTACAAAGCATGAAAGAATCACATCGATATCTATGAATATCTCTATCAAGATTAGATGTTGCAATACAGACTATATTACTAGTACATGTACATTAGAAACAAACATATCATGCAAATATATATATAATTGTATTACTATTCAAATTGAGAACAAATTATAGAAATTGTTTTACTTTCCTTTTCCATTATCACCCTTAAACTTCCAACACCATCACTTGTACATATAAATATCCATACATGCAGTAATAAAATCAACAGAAGAGCTCTGCTTGCTTCACAGTTGGTTGGCTTGCAAGCCAGTTAGGATTAGTTACTCAGCAGCCTCTTGTCTCGATCTGACACAGATACATGTAAATCTCTTCCTTTGAGTCTCCATATTGAGAAAGGGTTGGCCTTATAAGGTATTCACCTTCCTGGTCATGCCTTCACTCTCTCTTATTAAAAGTTATTTATTATTGGTTGTGTCTTTCATTTCTGTAATTGTTGTGTTTCTTGTTACTTAATGTTGTAATTGTTTATTGATTGGCCATGTTTGATGTTTAATGATTGGTCATTGGTCATGTTTTGTATGTTTTTTTTTAAAGAAGGGTGAGAATAAAGCTGAACTGAATTAAATTGTACAGTCTAGTCTGTTTTGGACAGGTTTGCTGTCTCTTTGCAAACTCAGAGTGTGTGTTAACATTTTACTTAAATAAAATGCACAAAACAAAATTGTTTCACTCAAAACAAAACATACCTATCAAATCTTTCTTTCCTAGAATAAAAAGAAGGCTAACAACTGCAAAATAAAAAAATGAAATGAAAATGAATAGGAATGTACAGATTGGCTGTGAACTCTGTCAGTCTCATAGGCAATACACTGTGTTGGAATTGACATAGGACTCTCAATGATTGGTACTGGGATGGTGAAGGGGCTGTGTATCAGTGGTGGCTCATGGGACCCATCATAAAGTCACACGTGTTCTGTCATGATCCCGGGTGCAGGAATAGACTCAAACAATCTATCACCTGAACTCAAACAAGGGGTAGCTTGATCACAGATGAAGTGATTTGCCATCATGGGTCCCACCAGCTTTACGACTGTTCCACACTCTCTTTCAAATCAACTGACAAGTATCATGAATGTCATTTACATGGAATTATACATGATATTAAAATGGGAAACAATAACAGATTGGAAAAGACGTCTTAGGAATATACCCGTGAGTATGGATAGCATGCTCCATCCTGTAAATGAAAAACAAGCATTAAAGACAGGTTCACAGAGATAGCACTGCTAGGACAAAGTTTGTTGCTGAAGTGATCATAACATCTTCTTTTCTAAGGTTCAGTCCACGATCCAATGTGTATTCTACATAAAATTAGATACAGGTTGTCTGAGACACAAGTATCCATCATAAGAACAAATCTTCAACGTTTGTTGTTGACTCCATGTTCAAATCGCCTTTATCACATTCTTGACACCATGCACAGAAGTTGCTTGTACGTACATGAGGCTAGGAATGAATACGTCACTCAAGCTGCAAGCTTGCAAGTCACTGTATCATCTATCAAGCTTCCCTTAATTACTGACTGTATCATATTTTGTGCTCCCCTAACTATTGACTGGATCATGTATCAATATCCACCAAACTACTGACTGGATCATTGATCATGCTCCTCTTAACTATTGACTGGCATTTCAATACTGGTGACTCCAAGCCATACAATACAAGCACTGTAATTAAGTATACCGGTACTGAAGCAATTCTAAACAGTTCATGCATTTCTACAGTACTTCGAGTTAAATTGATTACATTTTACCAACGTGTAGTTTGAAATACTGAAGACTATGAAAAAGACCTGTATTATTTTATGACATCTTTTTTATTTTAAAAAGAGTGCATAGGTCTAATTGAATTGATTCTCTTCAGTCTTTTGAATTAGCTCCATGATTTAATGAACATTCATAAAGTACATCTCAGTTCATAATGTTGCAAGCTTTTTTCTCCATGCCGTGATTTTTAACATGACTTGTACACATGATAAGTTACAATAAATACTTAACTCTCTTTCTTAGTTCATCAACACATACTCATGATCAATTTCCTTCCATTTTCATTATATGATACTGTCTGAATTTCTGATAAAGATTATAACAGAAATAAACCATTTGCAAGTAGCAATGCTTATTTTATGTGGTTCCTAAACACTCCAGGAGTCTACTACTTAGCACTAGACCCTGAAGTTCACAGTTCACATTCATGACACACAGGCATCTCTACCTGGTTCATCCATGAGAGAGCAAAGCTTTGGAATCTACTCAACCTTTGTTGTCAACAAAGCAAATGTTGCTATTTCATTTAGTGTCAAACACTTTGAGGCTACCATACACCTTTACCATTTGTACATGTACATACAAATCCTCGCCCAGCTTTTGAAATACAAGGACCTTTGCAAACTACAGGAAATTTGGAAGGGCTCCCATTTCAATTTTGTCAAAGGTGGACACTGCGCAGGTAATCTTTTAGAGCTCCAGTCTATGCCTCCATTTGAAATACAAGGTTTTTTTTATCATGAGGGCATATCAAGTGCTGAATTTGAAGAGAATGGAAAATTCTTTTTTCTTTACTCAGTGCTCTGCAAAAAGATGAATAGGTGCATTTAATATCTAATATATATCATAACTAAAACATGCATGAAAATTGTTATTTAACACATTACGATTTCATAAGCAAGGGGGGGGGGAGAGAAAATGGAAGGAAAATTAAAGGCAGGGGAAGAGGGAGGTAACTGTACTCAACTTTCAATTTGGTCAATACAGTATGTACAGGGCATGGGGTTGGGGCGGGGGAGGGGGGGGGGGCGGGGCAGGGCGGTTAGAATTGGATAGATGATTTGCCTCCTGGGGGGTTGTAGATCTTGACGCTGGGTTTGACTACCTCACTGCTAGCACCCCGGGGCTGCATGGAAGATTGCTGTTGTGGTGCGGCTTGTGGCGGTGTTGCCTGCTGTTGCGGCGGTTGTTGCATCGGCGATTGTTGCTGCTGTTGGGGCTGGCTACGCTGTTGTGGTGAGTCGCAGGGCTCACCGGTCACTATGTTGAAAGAAGCTGCAAGTTCCAAATTCAGAAGAAAAGCATCACATATCAATATTTATCATGTCTTTTTCTTAAACAGATACCTTCTTCAGCTTGAAAGTAGTCCTTATTCTAAGATATTTTAACCATGATCATGACATGTGGAAATAACAGATTCCCATTTCCACTTCTTCAAAACTTTATCTAATGACCCTATGGTGTGCACACACACACACACACACACACACACTGATTCATGTCTGTACAGTTACAGTAATACATGAGAGAGAGGCTAGATATGGTGCTAGTCACTTTGCAGTCATAAGCTTGTCAAGTATAGCATCAATGACCAGAGTAGAGCTTTCACATTGATGCACCCAATCTACACATGCACCAATCTTGATCGACAAGATCAGGGCTTGCTTTAAACGGTGGCCCTAGGGCCAAAGGCCACCTGAAATGACATCAGGCTACCTGAAACGGTGATGAAGGAATCATTTTTTTTATCAAGGAGGTGTATGTGTGTAAAAACATTTTTCTAATGAAAGGCATGGGAAAATTATGCATATGCATAATCAACATTTTCAAAAAAAATAGTACACAACATATGTGGGAGAGCATCTCCCATGTGACGTCACTAAAATCAAAACTTGAAGGATATTTATCAAACTTTTACTAATATGTTTCATTCATGTTTCTGCTTTCATTAAAACCAACTTAATTTAAGGGTGGACTCTCCCTTTAAAAGCAAGCCATGAAGTTCATCATATCTTCCACATGATACTGTACTCATTTGTTTTGTCATGTTATTTTTAATGGAAACTAAACTGAACTGAACCAATTCAGTTGACTAGTCCAGTGGATGGCCTCATCGTGCACGGTGGAGGCTAAGGCACTTACACTTAGGTTTGAAAGGCTTGGCAGGGCCGGTGGCCTGGGCGGGGGCTGGATCATGGTCAAAGAGCGTTGACCTCTGCTGCTGCTGTTGCCTTCGCTGGGGAGCAGGGGCCTCCTCCTCATAGTGGCCAAAGATGTTGCTACTAGCGCCTCCAGGGGGCGCTAGAACCCTAGGAAACAACAAAATACAGAAATAGAACATTTAATTCTAAAAACACAGAGAGAAGCAGATTTGGGTTGAATACATTCTGGATGTTGAAAAAATAATCAATAATGACAACGAAATGATTATCATCAGCTGAGGTTTGCATTGTGGCTCTCCCACAGTCCGAGCACCATGAACTGCAGTAGGTGTATGAAACAATAGACTTTTCCTGACTGTTGACACTGGAGGGCTCAAATTCTTTGGAGGTTGAGTGATTAAGCCCTTTTGAAAAAATGAGTTTCCTCTTTAGGTATAGAATACCGAAGTGTGACATCATTTGAGCAGACTGTCAAGAAAACTGGTTCTAAACAAGAGCAAGCAGCACTGATCACAGCAGGGACTCTCATTGGGAGTGCCCTACACTAGCCTGCTAGACAATATCAGACCGGTCAACCTCTCACGGGAGTGATTATGTTTAGAAGCAGTTGTCTTGACAACATACTCATATGACGACACCATTTCGGTAATCTATAACAGCCTGGGTATTCATTTCATGACATTAAGTTTGAAAAGTAGCCCCACAAATAATGTCACCCCCCCCCCCCCCCCCCCAATGTACTGCGATCACTATCACAATAATGTTTTAAGAAATTAAATCCAGTATCATCTTTGGTCACGGCTCACAACCACTAGACCACGTCACCTCCGTAACATGAATACATACCTAGAGGCAGACACTCCCCCTCTAACTACACTGAGACAAACAAGCACTGAGTCCAATGAACAATACATACCCTACATGTGTTTTCATTCCAAACAACCAGTATTGCTTCACATACTGTACATGTATAATACACATATACTGATGCACTGAGCTAGTCTGCAAGCACAGACTTTAATTTGATATTTTAAACGTCTCATAATAGTCTCATATCACAGACTCTACTTCATACACAATACAGAGGACGTACATTTGTCTGCAAACAACACTGAGCTGGCACTAACCGCATTACACAATGCATGTATAGAATGATATCATCACATGTCAATAATCTCCCAACATGTACACAGTGTATGACTCATCGACTGATACGTGTACTGTACATGTGGCTAACTACATGTAGCTCATCAGAATTTGAATCATTGGGTCAATAAACAAGAATGTTGAACAGAAAGGACATGCACAAATAACCTGCAATATGTACAATTGGGCTTGCTACCATCAAATGGCCTTGGTTAATTTGTGCTGTCTACTCAGTGTGGCATAAACAGTATCCACCCACAGTAAGAGAATAGTTGGAACCAAATAATATTCAATCACTAGACCATGAAACCTGGGAAATGAAATTATTTGCTTGTTTTGCTTCAATGGAGATAGCTTCTATGAAAGTTTGTCACTGAACAAAGCATTAAATTGTTTCTTCAAAATCGCCATACACAGATACCAATTCCCCATATGTAGTATATCATATGCCACCCACAGACTTTTCCATTTACCTAAAAGTACTCAATTAGAATGTATTTGTGATCAATATTGTGACTTGCTCACAACATTTTTCTGCTTGCATGTTAATACAGAAAACAGAAGCTAAGAACAGCCAGGTGAAATGTGTAAATATTATAAATAAATCATTAATAAGCAGTAAACTAATTTATTTATTTCTTGTTCATTTGAGGACTTCTTTCTTCACTGAATAAGGGTTTTATCCTATTAAGTACTTCAAAGGTGGAAAGAACAGAGCGATATGGTGCTCCCACACGTTTTACACTTGGTGAATAATCGTCTTGAACACAATGACAATTATTTTAGTTAACATTTCCTGTACATTACACTTGACTAGGACTGGAACATTCAACCTTCAACCTTCATTTAACCTAGTGATAAATTGATGATTCATCTGTTCTGCACACACAACAGGATACTGTCGCACCTTGTGCATTTCCTCCAAACTTGCCACATTTAAAGGGAATAGGGTACAGACTGTCAGTACAATTCAGGTTCAGGTACAAATTAGCCAATAAACCATTTTCACAATGCATTCACAACTTTCCCTCTCACTGTATAGTAACATGTTATTGCATTCACCTGTACTTCGATATTCAGTTTAAATGAGTGGAATCATAATGCCCTCTAAATCTATTACCGGTAGTTGTTGCTACTTGGAAAAAGTTTACAACAAACTTATTTAAGGGTTACCATTATTATTATATTGTTTGAACAACATGCAAGTGTAATCAAGTGTCAGCCACATCATATTTTGCTGCCAGTTTCTGCATTGCATGTATAAAAACTAGGCCTGAGTCGAATCGATTATTAAGCCGGTGTTCGATCGAAGAAGTCGAACTCCGATTTCGTTTTGATGAATTCGATGCATCGACGAAATTACCAAATTGACTAGAAAACACAAAATCTTTTGTTTGATAGTCCTGTTATACACAATTTATCTTCATATTTTCACAATTTTAATTTGCTTACTTGGTTCCTACTCTCTTTTGTGAGTTTTGCAGGTAACGCATCAAGAGAATGAACAGGTCGCTCGATGATCAAGCAGCTACTACATACTACTTGGATTTGATTCGTTCACTACTATACAGCGCAACGCCACAACAAACAATTGTCCATAGACTTTGTACAACGGATAGCATCGTGTGTTGTGAAAACCCGGAAATACAGTGGCAATCGTGCGTAAGGCTCATTTGCATACACGCTGCCGACGTACAGACTAATAGAGCGTCTCGGTACAGCGATTCGGAGACCACTGATTGGTGCATCGCGTAGATCACGTCATAACCATGTGGTCGCCAAAACAGTGATACAATATCCAGTCACGTTGTCCGAAACCCGGAAGCGATTTTTCGACGCATTAGGGTTACGAAAAAAAAAAATCGCAACCCGGAAGCTGATTGACTTTCTGCCCGTTTACGTTGCAATAGACTCTCCAGATTCCAACCTACATACATGTATACGATGCCATATTGACGCTAATTTGTAAGATTTTGACGGAAAAACAAGAAGTAATCGAAATTCGCTTACATGTGCAGTATCGGTGAGAAAATAGATTCTCCGAGGTTACCTATCATAATTCATATAAAATATAGGAAAGTGAAATTCTAGGTCAATTTTGGTACGAGGTGATAGAGAATTGCATGCTTGTTTATGTGGGGAAATGGAAGGATTGCACTGCGTATGCTTACTATATTTTCATTCATAAATTGGCTCTTGGCAGTGGCTGGGTGACGTCATGTATCGATGCATCGATGTTCGATCGGCGCAAAGCCATCGAACACCGGTTTCTGAAAAAATCGATATGACTCAGGCTTAATAAAAACTAAACTGAAAATACAATAAATACAAACTCTGTCAGTCTCTCATATCACCATTAACATACTGTATCAAACTATTAACTACTGGTTGTACCATAGCACAGCTACAAGCACATTGTACATGTAATGTGCAAAATGCTCATAATCGAATTTTGGAACTTTTCATAGTTAAAGGGCATATATGGGAAGGCAAAAAGGCCTTCAAAATGTAATTGTTAGCAATCTTCTTGCCAATGGTCTTAAATTCATGTATCGTCTATTTTAGAAGCTTGTTGAAAGTTTTTTGCCCTCAAATGATCCACATATGGAGTAATTAATGATTAATGATTAAATCCTCAAAATGTTCGGCCCGAACATTATGAGGATTTGTGATTTAATCACTCATTACTCCAAATGTAGATCATTTGAGGGCAAATAACTTTCAACAAGCTTCTAAAATAGACGATACATGAATTTAAGACCATTGGCAAGAAGATTGCTAACAATGACATTTTGAAGGCTTTTAACGTAGTTACTGGTACAATTATCATATATTTGCAGTGTGTTGTTTACACTTAACAGGCAATTTATGTTGTACATTTTGTAGATTCACCTGAAAATTCCTGTTACTTCTACTGAGGTTTATAGTACATTGCATACTGTACTAACTACATTCATGTTCTCAGGAATATACATTGTTTACCCAGCATAAAGAAACTTGATATTTTTTGCACATACCACACCCATATACATGTCATGTACACTTATAGAGTAGAATTTTATTACAGGTTCCTCTGAATACATACCGTACTTTGTACTTATCAATGTACACATGCTCTAAAAGTACTATAACAAAAACACTCAGCGACCCAACAATATTGTTTTGATATCGATATTTGATTGATTTTGTAACCCTAATTTGTGCAGTTTAATTTGTCAAAACACATGATTTCTACCTCACTTTCAACCCACTCTGCCGATCAGTATTAAAAATATTGTTTTAGATGTCATGTTGCACAAGCATGAATATAAAAGTGAAAATCGACTTAGCACTGCAAAATGGACAACTTACTTTGACGAGTTCTTGCCCTCCTTTCCAGAAAAGACGATAGTGGTCGTCATCTTGGTTGATAGGCTTGGTTGTCTTGGTTACCTGGGGAAGAAATATTGACTGGTATGTAATATGATGTAATGTTATCCACAAGCACAAATTCATAATCTTTAATTGTTGAACTTTTTAGGACTCTTTGTCAGTGTTGATGTCTCCAACCATTGCTAGATGCAGAAAAGGCCTCTGGCTCTGTCTGGCACCAGGGCCTCCTCACTAAACTGTGTGAGGAGATACACTCATGACCCCTCCAGCATGTATACACTGGCTGTCATGTATGGCCTGCACCAAAAGACACTGACCATATTGTTGCCTCATGTCCATCTTTGTGTCAGCTACCAAGATCATTACTCTCCACAGAACTCATCTCGAATATTACCCCTCCCTCTACAATCGACACTTTCCTTTGCATCAAGAACACCAAGCCAAAACTCAATATGGACTCTGGATATTGTCACCAATATATGCCCCAGTAATCAACCAAGCAACCAAGAGCAAGAAGACGTCAGTGAGAGATAAATCAGATGGCATAAGAACGTCTACAGGTGTAGACAAAAGCTCGCCCAAGTGAAATACTAAGATTGGTAGGAGCAGAAATCATCACTGAATAATGAATGTCTTTTGTGTTATTCATTATCACTCTAGTTACACTGTGCTTACAAGTACATATTAAACAAACACAACATATGCCTTGCCTGGTCAGCAGGGAAGGTGGGGTACAAAAGAGAGACACTACATGTAGGTCTTGCTAGGTAAACAAAGAAATGACTGGACCACATATGCTTTGGTGGTCATGGTCAACACACCAACGTATGATTATGAGAAAAGCCATTATCATAGTCTTTCATAAGGCTTTTGGGAGCACTCATAATCTTAAGTTTATTCAAATACTTGTGGTACAGGCTGCTGCAGTGACAATTACTATATTTTGTCAAACCCACCTGTGGTTCTCTGCCCAGAAATTGTTATAAGAAGAAACAAGAAGAAGAAGGTACATAACATGTGCAAACTTGAACTTCATTTATGGACTTAGTCATGAAATCAATATTACTGCTACAGATGCGATATCATTCAACATATCGCATTTCCTTGACATCATCAAGATATTGTGCAGAACGAGTAAAGATAGATCTAGAGGAAGAAGTGAAAGAACAACAAGAGAAATGCAGAATGACAATAAGATAAAGAAAGTAAAAAGGGGGAAAACAAATTAAATTGAACTGAATTGTGGTGTTATTCTGGTTGATCCTAGCTACAGTCTGTATGCATATTGAGACTGAGGAGAGTTAGACTGAAAAATCAGTCTCTGCAGGACGTTAGATCCGCTGAGCTTGCATCATGATCTGGCTCCTCTGAATGTCCTATCGCCCATATCGGGGGGTATGTCCAAAAATGTCATTTCGATTAAAGAATGCCCCGAATGAGATGGTGATTCCTGTCTAATTGAGAGTGAGACAACATTCTTCAGAGGAGAAAAATGGTGAACTGAGTGAAGTGAAGGAAAAAAACACAAGACAAGTTAGTTAGACATGTTTAGAGTCAGACTAAGATACTGTTGAACACAAAAACAAGAGTCTTTTGAATGATTAGTCAGACCTAGTTGGTTATCTATTTTTTTGTGTGTTACTCTTTGACCTTGAGTCCTTGCTGACTAGCTAGAAACATGACTAACTGTGTTACCAGTGGAGTGTGTAGTCATGGTAGTTACAAACCATCAAAGACCAAGTCATATTACTTCAAACTAAAACTAAAAAGTAACATAAAGTCTAGTCCGTCTGCAGTACTCGTACTAGTCGACACGTTATTCATTATAATCAAACCAAGGCAAAATAAATTAATTGAACCTGTTACCCGTATTACGTTGGTTCGTAGAGTAATACCTGTGTAGGCTGTACAGCTAGCTCGGTTTGTTGCAACAGTATTCGGATGGAAGAGCAGTCTGAAATCGGCTTTCGTATGCGATTCTGTGCGGAGGTGAGCGAGAGAGCTAGGCTAGCTAGCTGTGAGAGAGAATGAATGACTCCTTCAACAGCAGAATGTGCATTGTATTTCCATGGACGTTCATCGCGTACGTACGGATACGATCTTCCTTGGCGGCGCGGCTCGCTGTTGACTCATCGATTACATTACACCGTACCCCCATATACAATCGCTCCGATTGGTCACTGTGCGATCTTTCCCAAATGAATGTCAAATGGAATTTGCCGTTTCAATATGTAGGGGCTCGTCCATTATTCTCGGGTACCTATACCCTGTCTTTCATCTGACTTCCTTTAAATACAATAGTATGTCTCTGACATATTAAAGTTCAGAGATGATGTGAGCATGAATTGAAATATCAAATCAAGAAAATTTCTAGTTATTTTTTTTATCTGCTGGGGTAGAAAATGTATTTTATTTTAGAGGAATCGAACCGAGGTGATTATAACCGTGGTCAGTTATAGGTCACATGTGCAAGAGCTGACCAATCCGGTAGTGGGGGTTTTCCCACGGATTTCGCGCGTTCAGCTGTTGTTTACATCGTAGGCCGGGTACATGTGCATATTACTACAACATTCTTTACATTGCTCTGCTCGAAATTATGTACTTCCGCTCTTTTGGGAGTTCGTTGCATATTACTTCTGCCTTGATTCAGGCTTGTAGAAATAGGAGTATTTGGTGTATATACCTGCGGACTGAGAGCAAATTTTAAGTAAGTAGATCGTATATCTAATGGTGGTTACTTGTACTTGCTTGTCCAAAATATGTTTGGCCGGACTTTAATTGACCGAGATCTTGGTCCTTGGATCTTCGTCTCTCTCGCTCGAACACTGCGATCTGCTTAGCCATAAAACTGATCTGGCCGTGCCCGCTCCGCCCGGCTAGGGCAAGTGCGCCGTAGGCATAGTGACATGGATTAACGGGTGTCTATGTCGATCTTGCCACCACACTTTGTTGTAACATTAGGCAAGACCTTTTCCCTGGCCTTGGCTTGCACTATTACATTTGTAATTGCAAGAAGATTCACACATCAAATGATACTGGTCATTGGTTGAAATTGTTTTTTCCATGTCTTTTAAAATAAAGATAAAAAATATTTCATATGTTTAAGTATAAATTTAACAATTTCAACTGACAGGTCTATAATTGTGTACACAACTTCACAAGATCGCAATTAATCAGGTTACCTCTAATGTTACATCTAAAAAAAATGTAGACGTACATCTACTTACATGTACATGGTTATTGAGAAAGACTGGTTGTTAATGAGTGCAGGTTCTGTTTATGTTGTGCACTGTTTTTTCCATAAACTTTTTAAAGATAAAATTCCGTTTAGTCCACCCCCACCAAGTTTCAACATGGTAGGGATATGAAGGACTCTCCATTATAAAATTGTGTATGAAATCTCTAACTTTGTTATAATGCTGATATCATAATATAATTTTTTATCAACAACATGGGAAGCCAGAACCTAGTCGACGAGCTGGTCTTGGGGAACAAATTGCGTATGTTTGTTATATTAATTAAGATATTTCCATGTTTTATCATATAAGTGAAATCAATTGTGGATGTCTGTTGTTTGCCAACATGTTGTAAATGACGGTCTGTTCATTGTAGTCTTAATATTTCACTCTTTAAAAGGACAAGTGTTGTTTGTTTGCTAAATTACTAACATTATTAAGTATTAATGTGTCCGTATATATAAACCTAACATGAAATAAGAAACTTGATAGGATACAGCATGTGCAGTATCATTAATCATTACATCACTCAGTTGTTAATTATTAATACAGTACATTTTCTATATTTGCACTGTGCATTATTAGTTCAAATGTACTTTCCATTATTAACATCCATTATTGACATCCAAGTACATTTTGTCCATCTATTAGTAGTTGTGTGATGCACTAGTTCTTTGGATATGATGTCACAGCAGAGCTATACGTACATGCAGATGGTATATGTAGACATGTCTCGTTACTTATCACCTCAGCGCAGGCCTCCAGGATAAACAAAGTGTGTTTCAGAAAGTGTATGCAGGATGCATACTATTTGTTGTAGAGCTCAAAAGGTGTGTAAAGGTTTGGATCTGGTAAATGTGGAGGGGTTTTATTAGGTGCAGTTCTATGGCTGATTAGTAGATTGGTACACATACTTTGAATCAAATTGCATTTTCGTTTAAATGTCAGTAGCATGTACATGTATCCAAAATCAGTAACGCCAAGGAATGTGTGATACTTTGTGATTGGTGTTGCTTGTAACGCTAAGTTCCCTGTAAGGAGAGCTTTAGTTTGTAGTCTGGCCAATGCAACACAACATTAATGTGATAAACAAGTAGAATACAAAGTTCAACAGGCATGAATTGTCTTTATCATTGAGATGAAAATTCTACCACAACTTGTTTGTACATATACATATAGCTACTTTGTTCAATTATATCAGAGATTAGCTCTGACAGTTAGTAAGAAAGGCCACATGTGATTAAGTTTGGGATATTAAGATTCCTTGGAACTTGCCATTTCCTGGCACTGAATACTTGGTATACTTTGAACAAAGTACATCTGTGAAGGGAAAGAGTTCAGACATGTTAATGTAAAATACAGATTCATTTTAATATCGATAGATTTTCTTGAGAAATGGAACATTAGCACATGTAGCTCCATGTAGGATGTGATTTCTAGATGTTGTTTTCAGAGAAGTGGTACTGTCTGAATATGAAATACGCAAATTCAATGTAATGTAAACTAATATTTCTTAAAACTAACAAAGTGGATATATGAAAATATAAACAGGTTTCCTTCCATATTTGTGATTTTGTTGTGGATGAAATTCTGAGTGAATTAGTGATTGTGGTTGATTTGTGATAAATGGTCCATGGCTATTTCAAGAGCTCATGTCAAAGCTCAATGACCTGCATAATCAGGATATTAATGTAGATCCAAGCTATGACATACTTTATTTGAGTATGACTAGTAGTAGTAGGATGAAACGTGTAATCTCGCTAGCTTTGAAGCAACGCCAACGATATCAATTATCATGTATTCTCTGACAATGACATACTTTGAGGTCAATATTTTATTGCCCATATTATCATCACTTAATCAGTAGGCTGGTATTAATCGAGTTTTTTTTTCTTAAAAAGTGTATTTTAGTGATTGTATTCGACTTTGTTTTGGCAACATTAGGCTGGTATTAGCAGCTCGCTCGCTCAGCGCTTGTAGTGCAGTATACATGTTGTGCGTACGCTGCTTGTTTTTAGCGGGCTAGCGCTAGCGGCCGACCGAGCCTAGCCGGAGCGCTGCTGCGCTGCGCTGCGAGCGAGCTAGCTAGCGGGTTGTGCACTAGAGAACCGCTCAACACTCCGCACTGATCGTACGTTCGCGCACAATTGATTTTGCTCCGCTGACGAATTGCTGTCAATGACCGAGGATTTATACAACCCAGAAATCCTGAATTAAACAAAAGTTTGTAAAATGTAATGTTTTTGAGAAGCTTGTAAAGCAAAAGAAGCTGCGATGGGTCGACATAAGAAAACTTCATCTGATTCCAAGTCGCCGAAATCGGCCCCGAAGAGAAGGTAAACTGGAGCTTACAAAAATGCTTTGTGTTTTCACGGACCTTGTGATCTGGCAATTATTTTTCTTGCCGTCTGTTCGAATGGAAAAATACGATAGTAAATAAAAAGCTGAATTTTCACAATGTCTCTGAGTTTAGGTCATCTGTCAATTCTTCATCGATATTTTTAGGATTGTGGCATGAATGTGTGTGACTGTCTCTTGATTTTAATGTGGAATTTCAGGTTCTAAAATTCAGAATTCACCAGCGGTTCTCGCATAGAAAACATACATCGGCAGCCATCTTGAAAATTTGTAGCTGGCGACGGAACTCGTCTAAAACAGAAACTTGATATTTGTGGAATATGGAGTATAGTTTCGATTTTGTTGTATTGTTTTCAGGATGCCTGGGACATCAGGGAGTGGTGGTGGAAAGGAAACCATCAAAGGAAAGAGAAAAACGGTCAGCAATGATGCAAAAAGTAGTGGAGAAACCTCGACTGGGCGTGGAGGTGGACGACAGAAAAATGAAACTGTGCCTGCATCTACTGGTGGACTGACAACAACTTCAACTCGGATCATAACAACTCCATCAAGATACAACTTCCCTTTCTTGCGATCTACAGTCAAAAAACCAGCGAAGGTGCAGAGTCCTCCACCAGGACCTTCCAATGGTATGCTCTCCTAAGACTTATTTTGAAGGAAAGAAAAAGAAAGTGTAAAGATTGGAATTGGTCCCAGTTTACGTGGTATTTGAGATTCAGGGACGAGTATTAGAATATTATATCACTCGTATTTCTATACTGTAGACTGATTGAAGTGATATGATCCATTATTTTTTTTTATTTTTTTTTGGGGGGGGGGGGGGTTAATTTCATTTCATCCTCAAACGTGTGAATTGGATACTTCATGTTACGTTTTCTGCTTTTTCAAATTATATGTCTACTGATTGATATTTATTGTTCTGACAACCATCAATTCAACTCAAGTCTCAATCATACATTCTGATTTTGCTTTCCGTCGTAACCATCTTCATTCCCATGTTTCCCCAAAGCTCTCTCTTTTAAAGTTATCTCCTTTCATATACCAAATTCCTCCAACAGAGAAGGGTAAAGAAAAGGAGAAGGATAAAGACAAGGAAAAGCAGGGAAAGACTGAACAACCAAAGGCTGAAAGGAAGAGATGGGAAGCTTGGAGCACACAGGATAAGAATCTGTTCTTTGAAGCAGTTGCTGAGGTAATTGTCTTATGCATTTGTATCCTTCAATTTGATGTGGCCATAATATAAAAGAGGTGATATATTTTGTGGTAGCCCTGTTACTGTAGTTAGCACGTATTTCATTTCATTTTTGGAGTAATTAAAAGTCAATGCACATAGAAAGAAATGTACATTTTTTAATTATCTTGAGAACTATGTGATGGATTTACTGCAAGCTTGGTTTGTAAGTGCTTCATGGAATAAGACAGATGATCAGAGTTTGAAGCAAATCCCCTTGAGGTCAAAGGTCAACTTTTGATTATCTGTATTAGAAAGTTGATCTTATTGTGAAAAAAAGAAGAAGGAAATAACAGCTGGGCATATTTAGTTTACACTTAGTTACGTATACATTCTTGGCGCAATATATGATTTTTAGGTCAAATCTTGTCAGAGGTCAAAGGTGAGTGAACTTTCATACAAAAAAATAAGTGATGCTGCTCTGCCAGTGTATATTTCTGAGCTTGGTGAAAAAAAAAACTGATCGCAGCTCAAGTCATTAATGACCAAGACCTTTTATGAGCAAAACTGATCACTATTTCATTTGGCTTTCAAGTCAGTTTCACTTTTTCTTTTTAAAATGTTTATGTCTCCACCACAAAGTAGGGGTGATGTTTTGGGGTTGTCTGTCCCGTATCTGCTTTACACAATATCTTGAGAACTGTTCACCAGATTTGCTTTGAACTTGGTACAAGTGTGCATTACATGAAACAATGAACTGTATAAAATAGGGGTCAAGTCTGATGAAGGTCAAATGAAAGTTAATGAACTTCGTAAAACATTTGCAAAAAAACTTCTTCACAATAAATCCAAATCCAAATATGCAATTCCAACCAAACATGGTATACAGATGGATCACTACTTGAGGGTGGACTGATGACATTTGTGTAAAACTTCCTAACAGGTCAGAGGTCAAAGGTCTATGAACTTTGCCAAATTGGCTAAAAAGTGCCCCAAAATTGATATTTTTCACAATAAATCTTAACTTAGTGGTGCAATTCCATCATATTCATCTACATCTATTTTCTTCTTTGCTTTGGATGAGGGTCCTTTATTATTCAAACTATTTAGTATAATATTTGATCTTTTTTATTTGAATATCCATACTTGCAGAATGGTAAAGACTTTGAATTAGTCCAGAGATATATCGAGCAGCGGCATAAGAAATTGGGCTATCCTCCAAACCAGATCAAGAACAAGGACCAGGTAAGTAAACCAGACAGCATGTTATCCATCAATTTTGAAGTAGCTGCCCCAAAGTTGGTAGTGGCACTTTTTATGTCCATCCATTCATCTGTTCGTCTGTCTGTCCATCTACACTACAGCTCAAAGGAATTGGCATAGGGAAAGGGAAAGGGAAGAAAGGGAGGGAGCCGCAGTTTTAAACCGTGGTATATTTTGTCCAGTTCAGCATGAAACACGATGCTTTACCCTAAAATGGGTAAAGGTCAAGGTAAAAGTCCACTACTGTATACGCCATATATTTCGCGAGTCTAATTTTTCGCAAATCAGGACTTCGTGACAATTTAGCGAGTGGTTAAATTCTTGATCGTTGAGTACTAGTACTATTAGTACATGTGCTCGTGCACGTTGTATTCATGTTTTAGCGTGTTAAATATGCGAATAGCATCCGACTAGCAAAATTAGCGAAAATAAAAAAACAGCGAAATATATATACAGTATTTCTCTGTTTTGTTCTGAAAAGATTTAAATAACTTGATCAAACGAAGCACAACAATGATGTATCAACAATTAGACAGGTTTAAGGTCACTGCAAGCTCTTACTGTTTGGTGTGTTCTAATACAACAAATATTTGAAATGAAGTTATCACAACCTGGTACAATAATTATATATGAGAGTGATAGGACAGTTGACTGATTTCATTTTAATTTATTTTGAGTTTGTTTTTATATTTTATTCTGTTATTTTTTTGTGGGGGAGGGTAGATGTATAGGTCAAGGGTCAAATCCAAGTTCAAAGACTGTTATTTCACCATTTGTGCCATAACCCAAGAAATATTTCACCAAATTTAATTGAATGTAATACAAAGTTCAACAGGGTAATTCATTGATGTTTTGTTTGTTTTGTGGGGGTTTTGTGTGTGTATGGGGGGGGGGGGGGGGGGGGGGGGGGAAGATATGCCAAGGTCAAGATACAAGGTTGTATGCTATGGACTAAGATCTAGGCCAAATGTCATATGGCACTTTAACCAGACATGGTATAAGCATACTTTATTTCTAATGATATGGGCATTATTTTATGTTCTGCATGAGGACAGTTGGATGCCCGCAGCTATATTATTGTATGTTTGAACTTTCAATGGATATATCAATTAAAGTATAATGGAGTTGATTTTTATTGACGCCCTGGTAATTGTAAATGTGTGTTTTCAAAATGTAATTGAGCTGTATTGTCTTCTTTGCTTAGGTGCGTCATCTGTATTACCGTACTTGCCACAAGCTGCTGAAATACGTCACACCTTTGCCAGGTGAGTAAGGAACCTTAGGGTGACTAAGACCCCGTTTACACTGCGCAATATGCCGGCCCGAGGCCGGCCCGAGGCCGCCCCAAATTTAGATGTAAACGCACGAAAGTCCAAATGCGAGCCCAAATGCGGGTCCGATGCGGACTCGCATTTGGACCACCTCAGGAGGATGCCTAATTTTGGTGTAAACGCACGCTGACCCAAATGCGGGTCCGCTTTTCGCAGCGATCGTTACGTCAGATGATATGACGTTTCCCACGTGTGATGTGAGAGTGTTTTTCATCAATCACTTCGCGAAATTTACAAATAGTGAAGATAATCATCGAAAAACTGGATAAACATCAATCCTACATCTTCTCATCCGGTGATACTCCTGCACTCTTCGCTTAAAACTTTCCTTATCCATCCTTCGATTCGCACAACTTAAATTTGCAAGAAAATAACAAAATGACCTCGATCGACGAAGCTACGAAGAAAAATAATTGCCGCGCAGTCAGCAGTGCAGTACAAATAACCCCGCGCGCGCGCGTGCGCCCCTCATTAAATCGTTGTTTACATGCAGAGCGCCGCGACCGGCGAAACATTTACATATATAGGCCGGCCCGGGTAGGCAGTGTAAACGCACAAAATTGCGGTACCGAGTACCGCAATTTAGGCCGGCCTCAGGCCGGCCCGAGATTGGGTCTGCAGTGTAAACGGGCTCTAAGAGCACTCTATATCTAAGAAGCACAGTGTTATGGTACGTGTTCAGTCATAAAAGGCTGTGGTATATTAGCTGATAATATGCCAGGCAGACATTAGCAGTGTTCAATACAAAGGCACCATACTGCCAGTGTTAATTCAGCTGGAATTTACTTGTTATTTGGTGCGATAAGTTACAGTAAAGCTCCAAACGCATGAAGACATTACCTTCAGCCCAGAAGTTTGTAGGTCAAGGCTCTTGTCCCAACCAATATTAGTTGAGCAATTAAAACATGATCATCAGCTAAATTGAATTAAACAAGATTACTCAGAATCAGATGGGCACAAGTTTGAGAAAAATTGGAGTTATTTGGTTAAAAGTTTTTTATTAACTTGCTCGTCGCAAGCAATGTATTCTTGATAGTGTAAGAATGTTTTTTGTTGTTCCATTTTGACAGACCAACCACGGATAAACAGCGAACTGTTTGCCTTGGTGAACTACGGAGAGCTGCGGAAGAAGCTGAAAGGGGGTCTGACAGCCAAGTCTGGGCAGAAGCTGGATGAGCTGGTATCAAGGGGGTAAGGAGGCTTGAACCATGAAGCTGAGTGTAGGACGCACACGTGCACACACACACACACACACACACACACACACACACACACACACAGATGCACACACACACACACACACACATACACACACACACACACGCACACAGTGGTCATGAGGGGGAGAAAGGCTTGTAAAACAAGGATATATAATATCACATGGGCTTGTGGTGGTATTCCAAAGTATTCTCATTCAGTCCCCAAAGTAGGAGGTGCCTACGAGAGGCAAAAAGAGTATTCCAGTCTGTCCTCCGAGAACATTCCTTGTGCAAATGAGAGAGTTTGTATCTGCCTATGCAGATGATTGCTGTTTTTTGTTTGTGTGTGTTATGAATGATGTAGGACAGGGGATGGCTCTCCTAAATATTCTCCTAAATATTCTCCAAACTCCTCTCACATGTGCTTTCTGGCGACAAACCAATACATCTATCGTATGACTTTCTCAATGAGTGTGAGTTTATAAGAAACTTACTAATTCATCAAGCACATGACTTTGTCAATTTGTGTAATCAATGCATCTGTCATGTGACTTTGTGCCCAGCAGATAATACCTTTGCAAACATAATATGATGGTGTACCGGTAGGTGTATTGTGTGTAGTGTCTAGAAGAGATTGTTTTGATTGAAGGCTGTCCTATCTTGTGTTTTTCTCTTCGAACAGAGTGACCTCACTTCGCTTCAAAGGCCGTAATATCAAAGTGAAGACCCCGGTCTGCAAAGCTCTGAAGAAGATTAAGAATCCAGAAAGTAAGTACTCAATTGATTCATTGATTTGCCACAAAATTTGATCAATTTGTGTCAAGACAACTGGTTCTCTGTGGGTAGAGAAAACAGTGGTGATGGTAGTGGAAAATCTCATTGGGAGTGCATGACACTAGTCAGCTAGGTAATGTCCGACCAGTGAAACTCTCATTTGAGCGATGTTGTCTAGAACCAGAAAATATCACAACAATAGATATTCACATTCACCACTGATAATCTGATCCTTGTGTGTTTATTCAAGTAAGCTAGTTATGTAGGCATTGTTTTCCAATCAATCTATCAATCAATCAATCAATTAATCAATCAATCAATCACTCAATCAATCAATCCATCAATTTATCAATCACTCCATCTCGTTCCTGCAGAGGATGAGGAGAAGCCAGTGAAGCTGCCTGCCAGGGTGCTACTGGAGCTGCAGCCACGTAGCAACGCAGCCTGGGCAGAGGTGCAGGGCGTGGCACACAACCCCAGATTAAGGTCAGACCAAAGATTCCATCAAAACACTACGTTTCAATTTATTTAACCATTGGAAAGTATATACGTTCAATTAAGATGACAGTACAACACAAACAATTGTCATGGTGTGGAAGTAACGCTTGTAAACTTAGGGCTTGTCTTGTAAAGATTTGCGATTTATATTAATCTGAACTATGTACATTAGAGATAGATGATTGGACTCACAGATCTTAATGAGACAGGGCCTTGATGTCATTGAATGAACACACTCTACCATCATGTGCATTATCCTCCATCAGAACATCTTACACAGGGGTTCTGATTTGTTTATATCAGGGCTAAATGCTGTTATTTATTTATTCATGTTTTCTTTAAAAATACAGGGTAGCCTGTTCAGTTGAAATACTGCTTAACAACGGCGCCCTGTATGCTTTACAATAGCGCCCTGTATGAGACATAAATATATATTACAATACAGTTAAGTATGAAATGTGAAATAATTTGTGATTGCAAATTTGATCAATCAATGTTTTTGCTCTCATCAGTAATACGATCTTATTAATGGTATGAATTGATTTAGATTTAACATTTGAAAAAAATGTAAGGAACAGTAATTGGCATCTTGATTGAAATGAAGTTGGAAAGGGTGTATTAACATCATGAATCTCCCCCCCCCCCCACCCCCCCTCAGGTTGGTGGTGCCTCTCCAGAAGGACATGGGTCGACTGCTCACGTACCTCTCAGAGAAGTGGACTCCTCACCGAGTCAGACTTGTATCCTTGAACCTATCAGTTTCTCATTATGGTAATCATAGGCCCGTATTCTTAACGGGATTAATGCAAACAGTGTGCTTACTTTATGGAGTGCAAAAGTAATCATCTGAGGCTGTCACAAAATCATCCATTATTATCACAAAATCACAACAGCGGGTGGTTTTAATGTTTTGCTGTAATTATTATGTGGACAAAATCAATATGCCATAGTGATTCCGAGGTCAAAATCCATATTTATTTGGGTTCCCATAAAGTTAGTGTGGGTTTATTACAATGTTTGCAATGAATCACTATTCAAAATAGAGAATAGTGCTACCCTAGCCTGGCCTCATTTCTAATCTGTTGGACATCTCTAATCCAAACTCAATCCAAATAGAGTCGAGGGATTGGACAAGTGCTTAGAGATCATACTGTTTCATATTAAGCGCTACATAAAAATTGTGATATATTATCATTACTCATAAGAAGAGCCACTAGATGTATGCCTTGCCGCACAAAAAGCAGTGAGCCATCAAATAGAAATCAAAATGTGTGCAGATGAGTGCTACTAGAAGGTGGCTGTGATTTAAAGAAGCTTTTGACAAATCCTTACCTGTAGGCGAGCAAGAAATGATATGATGTGTAAGTCCTTGACAACCCTGGTCTTCAGTTACACTCTCTGAAGCCTGCAGACAAGAGTAACTTCAACCAGGTGCAGCTGCACGTCCCGAAGGGTGTCACGGTGACCCCGTATAACAAGCTACAGGGGCGCTTCATCCACACCAGTAGCAAGACCCCATTCACACTGGTAGCAGCAGACGACTCACCCACGGACACCGCTGGGGCTCCACCTAGTAACGGACAAGTCAACGGCGATGCATTCAAGGACGAGAAAGGATCTGCTCAGAGTGATCTCGCGGCGAGCTTGCTGAATCCAAACATTGACAGTAACATGCAACAGATGGAGGTGGACCTCTTGGGGAACGATCATGCCTCGGACGTGATTATGGCGGACACAAGCAGCCTGCCCTCAATGTTTGGGGATGGCCAGTCCATTGGGGATCTCCTGTCCACGATGGGGAGCGGTGCGACGAGTAACAGTTTGACATTTGGAGAGCTGTCCCTCTCGCTGTCTGGGAGCGGCCACCCCTCTTCCCTGAATGCACTCACCCAACCTTCTAGCCACACCCTTCTGCAGTGTGAGCCCATGGACGTGGACCACAGGACAACCAGTCCCTCCACCGGGCGGGGGGCTGGAGATGGTGCACATAACGGCAATGCTACTAGCAGTCCTCAAGCGCAGAAGTCGCCCTCTTGTGACGGTGAAGAAAGTGATGTGAAGATGGATGTTGTGAAAGTGGAGGAGGAAGAGGAGAAGAAAGACATCCCTAAGGATGAGCTGCTAAAAGAAGGCCTGACTGCCGTCACTGCAGCTGGAATGACAGCGACAGATGTTTATTTGATGGTACGTATTCAGTTTGCAATGGGCTAAATATCTTTCTTGAGAAATGAGGGTCTTACTCCTCTCTGATGTGCTGAAGCAATTCTTGTGCAAGGCTTATTGTGTTTGGATATGTACCATTTACCTGGGTCATGAGACAAAAGAAAGAGAACCTCTGTAAGAATATGCACACACAAAAAAGAGTTGTTGCACCTTCTCTTCTTAAGCCATTCATAAGCCGTCACTGTACACAAGCTCCAATCTCTCATGTAGAGAAGTAGGTACATAGACATCCTCACTAGTTCTGTACAATATTTTGATAACGAGTTGAAAATATATGAAATATATTGATATTAATTTCATGACTGAATTGCATAACATCCTTAAGGCATGATATAATTTCATATATTGTCAATACTGACATTTTGGGGTATTTTGAATAAACAATCCTTGACAGCATGGCAGCATTAGGCAGCTTTGCATTCTATGGCGGATATTCAGGGTGGATATCTCCTGTATCCCCTTCTGTAGATGGGACGACCAGAGACACTCAAGTTTGAGTATGACTTTGTGAAGAAGGAGGCGCTGGTCAGGGACACCTCCCACAACCACATGATGAAGAAGCTGGTCCACCTTGCCAAGAGCTCCTACTCAGATGTCTCAAATCCCAAACAGGTAAAATTTAGTTTGTGTGATTCATGTCATTGTCAATGTTCTTACTATCATTGGTTTACTATTTTAGTGTTATTTATTTGGCATAACAAAATGAGAGAGTTAGTTTATACAGGAAGGTGTTACAACTGGAGTCAGCACGAAGAATCATTTATTCCTACACCAGTCGCGTTCATTGATAGCACAATAGAATATTTGACGCATTTGGTTCTTTGATCCAGTGACGACCACCGCCAAATATGCAAAACGAATTTTGGATGCATTTAGAGGGATATGTATTCTGCATGCGCAGAAGATTTCAGAACCACTTCATGAACTGAAGTGCATGTGCAGTAGTATTACATCTTATAATGATACGATTATGTGTATTTCAGATTATATTGGTGCTTCGTTTTTGTGATAAAAGGAGAATGCTGTAGAAAACATGCCAGAGAAATGCCTCCATATCGCACATTGGGCAATCATATTTCCTTGAAAATTTCTTGTAAATCGTTCATTGAGTGTTTCACCTTCCATGGAAACAACCTCAATTTCGTGTCCGGAGGTGTCCGAAAAAGTTACGGACCAAATTCTTTCTCCAATTTTCCCAAAATTTCCATTCGCTCACCCCAAAACTAATTCACAGTGTGTGTAAAAAGACCAGATACGAGCTCCCAGCGAAGCCTGAACGGCTGATATATTTCTCTGACCAGATTTCTTTTGTTATTCAGAGGAAGGTACTGCCTAATTAGAAATACAGCGTATTGTTTAAAACACCTGAATGTTCTGAATTTTTATGAGGCGGTGGTCATCATAGATCAAAGGAAGTCTATCCGAGCACAGTCCATCCATGATAGGTCCATGGTTTATATCACATCTAAAATGAACACCTTGTTATGCCTCCGCCATGAAGTGGCAGGAGGCATTATGTTTTCGGGTTGTCCGTCCGTCCGTCCGTCACAAATTCGTTTAGGCAATATCTTGAGAACCGTCAAGCAGATTTGCTTCAAACTTAGTACATGTATGTATTGCATGAAACTAATGAAGTGTGTAAAATTTGGGTCAAATCTGATTGAGGTCAAAGGTCAATGAACTTTGTAAAAATTGCCCAAAATGACCTTTTCCACAATAAATCCAAATCCAAGGATGCAATTCTCATTAAACAACAAAGATGGATCACTACTTGGGGATAGACTGGTGACATTTTTGGTAAAATTCCTGAAAGGTCAGAGGTCAAAGGTCAATGAAATTTGTGAAAATTTGCCAAAAATTGACCTTTTTCACAATAAATCCAAATCCAAGGATGTAGTTCTCATTAAACATGGTACAAAGATAGATCACTACTTGGGGATAGACTGGTGACATTTTTGGTAAAATTCCTGAAAGTTCAGAGGTCAAAGGTCAATGAACTTTGCCAAAATTGGCTAGTTTTACTCTAACTCTTATCCTTCTTACTTTAGTAGTATGCCAAATCTTATTGACATCTCTGTGCTTCTACCATGTGTTTGATGGTTATGTCTCTCAATGCTATGAAACCATTTTTCCACTTCACCTCCTTGCACCCCACACAGTTTGTATCCGTGGGTGTTGTCACCTCGCCCCTCCGCACCAATACGCCTCCGTCCAAGTCCCAGCAGGCCGATGGTGCCGAACGCTCCCCCTCAACTAACGGCCGAAGCCCCCGTGGTGCTGGTTCCCGTGGTAACGCCCGGGGAGGTGGTACAGGAGGAGGCGGAGCATCCACTGGCTCAACGTCCTCCAAAGGTCAGAGGTCGGTGGTCGCCGGGAAGTCCGACTCTGGAGCCAATCAGGGGAAAGAGGACGGTGCGTCGGTGGAGGAGGAGGATGCGGTGCAGTTCAGGGTGCCCAAGTCTGTGGCACCCATCGCCATACGGCGCAGCCAGGAGCCCAGCCATACGCAGGAGGGACAACAGATGCTCAACCAGATGGAGTTGATGAAGGTACGTCACAGGATGCACATACCGTCTACTTTGAGGGGTATGGTTGAACAACTAGTGAATGTTTGGGTCATCATAGGTCACAGGATTCACATACCGTCTACTTTGAGGGGTATGGTTGAACAACTAGTGAATCTTTGGGTCATCATAGGTCACAGTATGCACAGACCGACTGCTTTGAAGGGTATGGTTGAACACCTAGTGAATGTTTGGGTCATCATAGGTCACAGTATGCACAGACCGACTGCTTTGAAGGGTATGGTTGAACAACTAGTGAATGTTTGGGTCATCATAGGTCACAGTATGCACAGACCGACTGCTTTGAAGGGTATGGTTGAACAAGGAGTGAATGTTTGGGTCATCGTAGGTCACAGGATGCACATACCGACTGCTTTGAAGGGTTTGGTTGAACAACTAGTGAATGTTTGGGTCATCATAGGTCACAGTATGCACAGACCGACTGCTTTGAAGGGTATGGTTGAACAAGGAGTGAATGTTTGGGTCATCGTAGGTCACAGTATGCACATACCGACTGCTTTGAAGGGTTTGGTTGAACAACTAGTGAATGTTTGGGTCATCATAGGTCACAATATGCACATATCGACTGCTTTGAAGGGTATGGTTGAACAACTAGTGAATGTTTGGGTCATCATAGGTCACAATATGCACATATCGACTGCTTTGAAGGGTATGGTTGAACAACTAGTGAATGTTTGGGTCATCATAGGTCACAGTATGCACATACTGACTGCTTTGAAGGGTATGGTTGAACAACTAGTGAATGTTTGGGTCATCATAGGTCACAGTATGCAAAGACCGACTGCTTTGAAGGGTATGGTTGAACAACTAGTGAATGTTTGGGTCATCATAGGTCACAGGATGCACATACCGACTGCTTTGAAGGGTATGGTTGAACAACTAGTGAATGTTTGGGTCATCATAGGTCACAATATGCACATATCGACTGCTTTGAAGGGTATGGTTGAACAACTAGTGAATGTTTGGGTCATCATAGGTCACAGTATGCACATACTGACTGCTTTGAAGGGTATGGTTGAACAACTAGTGAATGTTTGGGTCATCATAGGTCACAGTATGCAAAGACCGACTGCTTTGAAGGGTATGGTTGAACAACTAGTGAATGTTTGGGTCATCATAGGTCACAGTATGCAAAGACCGACTGCTTTGAAGGGTATGGTTGAACAACTAGTGAATGTTTGGGTCATCATAGGTCTCAGGATGCACATACCGACTGCTTTGAGGGTATGGTTGAACAACTAGTGAATATTTCAGTCATCATTGGTCACAGTATTCACATACCAACTGCTTTGAAGGGTATGGTTGAACAACTAGTGAATGTTTGGGTCATCATAGGTCACAGTATGCACATACCAACTGCTTTGAAGGGTATGGTTGAACAACTAGTGAATGTTTGGGTCATCATAGGTCACAGTATGCACATACCGACTGCTTTGAAGGGTATGGTTGAACAACTAGTGAATGTTAGGTCATCGTAGGTCACAGTATGCACGTACCGACTGCTTTGAACGGTATGGTTGAACAAGGAGTGAATGTTTGGGTCATCATAGGTCACAGGATACACATACCGACTGCTTTGAAGGGTATGGTTGGACAACTAGTGAATGTTTGGGTCATCATAGGTCACAGTATGCACATACTGACTGCTTTGAAGGGTATGGTTGAACAACTAGTGAATGTTTGGGTCATCATAGGTCACAGTATGCAAAGACCGACTGCTTTGAAGGGTATGGTTGAACAACTAGTGAATGTTTGGGTCATCATAGGTCTCAGGATGCACATACCGACTGCTTTGAGGGTATGGTTGAACAACTAGTGAATATTTCAGTCATCATTGGTCACAGTATTCACATACCAACTGCTTTGAAGGGTATGGTTGAACAACTAGTGAATGTTTGGGTCATCATAGGTCACAGTATGCACAGACCGACTGCTTTGAAGGGTATGGTTGAACAACTAGTGAATGTTTGGGTCATCATAGGTCACAGTATGCACAGACCGACTGCTTTGAAGGGTATGGTTGAACAAGGAGTGAATGTTTGGGTCATCGTAGGTCACAGGATGCACATACCGACTGCTTTGAAGGGTATGGTTGAACAACTAGTGAATGTTTGGGTCATCATAGGTCACAATATGCACATATCGACTGCTTTGAAGGGTATGGTTGAACAACTAGTGAATGTTTGGGTCATCATAGGTCACAGTATGCACATACTGACTGCTTTGAAGGGTATGGTTGAACAACTAGTGAATGTTTGGGTCATCATAGGTCACAGTATGCAAAGACCGACTGCTTTGAAGGGTATGGTTGAACAACTAGTGAATGTTTGGGTCATCATAGGTCTCAGGATGCACATACCGACTGCTTTGAGGGTATGGTTGAACAACTAGTGAATATTTCAGTCATCATTGGTCACAGTATTCACATACCAACTGCTTTGAAGGGTATGGTTGAACAACTAGTGAATGTTTGGGTCATCATAGGTCACAGTATGCACATACCAACTGCTTTGAAGGGTATGGTTGAACAACTAGTGAATGTTTGGGTCATCATAGGTCACAGTATGCACATACCGACTGCTTTGAAGGGTATGGTTGAACAACTAGTGAATGTTAGGTCATCGTAGGTCACAGTATGCACGTACCGACTGCTTTGAACGGTATGGTTGAACAAGGAGTGAATGTTTGGGTCATCATAGGTCACAGGATACACATACCGACTGCTTTGAAGGGTATGGTTGGACAACTAGTGAATGTTTGGGTCATCATAGGTCACAGTATGCACATATCGACTGCTTTGAACGGTATGGTTGAACAACTAGTGAATGTTTGGGTCATCATAGGTCACAGTATGCACATACCGACTGCTTTGAACGGTATGGTTGAACAACTAGTGAATGTTTGGGTCATCATAGGTCACAGTATGCACAGACCGACTGCTTTGAAGGGTATGGTTGAACAACGAGTGAATGTTTGGGTCATCGTAGGTCACAGTATTCACATACTGACTGCTTTGAAGGGTATGGTTGAACAACTAGTGAATGTTTGGGTCATCGTAGGTCACAGTATTCACATACCGACTGCTTTGAAGGGTATGGTTGAACAACTAGTGAATGTTTGGGTCATCATAGGCCACAGTATACACATACCGACTGCTTTGAGGGTATGGTTGAACAACTAGTGAATGTTTGGGTCATCGTAGGTCACAGTATGCACATACTGACTGCTTTGAAGGGTATGGTTGAACAACTAGTGAATGTTTGGGTCATCGTAGGTCACAGTATTCACATACTGACTGCTTTGAAGGGTATGGTTGAACAACTAGTGAATGTTTGG